>BKCP01004850.1:203742-373075 GCA_008636005.1 Striga asiatica
TATATATATATTCCTATACAAGAAAACCGAGACATTTCTACTAGCGAAGAAAGGTCGTCGGAACCGGGCTTCATAGGGTGGATACGATTAGAGGGAAGACACTTGGATTCCTAAAGCGAGTAATCTCAAGCCGTTGAAGTTACAACCGGGAACCGATTCCCACAATCCACATCTTTGTTGAAGGAGTTCAAGACACTCGGTAAATATTTCTACTGGTATTTACTTTAATATAACAAATCAAAATTTGTATATGATGCATGTTTTAAAGATGACGATCAGTTAATTCGCAATTAGTATGTACGGGTGTTGTATTTATACGATAAATACTTACTTTAAAAATTTTAAATTCCGCTGCGTACAGCCCGTACGGTACTAGCGAACCCAACACCCATATCCACAGAACTTCACGAACCACTTGGTCGAACCCAGTTCGGCTAAGTCAATTTGTGAATTTTCTACATAGGTCTAGATTAAAGTGTTGACTTTAGTATATGGACTTAATGTAGGTGCCTAGAGGTGTTGACCTCGCCTCATCTCGATATTTGTGATTTGAACTGTAGCTGCTATCAGGTGGATACATTTATGATGTATTCCATATTTATCGCACTTAATATTTCGTATAAATGCTTCTTTTGAAAAATGATATATGCGTGAGAACCCTAGTCTAAGTGTCCCGTATGTTAGTGCCTTTGAGGATGCATAAACAGTGAGAGGTCATCGGCCCGTAGATTCGGAGAGGTGATGCCCAGGTCCGTATGATATTCGTGAATGGGAAAAACATCTCTACTGTCTCTTGGAAAGGATACCAGGCCCGTAGCCATTCGGTGATGGGAAGGTTTCCAGTTACTTCCTTGCCGTGTGTGATCGGAAGGTTGTTGTATGTACATAGGAGGTTTACGATAGGGCCAAATAAGGAGTTAGACTGTTGGATTCTATGAGTACTGAGTACTATGGTTATGATGGTTTAAAATGTTATGCGAGATAAACTGTGTGATAATGGTGAGCTTGTTGGTTGCTCACCCCCATTATTTTCTGTTGTTGTCTCCTCTTCCTTTCTTTAGGTTGAGCTGAGTTGGTGGCGGTGGCGTAAAGACGAGCGAGAGGAGGGTCGTTGGTCAAATTACGTTATCGCTATAGTATGCTTCCGCCTGTTTATGATTTGTTGAACTGAAACTTGACTTGAATTATTTTCCCGCTTGGATTTGGATATTTTATTAAGTGTTTATATCCCTGCTTGATTTCGTATACTGATTATGTGTTGTGCATGACCTTGTTACTTAATCATTTGCTTTCATACTTTGGATTATTTATTTATTTGCCTTCGAACTATCTTTGAGTTTTCGTTTGAACCTGGATTCATGCTAGACGTTTGGGAATGATTTTGAGGTTTATGTTTTATGCGATTGTTTATTTTGATAGCTCAAGCATGTTTAGGTTCTTTGGTTTGATTGATTGGATGTGTTCATTTGCTGTGGTTAGTAAGTAGCGCCCGTTTCTCGATATGTCATGAGTTTGTCTCGTTTCATGGCTATTGCCTCTCCTTAGTGTCCACCTTCTTGTAGCCTTTGTCAACTGTCCGATCATAAACTAGTGGTCTCTCTCCACTAATCTGATATTGGGTACTCGCGGCACTTCTAGCTTCAGATCTATTTTCAGTCAGAGGATCGGTATTGGGTTCAAATCCACAGTTGGTTTCGGTGTTCTCGAACACTAAAATACGTGATTACTCGAGGCAAGGAAAGAATGACTATTTCTGAGATACAAAACAAGGGGAGGAACCAACCTCGGACATTAGCAACCCTTTAGGGTATGCGTCCCAGGTTGGGAACTTCCCGATACCCTTATACGAGCTTGACAAGTCTGAAAGTGGAGCGAGGGCTTCACCAAAAGAAGCCCGAGTGGAGTTATGAGTTAAAAGCTTAAGTCAAGGAGTTGGAGTTACGGCCCCCGCTTTTGCAATAGTAGGGGCCGAACTATCTTTCCTGCGGCTGAAAGCCAAGACTTGTTACTTGTTTCAGTTGCTGGAAGCCAAGATCAAGAGAAAAAGAGCCCAAAGAGCGATTAGACTACTTTATAAGGTCTTCTTAAGACCGATTCATAACTCTAATGGAGTGCAATTGACCTTATCCTTAGGGTCCCGAAACATCTTTACCAATCTCGATTTTGTTTTGCGAGGGCTCCCTTCGTTCATCTCCTGGATGGCGGTTGGGTTCCAACTCGGCCGACTAAAGGAAAGGGTTTCGTCTTTCGTGTCCAGTGTAGCTAAACAACTCTTGGCTCTAGCGGCCTTGAGCATCTGTTAACCTCCTATTTCCCTTCCTTCCCTTTGTCTTGGTTCCCTTCCTTCGTCTCGGTGTAGCCTTCTCTTCGCTTCGCTCTATCATACTATATGGAGCCACGAGTGGTCGCTAACCCTTTCGTCGTCTTAACAGGTCAAGGTGAGGTAGCTAGCTCGCTTTGCTAGTGCTCCATCCCAGGCTTCCGTTATGGCAGCCGTTATACGGGCGGGCAGTCTTCGCAAGGCTGTCATGAGTTTGTCTCGTTTTGTAGCTATTGCCTCTCCTTAGTGTCTGTCTTCTTGTAGCCTTTGTCAACTGTCCGATCATAAACTAGTGGTCTCTCTCCACTTATCCGATATTGGGTACTCGCGGCACACCTAGCTTCGGATCTGTTTCAGTCAGAGGATCGGTATTGGGTTCAAATCCACAGTTGGTTTCTGTGTTCTCGAACACTACAATACGTGATTACTCGAAGCAAGTAAAGAATGAATATTTCTGAGATACAAAACAAGGGGAGGAACCAACCTCGGACATTAGCAACCCTTTAGGGTCCGCGTCCCAGGTTGGGAACATCCTGATACCCTTATACGAGCTTGACGAGTCTAAAAGTGGAGCGAGGGCTTCACCAAAAAAAGCCCGAGTGGAGTTATGAGTTAAAAGCTTATGTCAACGAGTTGGAGTTAAGACCCCCGCTTTAGCAATAGTAGGGGCCGAACTACCTTTCCTGCGGCTGAAAGCCAAGACTTGTTACTTGTTTTAGCGGCTGGAAGCCAAGATCAAGCCCGCCACGAGGAACGAGTGGAATAAAGCCTTAACCTTCTACGGCTGCAAGCCATGAACTCCTACGACTGAAAGCCACGACTTAGCGGATGAAGAAAGGAGAAACTCGACTTTCTGTAATCCAAGATAAGAGAAAAAGAGCCCAAAGGGCGATTAGAATACTTTATAAAGTCTTCTTAAGACCGATTCATAACTCCAATGGAGTGCAATTGACCTTATCCTTAGGGACCCGGAATACTCAATTTCGTTTTGCGAGGGCTCCCATCGTTCTTCTCCCAGATGGCGCTTCGCTTAGAGTAATTCTCGGTCTCAGCTCGGACAGCTTTGCCGATTTCTGAGACCTGCGGTTGGGTTCCCACTCGGTCGACTAAAGGAAAGGGCTTCGTCTTTCGTGTCCGGTGTAGCTAAACAACTCTTGGCCCTAGCGGCCTTGAGTGTCTGTTACCTCCTATTTCCCTTCTTTCCCTTCGCCTCGGTTCCCTTTCTTCGTCTCGATGTAGTCTTCTCTTCGCTTCGCGCTATCATACGGTATGGAGCCACGAGTGGTCGCTGACCCTTTCGTCATCTTAACAGGTCAATGTGAGGTAGCTAGCTCGCTTCGTTGGTGCTCCGTCGCGACTTCCGTTATTGCAGCCGTTACACGGGCGGGCAGTCTTCGCGAGGCTATCATGAGTTTGTCTCATTTCGTAGCTATTGCCTCTCCTTAGTGTCCACCTTCTTGTAGCCTTTGTCAACTGTCCGATCATAAACTAGTGGCCTCTCTCCACTTATCCGATATTGGGTACTCGCGGCACTCCTAGCTTGGGATCTGTTTTCAGTCAGAGGACCGGTATTGGGTTCAAATACACAGTTGGTTTCGGTGTTCTCGCACAACACAATACATGATTACTCAAGGAAAGGAAAGTGACTATTTCTGAGATACAAAACAAGGGGAGGAACCAACCTCGGACATTAGCAACCCTTTAGGGTCTGCATCCCAGGTTGGGAACTTTTCGATACCCTTATATGAACTTGACAAGTCTGAAAGTGGAGCGAGGGCTTCACCAAAAGAAGCCCAAGTGGAGTTATGAGTTAAAAGCTTAAGTCAAGGAGTTGGAGTTAAGTCCCCCGCTTTAGCAATAGTAGGGGCCGAACTACCTTTCCTGCGGCTGAAAGCCAAGACTTGTTACTTGTTTTAGCGGCTGGAAGCCAAGATCAAGCCCGCCACGAGGAACGAGTGGAATAAGGGCTTAACCTTCTACGGCTGCAAGCCATGAACTCCTACGGCTGAAAGCCATGACTTAGCGGATGAAGAAACGAGAAACTTGACTTTCTGTAATCCAAGATAAGAGAAAAAGATCCCAAAGGGCGATTAGACTACTTTATAAGGTCTTCTTAACACAGATTCATAACTCTAATGAAGTGCAATTGACCTTATCCTTAGGGACCCGAAACACCTTTACGAATCTTGATTTTGTTTTGCGAGGGCTCCCATCGTTCTCCTTCTGGATGGCGCTTCGCTTAGAGTAATGCTCGGTTTCAGCTCGGAAAGCATTCCCGGTTTCCAAGACCTGCGGTTGGGTTCCCACTCGGCCGACTAAAGGAAAGGGTTTCGTCTTTCGTGTCCAGTGTAGTTAATCAACTCTTGGCCCTAGCGGCCTTGAGCATCTGTTAACCTCCTATTTCCCTTCCTTCCCTTTGTCTCGGTTCCCTTCCTTCGTCTCGGTGTAGCCTTCTCTTCGCTTCGCTCTATCATACTGTATGGAGCCACGAGTGGTCGCTAACCCTTTCGTCGTCTTAACAGGTCAAGGTGAGGTAGCTAGCTCGCTTCGCTGGTGCTCCATCGCGGCTTCCATTATGGCAACCGTTATACGGGCGGGCAGTCTTCGCGAGGCTATCATGAGTTTGTCTCGTTTCGTAGCTATTGCCTCTCTTTAGTGTCCGCCTTCTTGTAGCCTTTGTCAACTGTCCGATCATAAACTAGTGGTCTCTCTCTACTTATCCGATATTGGGTACTCGCGGCACTACTAGCTTCGGATTTATTTTCAGTCAGAGGATCGGTATTGGGTTCAAATCCACAGTTGGTTTCGGTGTTCTCGAACACTACAATACGTGATTACTCGAGGCAGGGAAAGAATGACTAATTCTGAGATACAAAACAAGGGGAGGAACCAACCTCGGACATTAGCAACCCTTTAGGGTCTGCGTCCCAGGTTGGGAACTTCCCGATACCCTTATACAAGCTTGACAAGTCTTAAAGTGGAGCGAGGGCTTCACTAAAAGATGCCCGAGTAGAGTTATGAGTTAAAAGCTTAAGTCTAGGAGTTGGAGTTACGGCCCCCGCTTTTCCAATAGTAGGGGCCGAACTACCTTTACTGCGGCTGAAAGCCAGGACTTGTTACTTGTTTCAGCGGCTGGAAGCCAAGATCAAGCCCGCCACGAGGAACGAGTGGAATAAGGGCTTAACCTTCTACGGCTGCAAGCCATGAACTCATACGGCTGAAAGCCACGACTTAGCGGATGAAGAAAAGAGAAACTCGACTTTCTGTAATCCAAGATAAGAGAAAAAGAGCCCAAAGGGCGATTAGACTACTTTATAAAGTCTTCTTAAGACCGATTCATAACTCTAATGGAGTGCAATTGACCTTATCCTTAGGGACCCGAAACACCTTTACCAATCTCGATTTTGTTTTGCGAGGGCTCCCTTTGTCCATCTCCTGGATGGCGCTTCGCTTAGAGTAATGCTCGGTCTCAGGTAGAAAAGCTTTGCCTGTTTACGAGACCTGCAGGTTTGTTTCCACTCGACCGACTAAAGGAAAGAACTTTGTCTTTCGTGTCCGGTGTAGCTAAACAACTCTTGGCCCTAGCGGCCTTGAGCGTCTGTTAACCTCCTATTTCCCTTCTTTCTCTTCGTCTTGGTGTAGTCTTCTCTTTGCTTCGCGCTATCATACGGTATCACTACAAGAAATCTGCCAAACAGTGACGAAAATACATGTGACGAAAAACAAATCGTCACCGTATGTTGCCTTATGGTGACGAATTTAAGAAATCGTCATGACATCATTGCATACGGCGACGACTATTACATTCGTCATCTTAGAATTTATTTTTCGTCACATAATGGTATTTTTCATGACAATGCACATCAATTCGTCACCTTTTACATTTAAGTTCGTCATATGTATATAACATGTGACGAAATTAAATGTGACAAACAAAATGTCGTCACTGTTGTTGTTATTTAAAATGACGCTTACGACTAATTCGTCATTATATAATTATTTATTGTGACGATACATTAGAGTACATCTATATTCGTCACATTAATACATATTGTGACGAAATTCAGTGCGACGAAATAAATATCGTCGTTTTTTTATTTATTTATTTAAAATGACGCTTACAAAAATTTCATCATTATATAAATTTGTTTTATGGCGATACGTTATAGTTTATCTAAATTCGTCACATTAATACATATTATGACGAAATTCACTTTGACGAATCAAATTCATTGTGTTTTTAGTGTATTTAAAATGACACTTACGCATAACTCGTCGTTATATAACTTTCTTTTGTAACGATACGTTATAATACATCTAAATTCGTCAAATCTATACATATTATGACAAAAGTCAATGTGACAAAAACAAATCGTAGTATTTTTAGTATATTTAATATGACACTTACAAAAAATTCGTTATTATATAGTTTGTTTTGTGCTTATAAATTATAATAGGCTTAGTTATCACCTTTTTGGAATTTGCAATTATGTGCACCACTTTTAAAGTTAGAAAATATATACACAACTTCGACTATTGTTGGCAATTCGATGCAGAGGGCCCAATTTCGGGCTTCGTCTACTGACATGGCTGCTGACAGGTCAGTTTTTCTGCTGACATGATATGGCGATTTGTGCTGACATGGAGCTAAAAAAATAAAATGTTACTAGGGTTCGAACTTGTGACCCCAAGGTTGCATATTGGCATTGTAACCACCACACCAGTCCAAGCTGTATGCTAAATATAATAGCGTTTAACATATATAGACATTACATATGAATAAATAAAATTAAATTTTGAAGATAATGTAGATTATATTAAATTATATTAATAAGATACAAACTTATAATAATTAAAATATAGTAGAATAAATTATATATATTAAATGAAAAAATAAATTGAAATAAAGTAAGATAAAATTTATTACAATGGAGTGCATTAAAATTAAATTAAATCTAAATATATTTATATATTTATTGTTTATTAAAATAACTAGTTATATAAATTTGGAAATGAAAGATAATAATGATAAAATTAAATTAAAAAATAAACTAGATTAAAGTACACCAGTTAAAATTAAAAAAAAAATATAATAAAAGATAATAAAGTACAAAAAATGGTAAAAGTCCGAAAATTGCCATGTCAGCAGCCATGTCAACAGAAATGCCACGTCAGCAGCCATGTCAACAGGCAAAGCCCGAAATTGGCCCGGTGATTCGAATTGCCAATAATTGTCAAAGTGGTGTATATATTTGCCAAGTTTAAAAGTAGTGCATATAATTGCAAATTCCGAAAAGGTCATAGTATTTTTATTTTATTTTAACTGGTGTTCTTTAATCTAGTTTATTTTTTAATTTTATTTTATCATCATTAACTCCCATTTCGAAATTTCTATAACTAGTTTTATTTCAATAAATAAGAAATATGTAAATATATTTAATCTATTTTAATTTTAATGCACTCTACTGTAATAAATTTTATCTTACTTTATTTTAATTTATTTTTTCATTATATTTATAATTTATTTTATTATATTTTAATTACTTAAGTTATATTGTGACCTTTTTAATAAAAGTAATTAAAATTGATGTGTTTGGGACACTTTTTAAAAAGCGTTACAAAGATGAAATTATAACAACGCTTTTTAAAAAGTGTAATAAAATTATGTCACTTTTTAAAGAGTGTCACTGTGTTAATCAATATTGAGACATTTATTTAAAAGTGTTGCTATATTATGACGTTTTATATAAAAGTTCGTCATGTTTAGTTATATGGCGACACGTGTTGAAAACTGTATTAAAATAGTATCGCGTTTTTAGAAAATGTCACAATTTTTACTATTATAACAACATTTGCCTCAATGTGTAATTACATTTATGACACATATACAATTGTGTCGCCATAGCATATAACAACAATTAAGAAAAGCGTAACTATTTAATTAGTGACATTATTATTAAACAAGCGTCGCATTATTTTATATCGTGGTGACGTAATTTTAAAAATATTATTGAATTCACACTTATACAAAAGCATTGTTCTTTTTACCTATATTACAACACTTATCTAAAATATTTAGTTTGTTATTATCACTTTTAAAATTGTGTCGCCTTATTTATCGATAGCTCTTTTAAAAAATATAATTAAAACTAAATATTTGTGACCTTATTTAAAAAGCATTAACAAAATAACAATATAATTAAATATTTTAAAGTCATAATTATATAATGAACTTTTAAACAATATCGTAATAATAATTATTATGATGTTGTTTTTAAAATTATGACTCATATAAAAAGTGTTGACTTCTTTTAATCCTATGATTATAAAATTTTTAAAGTACTTTTAATATTGACATTATCTTTCTAAAGCAAATTGCACATAATTTATTTAAACTAGCTAAGTTTATTAACGAACCGAACATTCCTCGAACAAAATCTTGTTCGAAATCGTTTGTGTTCAATAAGAGCTCATTCTTTTGTTAATCAAGTCGAGATAGAACAAAAAACTAGGTTCATTTAATAGTCTAATGAACATGAGTCCGCAAACGTTCAATAATGTTCACGAACATTGATTTAAAATAATTTTATTTTATTTTTATATGTATATATATGATATTTTTTAAGTTACTTTTTATTTAATTTAATTTATTTTTTTATTTGCAAACTCGACTGAGCTCGAACGAAAATATCATGTTAATTAAATAATTTTAAAATATTTCTTTACCTGGCCTGGCCCGAAGCATTTGGAGCAGGTCCACCCGTTTTAAGAACGGACCAAGCCATGTCCGACTTGTTAGCTGAGCGGGCTAGGTCCAGGTCTTAAATCCTGCCCTCGACCTGGCACCCTGCACTGTCTCCCATTTCACTCAAATGATAGCGATTTAGTTTATTTTCAAATATGTTGTACGTTTGATGTCTATGACTGTTCCGAGATACAATTTCTATCTTTATTTAAATTAAAAAACCGGTCCGGACTAACTAGTTAGACCAGAAATCGGTCAGTTGACCGTTCTGGGTTGTTGGAATGAATCGATTGTCAGCGACCCGATAAGAAATGGCCAACGACTGGTTGAACTTGTCAAAATTAGTCAAACCGACCAATCGGACCGGTTTGAACCGGTCCAATTTTGTTTTTTAAATAAATTTTAATATATTTAATAATATTTTTAATATAAGTGAAAAATAGATACTTAAATATAATTAATATATTGAATTTATTACTAATTATTTAGATTAAGTATTTGAATGGTGCCATTAAGAACCCAAAATTTAACCAAAAAGTCACCTAATTTCTATCTCCCAAAACCTACCCCCGTTCACAAACCAAAAACAGCCAATTCATCTGCAGCAGCGTTCATACTCCTCAATCCATCTTAAAACAACAAACACAAACAAATCAGCTCGCTAATCACCAATAATCTCGACTCGTTTGTTATCCAAAGCCTGCAAATTTGTGTGAATTCGCGATTGATGAACAATTTCACTAGGTAATCCGAATTGAATCATCCGCCTTGATGACATCCGCCACCTGTTGCTCGAAATCGGCGGCGAGGACGAGGATGGAGACGGCGATCGTGCGTCGTATAGAGGTCGAGACGGGGCGGAGGGTGAGGTTGAGGGTGGTGCGGGGGGACGGCCAGGTCTGCATGTTTGCGGAGCAGATGTTGTGGCCGAGGGACAGCCACTTCTCGATGGAGGTCCGGTCGCAGGTCCCGCCGGTGCAGAGGCTTGCCAGACTTCACCACGCCCGTGGTGATCGGGCACCACAGGTCCGTGGCTTTCATTTTCTTCACATATCAATCGGCCCTTTTTAGGTGTTTTAGGTGTTAATAGGATCTAAAATCTAGCTTAATAAGGGTATTATGGTTAAAATGATGGTGAAGATGAGAAGCTTCAGTCTGAGGTAAACTTGAGATGGCTAATTGTGACAAAGTTTGTTCAAAGATCTTAAAAGTGTTTGCAACTTACTGGTCATCTTTCTGGCTGAATATTGAAAAGGGATTCGTTATCATCTTATGTACTTTAAAAATTAGAGGTGACTGTTGGCTCATATACTATAATCAGATTTTAGCTAAATGGCTGAAACTGATTGGTGTATATCTAGCAATGGGAGAACGCTCCGCCGTTGGCCTCGCGACTATCACTATCACACACCTTCTTGACGTCATTCTAACACTATTCCGAGGTATATTTTCATTTTTTTTAACTTAATTTGTAAAGAAACCTAAATCATTTCATAGCCTTATATGAAATATTGTTTTGGTTAATTTTTTCTATTTTCATTGATTAGTTAGTGACGGGAGATTGCCATCTCTGGCCACATTAAGAAGACTCCGCACGTTCTGTTCATCATTGCCGCGTTGAGGTTTTTGGTTTGAGATTTTTCATCATTTTTCTCTTAATTGGATAATATTGTTATTTCGAGTTTAATTTATAACTTCGTATTGCCAGCTAGCTAGACATATTTAGAGTTGTGTCCTTTAATCGGTCTTTTTAGTGTTTAATCGATGATACATAAATGATATTATACAAGGTGGAAGAAATTGTATATTGTTTACACATAATCTTATGGAGTTTATGTGGAAAAGATTAATGTTTTTATTTCAGCCTTTATGGTCAGTTGACCGATGCATCGCAAATAATCTCTTGGCTTATCATATAGGTTTTTCATAATATTTTAGAATAATTATGTTCCAATGTCGTCTGATTTTACGAACCTGAAGAATGAGAAGTACATAATCCTTGTTCTCATTTTTTGGCTGTCTAATTGGGGCAATGTTGCATGTAGAAGAGACTGAGGATGGTATCTTGGAAATTTCTTTACATTTTAAGGCACATTTTTTTCTTATTATGGAAATACTCTTGCATTTGCTTTGGGTAAATCTATTTTTCGTGCAGTTGCAAGTTGTATTGGCTTTTGCATAATTACCGCCATCGTATTTTGTTATTTATTGATCACTTTATTTGTGTTATTGTTGTCTATTAGTACCAGACATTGCTCATGCTTTCACTCATGCTCGGATAAAAGGGGAGGTCCAAACTACCCGATGGGTCTTGCTCGGATAAACCATCTTGCCAGATATTCTTACCCGGTCCAAATTACTCATGCTTCTGCTAGATATTTTTGCAACTTATCCAAACCCACTACTATCAAATCTGGCTTATTCCATTGTCAAGTTAGTCAAGCTCTCTTTCATCTTTTCCCATATCTTTCTTCTTCCTTAGTTTCTTATAAATTTAATCAATTATTATGTTTTTTCTCTTATGATATTATATTATCATTCCTAGACATAGGGTACTTTGTGTGATATATATAATAGATAAAAGATCTGTTTATTCTGAAGTTACATACCAAATAAGATATCTTGAATTAATTCATGGTTTTGGTGTTATTTGTATATTTTAGTAAACATACATTATTATGCTAATTAAAATGCATCAGACCACAATGTACAATCTGTCTACATGTTTTTAGTTAACATAAGCAAAATTTCAGGAATGATGTAAATTGGTCTCAGTTTTTGGAAAGATAGCAATTTATTAATTTTTATTCTTTTCTAATGTTATAAACCATAAGACTTCCATCCGCGATGGGAAAATTAAATAATTCTCACATTGATAATTTAAGTTTTTAGTTGCAATATTATTAGGAGACTCACATGCCTTATATAATTTTTTTGTTTAATTTTTTGTTCTCTCTTACATGAAACTCGCAATTCAGCAAAACATCGTACATTGACCAAAATTATTTGCATCTAATTCTTAGTGATGGGTTAAATGATTTAATCAAACATCTTACTCATAGCAAATGAGAAGATTGCTCAAGGTTAAAATGTAATGGATGTCCTACAGTGCAAAATTCTAAAATGCTGTATAACTGTTGTAAATCATCGTTTTGTTGTTATGTTAGAACATTGTAGTTTCGAGTTTTCAGGACTTTCACCCTTTCGTACAACTTGATCTATTTGAAGATTCGCTTCAATCTTCCCAGAAGGAACTTCTAGAAGCACAAGAAAAACTACATGAATCAAATTCTCAAGTGATTGAACTTAAGGAGCAAGTTAGTGATTTGAAAGACCGACTAAGTCAACAAGGTGCAAGTATCGATAAACTTATGGCTTTCATGGCTGCCACTGGGAAACAAAATATGAGATTGTTAGGCTTTCCTTTTTTTTTTTTTGGGAACATTTTGCTATTGTTAGTTTGTTTATTTATGTTTTTAATCAGCAAAATTACTATTATTGTCGTTTTTTTTACTTATCATCTAGAACATATTACCATAATCATATAGTAATTATTATATAGGATTTGTACTGTATTTTCTTTTTCATGACATATTTGTTTAGAGTGACAATAGATTTTGTAATTGTACTATATATTTCGTGAAAAATACATTTATCACTAAATATCTGCAATTAATGACATGTATAATATTTATAATAGTGACAAATTTTAAATTGTCATTAAAAATAATATTTTTGTTGACAACAAGTAATTGTGATGTATTTGTTTGATTTTGTCACTATATAAAATATTACAATGACAATAAATTTTGTCACTAAATATTTAACTTTTCATGACTACTTATGTTGTCATTATATCTCAAGTTTTTTATGACAATATTTTTTTTCGTAATCACAGAGCTAATAATTTCATGACAAACGAATTCGTCGCTTTTGTATGTTTTTGGAAACAATGAATATTTCGTCACTATTTCTATATTTATTGTGACACTTTTGTTATCGTCATATTTAAAATTTCTTTTTATGACCACCAATATTTTGTAATTATAGAACAACTTTTTGATGACGAATTCTATGAAATATGACGATTATTTTAACGAAAACGCCACAAATATATTCGTCATTGCAATTTTATAAATTCGATAAAAATATAAAATTCGTCACTAAAGAATAATATTTAGATGACGAATGTAAGTTTTTGTCATTTAAAACTTGTCTTTTTATGACAAAATAATCGTTTATATGACAAATTTTGCATATTAAACGTGACGAAATTATTGTCACGAAAAGTGACTAAATAACATGACGAAACTTAAAAACGTCATTAAAAGTGAAACATTTGGTGACAAATTCGAAATTTGTCACCTATACCTAATATGACGCGGCTACGGTGACGATCGTTGTGACGATAAAATTTCGTCATCATTGTACTTTTGTGACGAAAAACAAGGTTTACATGACGAATTTTTTCGTCATGTTTTGCGAAATTTCTTGTAGTGTATGGAGCCATGAGTGGTCACTGACCCTTTCGTCGTCTTAACAGGTCAAGGTGAGGTAGCTAGCTCCCTTTGCTGGTGCTCCGTCGCGGCTTCCGTTATGGCAACCTTTATACGGGCGGTCTGTCTTCGCGAGGCTGTCATGAGTTTGTCTCGTTTCGTAGCTATTGCCTCTCCTTAGTGTCCGTCTTCTTGTAGCCTTTGTCAACTGTCCGATCATAAACTAGTGGTCTCTCTTCACTTATCCGATATTGGGTACTCGCGGCACACCTGGCTTCGGATCTGTTTTCAGTCAGAGGATCGGTATTGGGTTCAAATCCACAGTTAGTTTCTGTGTTCTTGAACACTACAATACGTGATTACTCGAGGCAAGGAAAGAATAACTATTTCTGAGATACAAAACAAGGGGAGGAACCAATGTCGGACATTAGCAACCCTTTAGGGTCCGCGTCCCAGGTTGGGAACTTCCCGATACCCCTATACGAGCTTGACAAGTCTGAAAGTGGAGCGAGGGCTTCACCAAAAGAAGCCCGAGTGGAGTTATGAGTTAAAAGCTTAAGTCAAGGAGTTGGAGTTAAAGCCCCCGCTTTAGCAATAGTAGGGGCCGAACTACCTTTCTTGCGGCTGAAAGCCAGGACTTGTTACTTGTTTTAGCGGCTGGAAGCCAAGATCAAGCCCGCCATGAGGAACGAGTGGATTAAGGACTTAACCTTCTACAGCTGCAACCCATGAACTCCTACGGCTGAAAGCCAAGACTTAGCGGATGAAGAAAGAAGAAACTCGAATTTCTGTAATCCAAGATAAGAGAAAAAGAGCCCAAAGGGTGATTAGACTACTTTATAAGGTCTTCTTAAGACTGATTCATAACTCTAATGGAGTGCAATTGACCTAATCCTTAGGGACCCAGAACACCTTTACCAATCTCGATTTCGTTTTTCGAGGGCTCCCTTCCTTCCCTTCGTCTCGGTTCCCTTCCTTCGTCTCGGTGTAGTCTTCTCTTCGCTTCACGCTATCATACGGTATGGAGCCACGAGTGGTCGCTGACCCTTTCGTCGTCTTAACAGGTCAAGGTGTGGTAGCTAGCTGCTTCGCTGGTGTGATTGCCTAGTTCCATTATTAATAAAAGTGGCAGTTTTAGTTCCAAGTTTGAACTAATTCCTTTTATTAATATTGCTCGTTTCAAGTTCCGAGCCTAGTTATTCAGCTATTCAGTTCTAAGTTCGACTTTTAAGTCGAGAGCAATCTCAGTTAACTCCAGTCAGTAACCGAGCCAGTTCAGTTATTAATTCCAGTCCATTTATTTTTAGAAATGGATTTCATTCAGTTGGGATTAATTATTTCAAGTTGACGAATAACCGAAACCGAGTATGTTTCGATAAATTGTCTAAGTCAAGCCGTGTCCGGAACCGAGTATGTTTGGTCACGAGTTTCGCGCCAAGATCGCCCCTAGCCAAGTCTCGGGCCCGAGTAGTGCCGAGTCTTGATCAAGCCCTAGCCGTGCTTGTAGCCATGCCTTAGAATTTTTCTAAGTGCAAGAGTCTTCCAAGTTCCCTCGACCCTAGTAGTGCCGCGAGTTCGATCATGAGAGTACCTAGTTTTGCCTCATCATTTTCGAGCCCTAGTAGTGCCGGACCTTAGCGATGAATCCTTAGAATATTTTCTAAGTATGAGTTTATTGTTATCGAGGCTTAGTATAAGTCTCTCGGCCAAGAGGAACCCGCACCGAGCTCGTGCATGGGTTAAATTTCACTCGCGCCCTAGTGTTCGCACCTAGTCAATTGCCGAGCCGTAGCCATGTGCCTAAGCATAGGCGAGCAATGTGGGAATTTTTCCTAAGTGTTGTGACTCTTAAGTCTAGCCTTAGACAAGTGTTAGCCTCGACCCAAGTGAATGCCGAGCCTAAGCCTATGCGCAACCGAGGTCCAATGCCGTGCAAGAAGGCCTAAGTCATGTCCAAGTGCTCGCGGGATTTTCCTAAGTGTTACGCATCAAGAAAGGATCGTGGGCCATGTCGCGCAGCCCAACGCCCAATCCAGGGCCGCGTGCAGCCCAGCTCGCGCCCAGCGCCCCCAGGCCCAGCAGCAGCCCATCATTTTGAGCCCAATTCTTGAAGTTCCGGCCCCACTTCCTTCCAAGACCCAATGCTGCGTGTATTAAGGACTTAATGAGGGTCATTTAGAGCTAAGATGTCCCTAAGCAAGTGTTAAGAAAGTCAACCTATGATTAAGCCAAAGTGGAGCATGTGCTTGTGGATTATTTTATTCAAGTGTGTAAGACATTGTCTCCCACTACCTTGGTGTCTTGACCAGACCTGACCAGAGCATCTTTCCTCAACTTTTGAGCTCTGAAAGTCCTCCAAAATTCGAGCTATGTAAGTCCAACACTCTCCACCAAGTCCACATGCGCCTAGAATGAAGAGAAAGTCACAAGAGTTGGTCTTCCATGCCATGTCTTGTATGCTCCGCCCAAATGCTCTTATAAGCTCAAATCCCAGCTGAGGATGGACCACTTGGAACTTAGAATACTCGGAGCTATAGAGAGAATAAGAAAGAACTCAAGAGGAAAGCTCCCAAGGCAAGCCATGCGCGTGTAGGGGCGGAGAAGAGGAGCACCGAGCTTCAGCCTTTTCATTGCGAGTTCTCTCAAGGTTCTTTCATTCCAAAGAGTTTCTTGGACTTTTAGAAGTCCCCAGAAACCACCATTAGCACCCCAAAGCCATTGGAGCAAGCTTAAGCTCCCTAGGGCCGAGTAAAGCCGATCAAAAGAGCCCTAGCACCATTTTGGTCTTCGGTGAAGGTAAGATCGTGTTACCCATTTTTTCCAGCTTATACATGATATTTTAAGATTTATCATGTAAAGAAATGAAGTCATGCACGCATTTAAAGTGAAGTTTCAAATTTTGGAAGTTTTGGACCTTAATTTCAGAATTTAAGTAGCAAGCATGTTTAGGCCGATTTTAATAGCTCATTATCCCTCAAAAATCATGTATATGACATTGGTAAAAGATAGGCATGTTTTGAGTTCATTGGTTCGGTCAAATTGGTAATGAAATCGAGCATATTTCACCTCCGAGCCTATGTTATATGCATGCGAGTTATAGTCAATGTCCCAGCCCTTATAGTCATGATTTTTGATGTTAAGTATTCGGCCTTAAGTGATTTTGTAAGTTGAGCAAGTGCATTCGGTGACCTAGGGTCCGTACGAGCCATATCGGCCCTACTGGACCAAGTCAAAATCCAACCGAGGTCTCCTGGAATTTCTTGCCATTTTTATGTGTCTTATATCATATTAAGTTGGTTGGAGTTGGTGGTCACCGGAGAAGTCGCCGAAAGTCAGGCAAGGTCCAGCCACGGTCACTAGCCGCGCCTATAGCGCGCACTGTGCATGGCCCGGGTCCAACAGAGGCTAAGTTTGCCCTGTTCAGTGCCTTCAAAGGTTAAGTTAGGCCCCAGTCGTGCCCAGCTAGCATGCACAGCGCCTAGTAGCACCGTGCCCAGTCCAGTGCGCGTGCCTCGAGCCCAGCAGCTCGTGCCGCGTCCAGAGCGAACCCGAGTCGTGTTCCCTATGTTCAGTTTGCTCGGGACGTGCCCAGCAGCACGCCCGCGTGCCCAGCCAGCCTCAGGTTGCCCGACAGCGCCCTAGCAACCCCCAGCCGCGCCATAGCCGCGCGAGTAGTGCCTGGCCGTGTCTGTCCGCACCTAGTCATGCCAGACCCGAGCCCAGCGTGTCTGTCCGCACCCAGTAGTGCCCGACCCGAGTGTAGCCGTGCCCAGAAGCACGCCAGCGCCTTAGTTGGCCTCGGTAATGCCCAGTCGCACCCGAGTGGCACCAACAGTTCCCGTGCTCGTGGCCAGTCAGCGAACCGGCCGGTTCGACCGGCGGTTCGAGTCAGTTTTTGGTTCGTGAGTTTTGTTCCGAGTTTTATTCCGAAACCTAAGTATTTTTCCGAGCCAAACCAGTTCAGTTGAGCATGTCAGTCTAATTTTCGGACTCAGTATTATTTTAGCGAACCCTTAGAGCGTTCTTTTATATCCGGATGAGTTATCTGATAGAGTAGAGCATCTTAGCATATTATTGAGCATATGACGAGCATAGTACTTAGTATATTTGTTTGCTTATATTTTTATGTAGCTTGAGGAGTCAGCTACCAGCACAGCAGCACTTACATACTTTCAAAGCAGATCAGGTGGGGACCCATTCGGGGTATTACATTGAGTATAATAGTCGAGATCATGTTCAGGTATGTATATGAGTTTTATCCGCTTGGGGTCAAGGCCAAGTTTGCCTTCCCTAAGTTCTGGTGGTGGCCCAGTTCGCCTTAAATATACCATCAGAGTGTGCACACGGATACCGGCCAGAGAGTCCGGGAGTTACCGGCCAGAGTGTTCCGGGAATTACCGGCCAGAGTGTTCCGGGAATTACTGTAACGCCCCTTTTAATCGTGGATTATTTGAGAATTATTATTATTGTTATTATTATTGATATTATTGTTATATCATTGAATGTCTAGATATTATTATTTGTCTAATTGTAATTATTTACCTAAATGTGTATTTGTATTATTATTATTTTTTATTATTATTAAGTAATGTGTGTAATAAAATTAAAAAATATCCGGTTTCATTTAATTTATTGTGCGATCGATTTGAGCCGTCGAAAGTATAAATCGGAGAATCGAGCCCGAAAACCGAATCGTAATTTTTGTGAAGTTTAAACCGAGCTCAAGAGTCGATTTAATTTCTCGAAACCCGCGCACGAACCAGCCGAACCGGCCCGCGAGCCACTTAACTGCCCAGCTCGACCCAACCCGACCCGGTTTATGTGGGTGTGTTTCTTGATTGAGGGAAAAAAAAACCTAGTTTCTTTATCTGTACCTCTCTCTCATCAGAACACTAAACGCCGCAATCTCTCAAATCTCTCTCTCTCTCACGCTCGTGTTTCGGCAGAAGAAGAAAATCTCTCCCTCTCTCTCTCGTCTTCCTCGATCTTGCGCCTCAGAGAAGAAATTCCGCAATAATTCTCGTCATCCTCCTCTCCACCCTCGTTCGCGCAGATAACAGAAAATCCCGTCGTGCAACCCCTGTTCATGCAGGCCCTCCCTCCGACGGCCCTTCTCTCATTTCGCCGGAAAAGCCATCGTTGCTCCTCATCCCCTCGCAACAACCAGTCACCGACGAGTTCTCCTTCCTCCTTGCGATCAACTGACGGCGAGAACTCCCCCTCTGCCGCGACTTCGCCGCCACAACCAGCGAGCCCTCCTCCGCGATCGACCGCGCCTGCAACTCCTCAACTCCGCCGCGACCACCTCCTTCCCGGCGAGCTCTTCCCCTTCCGGTGACCAACCCCAGCAGCGACACCACAAGCCGCCGCCCCGACGAGCCTCCTCAGCCTTTGCCTTAACGAACAGGTCGTTACTCCGCCACTCAGGCCGTTTCGGTGCCACCTCGAGCCACTGTTCGTCGTCGGCAACCGCAGCTCCTCCTCCGTGATCCAGGCCTGTCCGCGAGCAGCCACCGTTCCCGAGTCGCTGCCCTCTTTTTTCGGCGCCGTCGAGCCCGTCGTCTCGTAAATCTGTTCGAACCATTCTTGCGTTTCCCGAGAATGGTATCGAGCTTCGTCCCCTTTGTTATTCAATTTTGTGTTCGCTGATGTGTTAATCGTGCCTTGCGAATTTAAATGCTATTTGATGTCATGTGTATTGAACATAAAGATATATTATTGATGTTATTTACTATTGTCGTGATTTTATGAAATTTGTCGATTCGTGCGAATCGAACGAGAACTCATTAAAGTGTTAAGTTGCTGTGGATTTAGGGACTTAGGATAGTCATGAACATAATGGCGTTGGCCTTGTGTCGTTTGAAATTGTAAATTTGAAGTTATGAATTTTCGAAGTTCGTAATTGCTGTTTTGAATGTAAAATTCACCATAAACCGAGTACTGATCCAATTGCATTGAAATTTTAGGTGCAACTGCTTTTGATGAATTTGTAACTTGTGTTAAAATTTTATAATTTTTCTCGGCCTGTAGCTACTTTTAATAATTAAAGTGATTTCTGAGCAGATTCTTGTTAAATGCATAATAAATTGGTCCGTGCTTCACATGTCCTGAAATTTTAATATGATTTGCCTCTGTCATGTGTTTGTGTTGTGTAAAATATTTGGAATTTTTGGACTGATTTCGATAGGGTAAATAATTTATTTGGGTAATCTGCTGAATGTGGTTTTAATTATGAAAAATTGTTCAGTTGCTGAAACATTCTGGTTTTTGGTTCATATGCTTATTTTGTGTTGAATTGCATGCTGTAAAAAGATAAGATTTTTTGGAGTTCATTTTGGTCCGAGTTTAATTAAAATTCGAAAACAGCATAAACTTGTTTGAATTTTTAAAATTCATGTACTTAATGTCAGTTGCTAGAATTTTTACCTGATGATATTCACATGCTGAAATATATGGTGTTAAAATATCAAGTTGTGATTCATTCATTTGATATGGAAATGAATTTATGTTTCGTTTTTGCTGTTTACTTCTATGAATTTTATAAAATTGTGTATAACGAGTTTGAGGCTGAAACTTGGTAATTTTTGTAAGTACTAGGAGGTGAATTATGTGTAAAATTTTCCGAAGTTAACTCGTTGGTTTGATGGACCTTCTAATACAAGTGTGAATATTGACAATTGTTTTGAATAATGATTTTTGGTTAAGTGTTGATGACCAGGTTTGTTACGTGTTTACTTGTGGCTTGTTTAAATGTCTTTTATTTGAATTTGTGTGATCTTCAATATGTGGTTTGATCGAGTCTAAGTCCTAGAGTTCCCATATCCACAGAACTTCACGAACAACTTAGTCGAATCAAGTTCTACTAAGTCAAATTTGTGATTTCTACTTAGGTCTAGATAAAGCGTTGACTTTAGTATCTGGACTTAATGTAGGTGCCTAGAGGTGTCGACCTCGCCTTGCTTGAGAGATTCGTGTTTGTGATCTGTCGTTGCAACCAGGTGGGTACATTTATGATGTATTCCATATTTATCGTACTTACTATTTCGCGTAATGTTTCTTTTGAAAATGTTGTATGCATGAGAACTCTAGTCTAAGTGTCCCGAACATTAGTGCCTTTGATAAATGAGAAAGCAGTAGGAGGTCGCCTGCCCGTTGTTTCCGGGAGGGACGCCCCATGCCGTTGTACCCGGAAGGGGAAAAACATCTCTGCTGTCTCCTGGAAAGGATCCTACGAACCGTTGTACCCGGGGGTGAGAAGGTTTCCAGTTACAGCCATGCCGTTGTACCCAGAAGGTTGTTGTATGCACATACGAGATTTGCGATAGGGCCGGGTAGGGGGTTCAGTCTACGAATTATGTGCATACTGTATACTGTGATTACTCTACTTTTAAAATGATTATACGGGATAATTGTGCGATAATGGTGAGCTTGTTGGTTATGCTCATCCCCACTATTTTTCTTTGTTGTGTTTTCTCTTCCTTTGATCCAGGTTGAGACGAGCTGGAGGCGGTGGCGTAGGACGAGCGAGATGGGGGTCAATATTTGATGATGTCTTACGCTTCTGCATGAACTTGTTACTTAATTATTTGCTTTCATACTTTGGATTATTTCTTGCTTCTGCTTTCGAATTATGTTTAAGTTTTGGTTGAACCTTGATTCATGCTAAACCTATTTGAATGATTTGAGACTTATGATTTTATGGGATTATTTTTTATATCGTTAGTCCGAGCATGTGTAGGTTCTTTTGTTTGTTGGATGTGTTTATCTGTTGTCGTTAGAAGTAGCGCCCGTTTCTCGTTAAATGTTTTTAATTTGAATTTAAAAAAAAAAAGAATAACTCTGATTTTTATAAATTAACTCGATAAATTCTTTAAAATAAAACGGGGCGTTACAGTTTGGTATCAGAGCTAGTCTGCGTTTCTGTAGACTATCTCTAGTGTTAGTGTATTCAATGACCATTCGACCACTCGCTTTCGTCTCACCGCGCCAGCTCAAGGTATGAGTTTTATTGTTTTGATTATTGTCGATATTGTGATTATGGTTTGTTCTTTTATTGGGGCTTAGGAATTTACCCTCCGTTTATACGGACTTGAACTCTAGTGGTATAGAGTTAAGTGCGACTTTAGAGATTTTTTTGTTGTGAGTTTTTGGTTTGGTGCTATCGAGTTATGTTTCGGTTTAGTGTCTTCAAGTGAGGACCATTCGTAGGCCATCTCTAAAGAGAAGGCTTAAGTAAAGAAGCAGATCACCGAAGGATGTCCCGGGTGTATGGACTATTCGGAAATCTGTGACTATCGTGGATAGAACTATTAGACGCGTGTTAGAACCCAATTAATGAGAACCGGGAGTGAAGTGTAAGTGTCAGTTTCATGTTGATGATCTGACCACTTGTGCTTATAGATTCGTGGAGATCGGTTTAATGGCTAATTTCCCTTGTTATAATTTGCTCGTTATTATTCGTTCTTTCTCGTTGGTTTGTCTCGTGAATTCTTCGAGGATATTAGAACTCTGTTGTTGAGTTATCAATGCCCTCTTCTTTTACTATGCGTGGCTGAGTTGTTATTGAATAAATTCGAGCCTTGACTTGTCATCCGAGCCTTTGACTCATGATTGTCGTACGTTTAAGAGTTGGGTTTGAAAAACCCTTTTTTTTTTAAAAAAAAAAAAACCATTCATTGATGGCTGTTTAACCGCTGTTTTGACCCCTTAAACTCGGTGGATAGGCTTTGAACTCTTCTGATGAGTTAAAGTCCATCTCTTATGTTTCATCTTGAGCATGAACCAAGTAATTATCCATTGTGTGCTGGAAGATGTTGCCAAAGTTTTGCGAGTACGTGTTCAGTTTCTGGTTTTTCGGTCTTAGATGTGGTCTGTTTTCATGGCTGTTTTTGAGCCCTGAAACCCCGTCGCCTCTTGTTGTAATCTCTTGTAAATTGTAGATCAGCCAGTTGCCTTTCATGAGGAACAGGAATCGCGTGTTCATCATTTTATTTTTTTATCGAGAATTGCGCCGGTTTCCGATCATTGCGTAGTCAGTCTTTCGTATAAATCGCAGCAGTTTGAGTCTTTCATTTTGCTCTGTTGGCATGCTTCTGCTAATCTGAGAACCCCGATGTCTTCGTGCGAATTGTAGTTTTATCTCTTGGGAGTCAGATGGCGCAAGATTCACTCAAATAGCATTTTTTTTACAAAGAGATACATTCAAAGTACGAACTTCGTGCAATCAGGTTTCTGAAAATTTGCAGCAAATATTAATGTGCCCTTGATCCGTTTTCAACCCTTTAACCTGCCGTTCACGCCTTTGCTACCCGAGTGCTTTTCCTTTGTCCTTAATTACTGCCTTCCGCTTAGTAGTCAAGTTTGAATTATATTTCGTGACCCATCCTTATCTTATGATTTTCGTACCGTGACAAATTCGCTTGATTTTCCTTAGGTAGAAGTTTGGGATGGAGTTGAACATCGATTTTCAATTTCTATTGATCCTTATCTGATATCAAACCGTGTGTCGTAACGTCGCTAAGTCGATGCGAAGGTTACCTTGAGAATACCTTAGCCTCGAGATAGACGGCGGTCAATTTTCTTTCGTGATCTATTTTAACTTTGAACCAAAGTGGCGTACGTGAGAATCATCTCATACCTGATCAGGAGGAGCCTCGACACCTTTCTAGGAGGTTTTGTGATAGGAAATCTCTTAAGGAGGGTAGTCGAGCCTGAAGTAAACACATCGTGTAGTGCAGAGCCGTCTTCGTTTTTGAATTGTGATCATCGTAAATCTTTGAAAAAACTCTCGTTCTTCTTCTTTCGAGGGTGGCCCTTTGTATTTCTTTGAATTTTGGCAATCCTCTGAAAACTCTTGTTTTTGGTTCGTTTGGAGTTTCCACTTCAAGGTTTGCAACCTGGTATATTGATTAAGACGAGTATGTTCGTTTTTCCGCTTGTCTTATATCGTTCTTTCGTTTGTGGTGATGCCATTTGGTCTAGGTACTCCATTCATACCCGGATGGGTCTGTCATGTTTTTATCTTTGATGACATGTGTTCGAGGCGGTGATCGTGATGAATCAACCGAGGAGGCTTTGTAAAGAGATCCAGGAACATGAAAATCTTAGCAGCGTAGAATTTGAGCTCGTTTAGGACTGCCGACACGATTAGCTACCGGCGAAAGAGTTAACGTGATGGCCGACACTATTAGTCGGAAGAGTCATGCGAGCTGATCATTTTCATGGTTCGGCATTGACCTCTGAGTTGGGATTATTCCTAGCTGAGGATGCCGATATTCGATTTTTTTAAGGAGATTCCTCCGTATCTCTAATGTCTCATATCCGCTTGATAATGTCTTTGTTGAACCTTAATGTTTGTCGATTTGAAGGTTTTGTGAAAACCTTCCTTTCGGGTTACCTCAGATAGGGCGAACCTTGAATTAGAATAATTCTTGTCTGTACCTCGAACGAACGCCGACACTGACTGAGTGCAGTCACGCAAAGTGGTGGTCGAGCACGCGAGCCCGTGCTGAGAGACGTGAGGCACTGCAGGGTCGATCGTTGACTCGCACGAGAACTGCAACCACCATCACCGAACGCAGGAGCTCCCTAAGCCCGTGTGTGGCCGAACCTTGACCTTGCAGCTGGTCTCCGAACAGATGTACGCACACGTCCCAGCGCCCCGCTGATGCAGCACTAGTGTGTGTGACATCTCTCGGGTGACAGTGCATTTAACCCCGAACTGGCTATGTTCTTTTAGATCGTTATTATGGGATCATCGAGCATCCCTATTTGAGAGTATGTTCCTGCGATAGAAGTTGTTTTGGAATATCTAGTCGAAACTTCCTAAACCGCATACGAGCTGTTACTCGTGTCGACAAGGGATGGGACTTTGTGAACGGTATCGAGCAGAACGGTGTGTTCTAAAGATATCGGTTTTGAGGATGGTGTTTTTTTATGTTTGTTAGCCTTTTGTATGAGATTCCACGGCGGCCCGTCTGATACGGATGCACGAATTACTTTGAGATCGTGGGCAAGTTGTCGGCGTGACCCGGGCACGAGACTGACTTGGCACCGCGTAGAAAACCCCAATAGTTATGCGTTTAGGACGTGCTGTCGAGACCCTAAGAGACTGGTTGGAGTCTGGTGTACTCGATAAGTATGTCGTGTGGAATTTCCTACCATGGAAAAGTACGCTTGTAGCGATGGCTAATGAGCGACGATCTCGATGGTACCGTACGAGGTTTTGAGTACGGAAAGAGGTGTTGTACGCCTCGAATTTTGGGAAGAGTGGAAGTATCTGCCACATTTGTTAGTCCTTGTTGGGATTCTCGACCGAGTCGGCGGCTTAGCCTGACGGTTGACCCCATCACCGGAGCTTGCGAGAGTGCACGACCTGTTCTGTGCTTCGTGGAGAGGGGACATGTGCGTGACTCTGGGTACGTGGCGAACTTTGACGAGCTGCATGTGGGCAGAACCTTACCTTTGATGAGGTACCAGTGACCTACTGGATTGACGAATCCAACAGGGAGAGTCCGGGGGAGGTACTCGTCAAAGTCCGGCGGGGTAGCCGTGGCTAGAGCAGTAGGACTTGGTAGAGTGGGGAGATTCGGACGGAGTATCCCAGTTTAGTGGTTTGAGCTTCTCTCTTGTGTCCGTTGTTCTGTTAGGATGACTTTCTTTTATTTCCGGGGACGGAAATCGTTTAAGGAGGGTAGACTGTAACGCCCCTTTTAATCGTGGATTATTTGAGAATTATTATTATTGTTATTATTATTGATATTATTGTTATATCATTGAATGTCTAAATATTATTATTTGTCTAATTGTAATTATTTGCCTAAATGTGTATTTGTATTATTATTATTTTTATTATTATTAAATAATGTGTGTAATAAAATTAATAAATATCCTGTTTCATTTAATTTACTGTGCGATCGATTTGAGCCGTCGAAAGTATTAATCGGAGAATCGAGCCCGAAAACTGAATCGTAATTTTTGTGAAGTTTAAACCGAGCCCGAGAGTCGGTTTAATTTCTCAAAACTCGCGCACGAACCAGCCGAACCGGCCCGCGAGCCACTTAACCGCCCAGCTCGACCCAACCCGACCCCGTTTATGTGGGTGTGTTTCTTGATTGAGGGAAAAAAAAACCTAGCTTCTTTATCTGTACCTCTCTCTCATCAGAACACAAAACGCCGCAATCTCTCCAATCTCTCTCTCTCACGCTCGTGTTTTGGCAGAAGAAGAAAATCTCTCCCTCTCTCTCTCGTCTTCCTCGATCTCGCGCCACAGAGAAGAAATTCCGCAACAATTCTCATCATCCTCCTCTCCACCTTCGTTCGCGCAGATAAGAGAAAATCCCGTCGCGCAACCCCTGTTCACGCAGGCCCTCCCTCCGACGGTCCTTCTTCTCCTCTCGCCGGAAAAGCCATCGCTGCTCCTCATCCCCTCGCAAGAACCAGTCACCGACGAGTTCTCCTTCCTCCTTGCGATCAACTGACGGCGAGAACTCCCCCTCTGCCGCGACTTCGCCGCCGCAACCAGCGAGCCCTCCTCCGCGATCGACCGCGCCTGCAACTCCTCAACTCCGCCGCGACCACCTCCTTCCCGGCGAGCTCTTCCCCTTCCGGTGACCAACCCCAGCAACGACACCACAAGCAGCCGCCCCGACGAGCCTCCTCAGCCTTTGCCGTCACGAACAGGCCGTTACTCCGCCACTCAGGCCGTTTTGGTGCCACATCGAGCCGCTGTTCGTCGTCGGCATCCGCAGCTCCTCCTCCGTGAGCCAGGCCTGTTCGCGAGCAGCCACCGTTCCCGAGTCGCTGCCCTCTTTTTTCGGCGAGACGCATGAAGCCGTCGAGCCCGTCGTCTCGTAAATCTGTTCGAACCATTCTCGCGTTTCCCGAGAACGGTATCAAGCTTCGACCCCTTTGTTATTTATTTTGTGTTTGCTGATATATTAATCGTGCCTTGCAAATTTAGATGCTCTTTGATGTCATGTGTATTGAACATAAAGATATATTATTTATGTTATTTATTATTGTCGTGATTTTATGAATTTCGTTGATTCGTGCGAATCGAACGAGAACTCGTTAAAGTGTTAAGTTGCTGTGGATTTAGGGACCTGGGATTGTCATGAACAAAATGGCGTTGGCCTCGTGTCGTTTGAACTTGTAAATTTGAAGTTATGAATTTTCGAAGTTCGTAATTGCTGTTTTGAATGTAAAATTCACCATAAATCGAGTATTGATCCAATTGCATTGAAATTTTAGGTGCAACTGCTTCTGATGAATTTGTAACTTGTGTTAAAATGTTATAATTTTTCTTGGCCTGTAGCTATTTTTAGTAATTAAAGTGATTTCTGAGCAGATGCTTGTTAAATGCATAATAAATTGGTCCATGCTTCACATGTGCTGAAATTTTAATATGATTTGCCTCTGTCATGTGTTTGTGTTGTGTAAAATATTTGGAATTTTTGGACTGATTTTGATAGGGTAAATAATTTATTTGGGTAATCTGCTGAATGTGGTTTTAATTATGAAAAATTGTTCAGTTGCTGAAAAATTCTGATTTTTGGTTTCTGTGCTTATTTTTTGTTGAAGTGCATGCTATAAAAGATAAGAATTTTTGGAGTTCATTTTGGTTCGATTTTAATTAAAATTCAAAAATAGCATAAACTTGTTTGAATTTTTAAAATTCGTGTATTTATTATCAGTTGCTGGAATTTTTACCTGATGATATTCACATGCTGAAATATATGGTGTTAAAATATCA
Source organism: Striga asiatica (assembly GCA_008636005.1). Taxonomy (NCBI): domain Eukaryota; kingdom Viridiplantae; phylum Streptophyta; class Magnoliopsida; order Lamiales; family Orobanchaceae; genus Striga; species Striga asiatica. Next base: position 231,057 of record BKCP01004850.1, read on the forward strand.
CGTTGTGATTCATTCATTTGATATGGAAATGAATTTATGTTTCGTTTTTGCTGTTTACTTCTATGAATTTTATAAAATTGTGTATAACGAGTTTGAGGCTGAAACTTGGTAATTTTTTGTAAGTACTGGGAGGTGAATTTTGCGTAAAATATTCAGAAGTTAACTCGTTGGTTTGATGGACCTTCTAATACAAGTGTAAATATTGACAATTGTTTTGAATAATGATTTTTGGTTAAGTGTTGATGACCAAGTTTGTTGCGTGTTTACTTGTGCCTTGTTTAAATTCTTTTGTTTGAATTTGTGTGATCTTCAATATGTGGTTTGATCGAGTCTAAGTCCTAGAGTTCCCATATCCACAGAACTTCACGAACCACTTAGTCGAATCAAGTTCGACTAAGTCAAATTTGTGATTTCTACTTAGGTCTAGATAAAGCATTGACTTTAGTATCTGGACTTAATGTAGGTGTCTACAGGTGTCGACCTCGCCTTGCTTGAGAGATTTGTGTTTGTGATTTGTCGCTGCAACCAGGTGGGTACATTTATGATGTATTCCATATTTATCGCACTTACTATTTCGTGTAATGTTTCTTTTGAAAATGTTGTATGCATGAGAACTCTAGTCTAAGTGTCCCGAACGATAGTGCCTTTGGTAAATGCGAAAGTAGTAGGAGGTCGCCTGCCCGTTGTATCCGGGAGGGACGCCCCATGCCGTTGTACCCGGAAGGGGAAAAACATCACTGTTGTCTCCTGCAAAGGATCCTACGAACCGTTGTACCCGGGGGTGGGAAGGTTTCCAGTTACAGCCATGTCGTTGTATCCGGAAGGTTGTTGTATGTACATACGAGGTTTGCGATAGGGCCGGGTAGGGGGTTCAGGCTATGAATTCTGTGCATACTGTATACTGTGATTACTCTTCTTTTAAAATAATTATACGGGATAATAGTGCGATAATGGTGAGCTTGTTGGTTATGCTCACCCCCACTATTTTTCTTTGTTGTGTTTTCTCTTCCTTTGATCCAGGTTAAGACGAGCTGGAGGCGGTGGCGTAGGACGAGCGAGATGGTGGTCAATATTTGATGATGTCTTACGCTTCTGCATGAACTTGTTACTTAATTATTTGCTTTCATACTTTGGATTATTTCTTGCTTCTGCTTTCGAATTATGTTTAAGTTTTGGTTGAACCTTGATTCATGCTAAACCTATTTGAATGATTTGAGACTTATGATTTTATGGGATTATTTTATATCGTTAGTCCGAGCATGTGTAGGTTCTTTTTGTTTGTTGGATGTGTTTATCTGTTGTCGTTAGAAGTAGCGCCCGTTTCTTGTTAAATGTTTTTAATTTGAATTTAAAAAAAAAGAATAACTCTGACTTTTATAAATTAACTCGATAAATTCTTTAAAATAAAACGGGGCGTTACAATTACCGGCCATTATATATACCTGTACTGTGATCTCATTATTATTATTGTTGTTTACTTTAGCATTGGTTTTTATGGAGTACTAGAGGACCAATACTCACCATCATTATGTTTTTCAGATGACAGGGTCGGCGGGCAGGCGTGAGGGCAGTCGTGGTGGTTGTGGTCGTGGATTTGGCACAGCTAGCTGATTCGTGGACATTTGTTTATCTACGTCTGTATAACTATTATGCCACGCATTTTATGACTTCCACTACGTTTACTTTCAGTTCGAACTTGCATGACAGTATTTTCTAAACTTAAATATTTTACCCAGTTCGCCAGTACGAATGGGTTCAGTTTCATCTGTAGGTTTCGATAAAAGACCTAAAATCTGTTTTTCCTAAAGTCTAAACCATTCATTAGACCCGGTTAAGAAAGAAGGGATTTTAAAGCATATAAGTTTTTAGCAGTATCCCGAGATAGTTTGCAAATGATTTCAAAAAATTTATAAGCGTTTTCGATAAAGAAATTGCGAAAAATTGGCCCTAAAATAGCCGGGTGTTGCAGCTGGTATCAGAGCACCTTTTGTGCTTCTGAATGCCTTAATGAGACATGAATTTTCAGAAAAACCCGACCACACCACCCTCACGCCCCGCCGACAACCAGGTAAGTGCTGTTAAAGTTTTTCAAAGTTTATATAAGCAAACTGTACTAAGTCTATGCTCAATAGGATTCAGATAATCCAAACTCTAGGTGCTCAAGACCAGTAATAAAGACTCCTTGCAGTATCAGATCTATCTCCTATCAGTATTCAGAACTCTAGTCAGAACTCTAGTCTGAACTCTAGCTTATCGAGTTGATTTTAGCGACTCGTCTAGAAATCAAGCCTCGCGCCTAGCTGCCGCGATAAGCCATTCTCGATCCCTAGTAGCGTCGAGTTTGGACTAAGTCATTATCGAGCTTCAGCAAGTAATAGCACCTTTTTCAGTTGTGCTAATTTCAATTCCTATTTTTAGCTACGGGCAGCCTATTCAGATGGCACGCTGTAGAGATCAAGCTCAGCAGGAGATGACTCAGTCAGCTATAGTCGCCCAGTTCTGCGTCTACGATCTCGAGAAGCTTTCGGGACAAGGAGATCCTCGCCTAGTAGTTGATTGGATCCAGGGTCTCGAGCAGATTTTTTAATTCATCAAGTTTTCAGATAGGCACCGTTTTTCTCTGTGCCCAGTTTCAGATGACGGAAGATGGCCGTCTATGATCGACAGCCACTATCTTGTCGCTAGTTAGCTAGCCAACAGAGAAATGATCACTTGAGTTTCGTGATCGTCATTCTGAACCCATCAGAGAGTTTAGCCGTATAGTCAGCGGCACAGCCAAGGAGGGGAATCAGGTTCGTTTCTAAGAAGCAAGTGAGATAGAGTTGGCCATCAAGATATTCGATTTCTTAAATCGATTTAAGCCACTCACTAAGTAATAATTGACCCTTCTAGAGGTCAGAAGTACTTATTTGCGACCAGAAGTGCAAAAGAGCAAGTGTAACCGGAACTCTAGCCAAGCTAGGTGTTTTCGGCAATTTATATCATATTCCTTAAGTCCGGTATGGCTATTTCTTAATGGTCATACTGTTCTAGTCAAATGGTTGATGGCTTTCCAGAATGCCGTCCCACATGGCTCCAAACCCACACGCAAAGCGGGAAGAGGCCGTGGTTGTGAACCAGTTCCAGTGAATAGTGGAGCGACTACTGGCACTGAGGAGAGTTTGGAGGAGCAATAGTTATATGCTCTCAGAAAGGAGGTATCCTATCTCTTGGGGCATACCTAGAATGCGCAAGTTATAGATGGGTTTCTGGATCGATTATCCGGAGGACCCCCCCAACAGACAAGTGGAGATCACCATTGGCATTATTCCAGGAGGAGGACTGGTATCGAAGGCATCTTGCAGGATGTCACTAAAGGAGTTGCAGGAGCAGAAGACGTAGATCGAGGAGTTGTTGAAACTCTGTTTCTTTCGACCTAGCGTCTCATCTTGGGGAGCACCCGTGTATCCGCTCCCCAGGATAGACGATTTTTTCGGCAAGCTGAGAGGTGCTTGCGTATTTTCCAAGATCGATTTACGCTCCAGCTATCATCAGCTAAAGATTAAGGAGTCCGATGTAGCCAAGACCGCTCTCTGGAGAAGATACGGTCATTACGAGTTCATGGTTATGCCGTTTGGCCTGAGTAATGCACCCGCGGTGTTCATGGACTTGATGAACAGTGTATTCCATCAGTTCTTAGACCAGTTTGTTATAGTCTTCATTGATGACATTTTGGTCTACTCCAGGAGTTTGGAGGAGCATGAGCAACATCTGAGGGTGGTTCTCGGCACCCTTAGACGAGAAAAATTGTATGCCAAGTTCTCCAAGTGTGAATTTTGGCTGAAAAGAGTGGCGTTTTTAGGCCACATCATCACCGAGAGAGGCATAGAAGTTGATCCGGCAAAGATTGCCGCAGTTCGGAACTGGTCAGCATCTAAGAGTCCAACCGAGATCCGTAGTTTCCTCGGTTTAGCAGGATATTATCGCAGATTTATTGAGGGGTTTTCGAAGATTGCCCTGTCTCTGTCCAAGTTGACGAGGAAATCTGTGAAGTTTGAGTGGACGAGTCGTTGTGAGGAGAGCTTCCGGGAGCTCAAGAAGAGGCTTACGACGGCTCCAGTGCTGACTATTTCGGATCCTACTCGAGGTTTCACCATCTTTAGTGATGCCTCGAAGTAGGGTCTTGGGTGTGTGCTTATGCAAGATGGCCAAGTCATCGCGTATGCTTCACGTCAGTTGAAGCCCCATGAGCAGAATTACCCTACGCACGACCTAGAGTTGGCATCGATTGTGCACGCACTCAAGATATGGAGGCATTACCTGTATGGTGGTCAGTGTGAGATCTTTACCGATCACAAGAGTTTGCAGTATATCTTCACATAGAAGGAGCTCAACATGCGCCAAAGGCGATAGTTAGGGCTTGTGAAGGATTACGACTGCACCATACAGTATTATCTGGGGAAGGCGAACGTTGTGGCAGATGCCCTAAGTCGAAAGGTGAAGGGTGAGTTGGCTTGTTCCATCACTCAGCAGAGCCAGCTTATCAGAGAGTTGGCCCGGATGCAGATTGAGGTCGTCGACTCACTTCCTAAGGAGATTTCGGGGAGTGTTAGCTCGATGTGAGTTCAGCCCTTGCTGAGAGATAGAATCCAGCGGGAGCAATCCTACGATCAGTTCATTCGCACCTTAGAAGCGAAGGTTCGTGCCGGAGGAATAGAGGGCTTTTACCGAGGCACAGATGGAGCCTTGGAGTTCAGAGGCTGCATTGTCGTGCCAAAAGTCGGGACTTTACGTAAGGAAATCCTGACCGAGGCCCATAGTGCGCCATATTTAGCCCACCTTGGGAGTACCAAGATGTACCACGACTTGAAAAGGGTCGTTCAGGTGGCAAGGGATGAAGAGAGATGTAGTAGACTTCGTTAAACGGTGTTTGGTCTGCCAGCAAGTTAAGGCCGAACACAAGAGTCCCATAGATCTGCTACAGCCACTTGAGATACCCAGCTAGGAGTGGGAAGAAGTGACCATGGACTTTGTTACAGGCCTACCTAAGTCGTCTGAGCATCACGACACAGTTGGGGTAGTAGTAGGCAGGCTGACGAAAGTCTCACACTTTATGCCTGTGACGATGACTATGTCGATGGATCTGTTAGCCGAGATATATACCCGTGGGATCATTCGACTCCACGGAGTGCCCGTTACGATCATATCCGATCGAGATCCCTGATTCACCAGCAGATTCTGGGAAAGTTTGCATGAGGCAATGGGCACCCAGTTGAAGTTCAGTTCGGCTTACCATCCAGAGACAGATGGCCAGTCTGAAAGGACGATCCAGACGCTCGAGAATATGCTCCGAGCCTTGATTCTGGATATAGGTGCTAAGTGGGAGAAGTGGTTGCCACTAGTCGAGTTCGCCTACAACAACAGTTATCTGGCGTCGATTCAGATGGCCTCATACGAAACACTTTACGGCCGCAAGAGTTGTTCGCCCCTTTATTGGGATGACGTCCGAGAGCGACGAGTACTCGGTCCGAAGTTGATCGAGGAGACAGTCGAGCAGGTAGGTTGGATCAGAGAGAGGCTCAAGACAGCCCAGAGTCGGCAAAAGTCCTCAGCCGACAAGCATAGACGAGAGATGCATTTTGAGCCCGGAGATCATGTCTTCCTGAAGGTTCGACCGATGAGAAGTGTCGTTCGTTTCGGGAAGAGAGGGAAGTTGCATCCTCGCTATATAGGTCCTTCGAGATTCCCGAGCGAGTGGGCGAAGTCGCCTATCGAGTAGCCTTGCCTCCCGAGTTGGCCAGCGTGCATAACATGTTTCACGTTTCGATGTTACGCCCATACGTGTGCGATCCCGAGCATGTGCTTCAGCACAATGAGATTCAGCTTCAGCCAGATTTGACTTACGAGGAGCAGCCGGTAGCAGTATTGGACTGAAAGGTCCTTCGGCTTAGAAAACGAGATGTTCCCCTCGTTCGTATCAGATGGAATCACCACTGAGATTCAGATGCCATTTGGGAGCGCGATGCGGATATTAGAGCTCGTTTTCCAGATTTTGAGTTCTGATATGTACCTAGTTTGTATGTAATTTCAGTTATTGTATTTCCGAGGACGAAAATATTTTTAAGGGAGATAGACTGTGATAGCCCAGTTCCATTATTAATAAAAGTGGCAGTTTTAGTTCCAAGTTTGAACTAATTCCTTTTATTAATATTGCTCGTTTCAAGTTCTGAGCCTAGTTATTCAACTATTCAGTTCTAAGTTTGACTTTTAAATCGAGAGCAATCTTGGTTAACTCCAGTCAGTAACCGAGCCAGTTCAATTATTAATTCCAGTCCATTTATTTTTAGAAATGGATTTCATTCAGTCGGGATTAATTATTTCCAGTTGACGAATAACCGAAACCGAGTATGTTTCGATAAATCGTCTAAGTCAAGCCGTGTCCGAAACCGAGTATGTTTGGTCACGAGTTTCACGCCTAGATCGCGCCGAGCCAAGTCTCGAGCCCTATTAGTGCCGAGTCTTGATTAAGCCCTAGCCGTGCTTGTAGCCATGCCTTAGAATTTTTCTAAGTGCAAGAGTCTTCCAAGTTCCCTCGGCCCTAGTAGTGCCACGAGTTCGATCATGTGAGTGCCTAGTCGCGCCTCATCATTTCCGAGCCCTAGTAGTGCCGGACCTTAGCGATGAATCCTTAGAATATTTTCTAAGTATGAGTTCATAATTATCGAGGCTTAGTATAAGTCTCTCGGCTAAGAGGAACCCGCACCGAGCTCGTGCATGGGTTAAATTTCACTCGCGCCCTAGTGTTCGCGCCTAGTCAATTGCCGAGCCATAGCCATGTGCTTACGCATAGGCGAGCAATGTGGGAATTTTTCCTAAGTGTTGTGAATCTTAAGTCCAGCCTTAGACAAGTGTTAGCCTCGGCCCAAGTGAATGCCGAGCCTAAGCCTACGCGCACCCGAGGTCCAATGCCATGCAAGAAGGCCTAAGTCATGTCCAAGTGCTCGCGGGATTTTTCTAAGTGTTATGCATCAAGAAAGGATCGTGGGCCATGTCATTTAAGCCTTAGAAGGTCAATTTTCTCGACCCAAGGTTTGTCCCGCGCCCAGTCCTCGTGCACAGGCCAGCTCGTACAACCCAGCGCCCAATCCAGGGCCGCGTGCAGCCCAGCTCTGCGCCTAGGCCTAGCGGCAGCCTATCATTTTGAGCCCAATTCTTGAAGTTCCGGCCCACTTCCTTCCAAGACCCAATACTGCATGTATTAAGGACTTAATGAGGGTCATTTAGAGCTAAGATGTTCCGAAGCAAGTGTTAAGAAAGTCAACCTATGATTAAGCCAAAGTGGAGCATGTGCTTGTGGATTATTTTATTCAAGTGTGTTAGACATTGTCTCCCACTACCTTGGCGTCTTGACCAGACCTGACCAGAGCATCTTTCCTTAACTTTTGGGCTCTGAAAGTCCTCCAAAATTAGTGCTAAGTAAGTCCAAGACTCTCCACCAAGTCCACACGCGCCTAGAATGAAGAAAAAGTCACAAGAGTTGGTCTCCCATGCCATGTCTTGTACGCTCTGACCAAATGCTCTTATAAGCTCAACTCCTAGCTGAGGATGGACCATTTGACACTTAGAATACTCGGAGCTATAGAGAGAATAAGAAATAAATGAAGAGGAAAGCTCCCAAGGCAAGCCATGCGCGTGTAGGGGCGGAGAAGAGGAGCACCGAGCTTCAGCCTTTTTCTTGCGAGTTCTCTCAAGGTTCTTTCATTACAAAGAGCTTCTTGGATTTTTAGAAGTCCGCAGCAACCACCATTAGCACCCCAAAGCCATTGGAGCAAGCTTAAGCTCCCTAGGGCCGAGTAAAGCCGAGCAAAAGAGCCCTAGCACCATTTTGGCTTTCGGTGAAGGTAATGTAACACCCCGCTTATCAGAGTAAATTTTTCGCAACTTTTATTTCGAAATTACTTATAACTCTTTCGAAATCTTTTTGCGAATAACTCGGAATGCTACTTAAACTCCTTCTTCCTAAAAATCTGTTTAACTTTAACTTTGTCTAATTATTTATTTTAGACATAACAAAACAAATTTTTATATATATATACTTGCATTTAACTATATCATGTTCATATTTATGAAATGATAAAAACTTGAAATCTGAATTTATTTAAAATGCAAGTTCACATATTAATAAGCGTAGCGGAATTACTTAAAAACGTGAATAATTATACAGACTTATTTCATTTATTACAAATGTCCTTTGAAATGAGTACTCTACCATCACCACCACTTTATTTGCTCACACCTCCGGTCCGACCCTGTTACCTGAAAAACATAATGGGGGTGAGTACTGGTCCTTGTGTACCCCGTTAATATCCATACTAAAGTAAGCATCAATAATAATACAATATCATGATCTTTGGTATATATATAATAACTGTAACTTAATCTGACCGATATATTATCGGATACTTGTGCACAATCTGATGGATATTTCTAAGGCACGTATCGCCTCCATCAGAACTTAGGATATAATCTTCGAGACAAATTAATGCCTCCTCATCCCAAGCGTATAAACTTAAACTGTATACATACCTCGAACATGATATCAATATTATACTCAATGTCATACCCAGTCTGGGTCCCCACCTTTCTCCGTTGAATTCGTAAGTGTTGGTCTCGAGTAGCTAACTCTTCAAGCTACATAAAAATACGTAAACAAATATACTAAGTACTATGCTCGTATACTCGGATTTTCAACTCTTTCGGATAAATCATCCAAATCTTATAAAATCTCAATATTCTTGTTATGGTTCAAACTTTTCTTGATCTTTTACTCAATCAAATACTTACTCATATTATTTCTCCCAAATCTTATACATATGGCTTATACTCATTTTTCACTTGATTATCTCGAAAGTGAAAAATAACTCAAATCATACTAAACTTTTCATCATAATATTAATATGTGAGATTTACAACAATCTTTATAAAATTGTATACTCAACATATTAAACTAAAACTTGGTCAAATTGCTCATTACTCATATAAGAATTTTTTTCTAAAAATTCCATTTTAAAACTCAACCATGTACTAAATACTCTTGCATATAAAATCATCTTGACATGTATGCCATATAAATAATTTAACTCGCTCATTTCTCAACATAAAATCATGAAATTTGGCAGTGATGTTCTTAACCCATATATAAGCATGTCGTAAAAATTTCATAATTTTATCATGCATATATATCGAGTTATTAAATTTTTAAAGTCACAGCTGAAATAAAGAACATAAAATTCAACTTGCATGCTTAACTCCAAAAATTTATAACTCAAGCTATACTATGCCAAATGACATAATTCTTTCACCTATATACTCAGCACTTACACAAGAAATATCCATAATAAGCTTAACATACCAGGTTATGCATATCATGCTCAAATTCAAATCAAAACAGTACATATATAACATGTGATTGTGCTGGAAACAACTTATCATTTTATTTTCATGCTTAAAATTTCTTTAAAAATTGAATATATATATATATATATATGGCATGAAAATACATCAATATTCACTTACTATAACATATGATAAAAAGGTAGCATCTAACCTTCTTCAAGAATTTTGAAAATGAAACTTCGGAAGTTGATTTCAACTTATCTTCGTCAAGATTTCTCTTGATTTTTCTTCCTCACTTTATAGCTAAGACTTTGCTTATTTTTGTGTGAATTTCGAGTCTATGGTGATACCCCTTTATATAGGGTAGCAAAGGAAACAATATCACCTTCTTCACATCAATACTTCATCATAATAAACTCATTAGGGCCCTTGCCATTAATGTTTTTCTAAAATCATGCACAAAGTTGAGTAAGCTTTGAAAAGTACTTGTAATGCATGATTCATCTTGCATATATCAAGACAAACTCCTCCATTTGACCAATCCTCCATTATGGCTCGAATTTAGTCTTAAATGGCTCATTTATTGCTTAAGAATACTAAAAAATGGGCTATAAAAATAAATAAAGATAAAGAATAAAAATCATAACATGTAAACTTCTCAAATCTATAGTCAATGATTAGAAAGGCCCATCATGTGATCCTAATCTGATTTCCATGATGAAATTCGTGACTTAATGAAAAATTTCCAATTTACAGAACCGAATTCTGACTTAAAACGAACGGTTACCGAAAAATCGAAAATTCTAAAAATTTCAGATTTCCATCTTTTGCTTTTGGCCTTTTTCCTTTTTATGCTGAAAATTTTTAACTCTTATTAATGATCTTGAAACTTGTAAAAAAAATACAAGAAAATAAATTTTTCAGAAACGAAATCGGACTTAATTATCGACTACAACCGAACATCGAAAAAACTCGAAACTTGCGAATATAATTTCGAATATACTCTTAATAGACCTTCTTGTCCAAATAACTTCTACTTAATCCTTATTACTTATCAATCCAATCATATAAGTCACATAAAATACTTAGGCAATTTATAACATTTACTCGACTAACTCAATTTAATGAAAAACGATTCTGATTTAACTTTAATGTCGAGCCAACTGAAAAATAAAATTCTAAGAGATTTATTAAGGCTTGAAAATATAAACGATCATTATTAATAAAAGTAAAATAGTTCTAACTTAGAACTGAAATAATTACTTTTATGAATTACTGAATGGGATATTACAATCTACCCCTCTTAAACTATTTCCGCCCTCGGAAATATTAAAACTGAGATACATACCTTCTGAGTACATATCAGAACTCAAAATCTGGAAATCGAGCTCTAATATCAGCCTCCCGTTCCCAAGTGGCATTTGACTCTCCGTGGCGATTCCATCTAATACGAACGAGGGGAATATCTCGATTCCTGAGCCGATGAACCTTTCGGTCCAAAACTGCTACTGGCTGCTCCTCATAAGTTAAATCAGGCTGAATCTGAATCTCATTGTGCTGAAGCACATGCTCTGGATCACACACGTATGCACGTAACATCGATACATGAAAAACATTATGTACACTTGACAACTCAGGAGGTAAAGCTAAACGATAGGATACTTCTCCAACTCGCTCCAGAACTTCAAATGGACCTATATAACGAGGATGCAACTTGCCTCTCTTCCCGAAACGAACGACACCTCGCATTGGTCGAACTTTCAAGAATACTTTATCTCCAACTTCAAACTTCATCTCCCTTCTGTGCTTATCGGCTGACGACTTTTGACGACTCTGAGCAGTCTTTAGCCTTTCTCGAATCCAGGCTACTTGCTCAACTGTCTCCTCGATCAACTTTGGACCAAGGACTCGTCTCTCTCCAACATCATCCCAATAAAGAGGCGAACGACACTTACGGCCATAAAGTGCTTCATAAGGAGCCATCTGAATCGATGCGTGGTAACTATTATTGTAGGCAAACTCTACTAATGATAACCACTTCTCCCACTTGGCACCTCTATCCAAAATGCAAGCTCTGAGCATATCCTTGAGCGTCTGAATAGTCCTTTCTGACTGGCCATCTGTCTCTGGATGATAAGCCGAACTAAACTTCAATTGTGTGCCCATTGCCTCATGCAAACTCTCCCAGAATCTGCTAGTGAATCTGGGATCTCGATCTGATATGATCGTAACAGGCACTTCATGGAGTCGAATGATTCCACTAGTATAAATTTCGGCTAACTGGTCCATTGACATGGTCATTGTTACAGGCATAAAGTGTGCGACTTTCGTCAATCTGTCCACTACTACCCAAATTGCATCGTGCTGCTTAGATGTCTTAGGTAGCCCTGTAACAAAATCCATGGTAACTTCTTCCCATTTCCACTTTGGAATTTCAAGTGGTTGTAACAGACCTAATGGACTCTTGTGCTCAGCCTTAACTTGCTGACAGACCAAACACTTCTTTACAAAGTCTGCTACATCTCTCTTCATCCCTTTCCACCAAAACGACTTTTTCAAGTCGTGATACATTTTAGTGCTTCCAGGGTGAGCTAAATAAGGGACACTATGTGCTTCTGTCAAGATCTCCTTTCACAAGGTCTCGACTTTCGGCACAACAATTCTGCCTCTGAACTCTAAGGCTCCATCTCTGCCTCTGTAAAAGCCTTCTATTCCTCCGGTATGAACCTTCTCTTCTATCTTCCATATAAATTGATCAAAAGATTGCTCCTTCCGAATTCTATCTCTCAACATAGGTTGAATTCTCATGGAGTTAACACTCCCTCTAATCTCTTTAGGAAGTGACTTAACTACTTCAATTTGCATCTGAGAGAACTCTTTAATGAGTTGTTTCTGTTGAGTTATAAGCCAACTCACCCTTTACCTTTCGACTTAAGGCATCCGCTACCACATTAGCTTTTCCTGGATGATATTGAATAGTGGAATCATAATCTTTCACCAGTTCTAACCATCTTCTTTGGCGCATGTTGAGCTCTTTTTGTGTGAAAATATATTGCAAACTCATGTGATCAGTGAATATTTCACACCGACCTCCATAGAGATAATGCCTCCAAATCTTGAGTGCATGAACTACTGCTGCCAATTCTAGATCATGAGTTGGATAATTCTGTTCATGAGGTTTCAATTGTCTCGAAGCATATGCAACAACTTGACCATCTTGCATAAGTACACATCCCAAACCCTGCTTTGAAGCATCATTATAGATAGTGAAACTTCTAGTGGGATCTGGAATAATTAGTACTGGTGTCGTGGTAAGCTTCTTCTTAAGCTTTTGAAAACTCTCTTCACACCGATTTGTCCATTCAAACTTCACAGATTTTCTCGTTAAATTTGTCAAAGGGAGTGCAATCTTTGAAAACCCTTCGATAAATCTATGATAATAACCTGCTAGTCCAAGAAAACTACGAACCTCAGATGCATTCTTAGGTACTGACCAATTCTGAACTGCTGCAATCTTCGCAGGATCAACTTCTATGCCTCTTTCAGTGATAATATGGCCTAAAAACGCCACTTTCTTTAGCCAAAACTCACATTTAGAGAACTTGGCATATAACTTCTCTCGTCTAAGGGTACCAAGAACAACCCTTAAATGTTGCTCATGTTCTTCCATACTCTTGGAATAGACCAAAATATCATCAATAAAGACAATGACAAATTGATCTAAATACGGATGGAATACTCGATTCATTAAATCCATGAACACCGCTGGTGCATTACTTACTCCAAATGGCATAACTACGAACTCATAGTGTCCATATCTTGTTCGAAACGCAGTCTTGGCTACGTCAGATTCTTTAATCTTCAGTTGATGATAGCCTGAACGTAAATCTATTTTAGAAAATACGCAAGCTCCTCTCAACTGATCGAACAAATCATCTATTCTTGGGAGTGGATACTTGTTCTTTATCGTTAATCGGTTCAAATCCCGATAATCGATACACATTCTCATGGATCCGTCCTTCTTTTTGACAAATAGTACCGGTGCTCCCCAAGGGGAAACACTTGGTCTGATGAAACCAAGTTTCAACAACTCCTGGATTTGAGTCTTCAACTCCTGCAACTCCTTCGTTGCCATTCGATATGGTGCCTTTGACACTGGTGCTGCTCCTGGAACAAGGTCAATTGTGAACTCCACTTGTCTGTTAGGTGGTCCTCCGGGTAATTGATTCGAAAACACATCCACAAACTCACGGACAATTGGAATATCATGAGGTGTTTGTGCTTTCGAATCATCTTCGACAATGCTCACCAAATATCCTTGGCAATCCTCCTTTTGAAGAATCTTTCTCGCCTTCGCCATCGAGATTACACATGGTAGGGTTCTTGTCTTTGCACCATAGAAAGTAATTTGATTACCTTCTGGAAGATAAAGAATTACCTCCTTCTCATGGCAACGAATATCAGCTCGATAATTCGCTAACCAATCCATTCCAAGTATGAGATCAAAGTCCCTCATTTCGATAACATAAGCCTCTAATCTCAAAGATTGACTCCAGACCTTGAATCCACTCCTCCACTTGACGAGGATCTCCTTGTCCAGAAAACTTCTCAACATTGAAACCACGAAACTGGCAACTACTTCTGCTGATGTCATCTCTCTTTGACCTTGGTTCACTCTTCGTGCCATCTGGATTTTTAATCCATTATTAAGTTTTAGCACAATCATATTTTCAAGATAAGCCATTATTTCTATACAAGTTATTTATTAACTTGATAACTTCTAAATTTATTGGGAGTAACATGATAGTCTTAAAATCTTTGCTTAAGTATCTTTTCTAATTTGGATATCCGAATCTTATTGAGCATAGACTTAGTAATTTGCATATATAAAAACTTTCATAAAACTTAACAACACTTACCTGGTAGTCGGCGAGGTGTGAGTGTGGTGTGGTCGGTTTTCCTGAAACTTAAACTTTTAGTATACAGAGCACTTACTTTGGCTCTGAAAGGTAATGTAACACCCCGCTTATCAGAGTAAATTTTTCGCAACTTTTATTTCGAAATTACTTATAACTCTTTCGAAATCTTTTTGCGAATAACTCGGAATGCTACTTAAACTCCTTCTTCCTAAAAATCTGTTTAACTTTAACTTTGTCTATTTATTTATTTTAGACATAACAAAAGAGATTTTTATATATATATATATACTTGCATTTAACTATATCATGTTCATATTTATGAAATGATAAAAACTTGAAATCTGAATTTATTTAAAATGCAAGTTCACATATTAATAAGCGTAGCGGAATTACTTAAAAACGTGAATAATTATACAGACTTATTTCATTTATTACAAATGTCCTTTGAAATGAGTACTCGACCATCACCACCACTTTATTTGCTCACACCTCCGGCCCGACCCTGTTACCTGAAAAACATAATGGGGGTGAGTACTGGTCCTTTTGTACCCCGTTAATACCCATACTAAAGTAAACATCAATAATAATACAATATCATGATCTTTGGTATATATATAATAACTGTAACTTAATCTGACCGATATATTATCAGATACTTGTGCACAATCTGATGGATATTTCTAAGGCACGTATCGCCTCCATCAGAACTTAGGATATAATCTTCGAGACAAATTAATGTCTCCTCATCCCAAGCGTATAAACTTAAACTGTATACATACCTCGAACATGATATCAATAGTATACTCAATGTAATACCCAGTCTGGGTCCCCACCTTTCTCCTTTGAATTCGTAAGTGTTGGTCTCGAGTAGCTAACTCTTCAAGCTACATAAAAATACGTAAACAAATATAGTAAGTACTATGCTCGTATACTCGGATTTTCAACTCTTTCGGATAAATCATCCAAATCTTATAAAATCTCAATATTCTTGTTATGGTTCAAACTTTTCTTGATCTTTTACTCAATCAAATACTTACTCATATTATTTCTCCCAAATCTTATACATATGGCTTATACTCATTTTTCACTTGATTATCTCGAAAGTGAAAAATAACTCAAATCATACTAAACTTTTCATCATAATATTAATATGTGAGATTTACAACAATCTTTATAAAATTGTATACTCAACATATTAAACTAAAACTTGGTCAAATTGCTCATTACTCATATAAGAATTTTTTTCTAAAAATTCCATTTTAAAACTCAACCATGTACTAAATACTCTTGCATATAAAATCATCTTGACATGTATGCCATATAAATAATTTAACTCGCTTATTTCTCAACATAAAATCATGAAATTTGGCAGTCATGTTTTTAACCCATATATAAGCATGTAGTAAAAATTTCATAATTTTATCATGCGTATATATCGAGTTATTAAATTTTTAAAGTCACAGCTGAAATAAAGAACATAAAATTCAACTTGCATGCTTAACTCCAAAAATTTATAATTCAAGCTATACTATGCCAAATGACATAATTCTTTCACCTATATACTCAACACTTACACAAGAAATATCCATAATAAGCTTAACATACCAGGTTATGCATATCATGCTCAAATTCAAATCAAAACAGTACATATATAACATGTGATTGTGCTGGAAACAACTTATCATTTTTTTTTCATGCTTAAAATTTCTTTAAAAATTGAATATATATATATATATATATGGCATGAAAATACATCAATATTCACTTACTATAACATATGATAAAAAGGTAGCATCTAACCATCTTCAAGAATTTTGAAAATGAAACTTCGGAAGTTGATTTCAACTTATCTTCGTCAAGATTTCTCTTGATTTTTCTTCCTTACTTTATAGCTAAGACTTTGCTTATTTTTGTGTGAATTTCGAGTCTATGGTGATACCCCTTTATATAGGGTAGCAAAGGAGACAATATCACCTTCTTCACATCAATACTTCATCATAATAAACTCATTAGGGCCCTTGCCATTAATGTTTTTCTAAAATCATGCACAAAGTTGAGTAAGCTTTGAAAAGTACTTGTAATGCATGATTCATCTTGTATATATCAAGACAAACTCCTCCATTTGACCAATCCTCCATTATGGCTCGAATTTAGTCTTAAATGGCTCATTTATTGCTTAAGAATACTAAAAAATGGGCTATAAAAATAAATAAAGATAAAGAATAAAAATCATAACATGTAAACTTCTCAAATCTATAGTCAATGATTAGAAAGGCCCATCATGTGATCCTAATCTGATTTCCATGATAAAATTCGTGACTTAATGAAAAATTTCCAATTTACAGAACCGAATTCTGACTTAAAACGAACGGTTACCGAAAAATCGAAAATTCTAAAAATTTCAGATTTCCATCTTTTGCTTTTGGCCTTTTTCCTTTTTATGCTGAAAAGTTTTAACTCTTATTAATGATCTTGAAACTTGTAAAAAAAAATACAAGAAAATAAATTTTTCAGAAACGAAATCGGACTTAATTATAGACTACAACCGAACATCGAAAAAACTCGAAACTTGCGAATATAATTTCGAATATACTCTTAATAGACCTTCTTGTCCAAATAACTTCTACTTAATCCTTATTACTTATCAATCCAATCATATAAGTCACATAAAATACTTAGGCAATTTATAACATTTACTCGACTAACTCAATTTAATGAAAAACGATTCTGATTTAACTTTAATGTCGAGCCAACTGAAAAATAAAATTCTAAGAGATTTATTAAGGCTTGAAAATATAAACGATCATTATTAATAAAAGTAAAATAGTTCTAACTTAGAACTGAAATAATTACTTTTATGAATTACTGAATGGGATATTACAGGTAAGCTCGTGTTACCCATTTTTCCCAGCTTATACATGATATTTTAAGATTTATCATGTAAAGAAATGAAGTCATGCACGCATTTAAAGTGAAGTTTCAAATTTTGGAAGTTTTGGACCTTAATTTTGAAATTTAAGTAGCAAGCATGTTTAGGCCGATTTTAATAGCTCATTATCCCTCAAAAATCATGTATATGACATTGGTAAAAGATAGGCATGTTTTCAGTTCATTGGTTCGGTCAAGTTGGTAGTGAAATCGAGCATATATTCACCTCCGAGCCTAAGTTAGATGCATGCGAGTTATAGCCAATATCCCAGCCCTTATAGTCAAGATTTTTGATGTTAAGTATTTGGCCTTAAGTGATTTTATAAGTTGAGCAAGTCCATTCGGTGACCTAGGATCTGTACGAGCCATATTGGCCCTACCGGACCAAGTCAAAATCCAACCGCGGTCTCCTGGCATTTCTTGCCATTTTTATGTGTCTTATATCATATTATGTTGGTTAGAGTTGGTGGTCGCCGGAGAAGTCGCCAGAAGTCCGGCAAGGTCCAGCCACGGTCATTGGCCGCGCCTATAGCGCGCGCTGTGCGTGGCCTGGGTCCAATAGAGGCTAAGTTTGCCCTGTCCAGTGCCTTCAAAGGTTAAGTTAGGCCCCAGTCGTGCCCAGCTAGCATGCACAACGCCTAGTAGCGCCGTGCCCAGTCCAGTGCGCGTGCCTCAAGCCCAGCAGCTCGTGCCGCATCCAGAGCGAACCCGAGTCATGTTTCCTATGTTCAGTTGGCCCCGAGATGTGCCCAGCAGCACGCCCGCGTGCCCAGCTAGCCTCAGGTCGCCCGACAGCGCCCTAGCAACCTGATGAAGGATCGTGTGTTACGTCTAGCTCGACTTGCTCGAAACCCGCGCCGACGCCTTGGTCCCTTCGCAATAGGTTGCTAATACGTGCGCCGACGCCTTCGTACTTCGCGATAGGTGTGACGAAACTCGGATGTTGGTCCTATTTCTATCACTGTGAAGAAACTCGGATGTTGGTCCTATTCCATTCACGAACTCTATGTAAACTCACAGGAGAAAACACACGAGAACTTTGAACACATTGTTCGACTCTTTTCTATTCACTCATCAACGTATTCGAAATTATGAGAGTACATGGGTATTTATAGATGCCCAAACAATTCTAATCCTAGTCTAAATAGAACTCCTAATGCAAGTAAATAAATAAATCCTAAGGCAACTAGATATCTAGGGAATATGGACTTTCCTAACAATTAAAAGACAAATAGGAAACTAATAGGCACATGCCTTTTATTTGGATTCCTAACCAAACTATGACTCCTAACTAAGCTATGAAAATCACGCCCATATCCCTTGCTTGTTCCCCAAGTCGCGTGCGCACCCAAACCCTAGCCGCCCTACGCGTCGCGCGCCGCCTTGCCATTCCTAGTCCTAGTTGTGTGCGGTATCGCACGCGCGCGCCTCCCACGCGTCGCCGTCCATGCGCGCTGCGCGCCCTCGCCCATCAGCTCGCGCGTGCTCGCCCCTCGCGCGAGTGCCTCGCACGTCCCCTCGCTCGGCCTCACTCGCCCATCAGCCCGCGCGTGCTCGCCCCTCGCGCGAGTGCCTCGCACGTCCCCTCGCTCGGCCTCACTCCCGCGCTCGCTCATCGCGTTGGTCGCGTCCCAGCCACGTGCGCGTGTGTCGCGCACGACCACTTCATCGCCCTCGTCGACCCACTCGACCAACGCCTCGCGCGTGGCTTCCGTCCTCGTGCCCCACTCGCACCCGCCTATCGTGCCCATTGCCTCGACCCAATCCACTCGTGCGTCCGCTCCATCGCAGCCACGCCCCGTGCACGCTGTCCCTGCTCGCCTAGTCCTCACAGGAATAAGAAAGCTGCAGCGCACGACCCGCATGCACCCGCTATTCCTCGCCTGATCAGGACTCCTCGCGCATATAGGAGACGTCCCGAGCATGTACCAGCGTGAGCCCAGACGCCGCACGCCTAGTCCTTTCAGGCATAGAAAAGTTGACACGCACGCGCATCTGTCCGCAACTCGAACCACTGCAACCCGACCCGACTTGAGACGTGATCCGTTCATGATTCAACACTCGACTAGAGTCAACAAAGGCCAAACTCTTCAACCGATTGAGTTGTGGTAATCAGACGATCTCCATCAAAGGAAATCAGAAACGTCTCTGAGTCGGCAGAAATTTTTAAAGGTAATGTCCTAATCCTAACTATAGATTCCGCTGCATTAGGATTTATTTTGATAAGTTCAATACTGTGCATGTTGTTGGCGTTCCTCACAGAACCCAACAACTGGTATCAGAGTCCAAGTTTAGTTCAACTTCGTGCACAGTTTGAATTAGGACTTGCCTGTTTACATGAATTATGTGTGTACGGATGCAACGGCATAGTATATTAGAAATTGCAATTTGCAGGTGATTTTGAATCCGACTATTATGGCCCGTATGTATGATTTAATGCATGTATGTAGGTGTTTTTATAAGCCTCGGACATGTCGAGGAGTTTTTTGGGTTGGTGAATGCCTTGTAATAAATTATTCGCGCAGTGGGACACTGCATAGTTTATTGCTTTCATAGAAAACTCGTGTACGACTCCTGCACGGGTCATAGGATGAATTATGTAATTGTTGTTATCCATTGTTGATCCGGCGGATGTGGACCAAACTCGACGGGGCGAGGTGACAAACACGCAGACGAATGCCATGATGATAATCCAATGGCGACTTTCCCGGAGACAGCCTATTCAAGATGAAGAGTGGGAGTCACTGCGAGAGGGGTGTTCCAATTTCTGAAATGGAAAACACATTCAAACAAGGATAGAATTGTGTTTCTCCATAATATTGGAGATTAATTAATGGCCATAGTAGTTGGATTATAGTTCCTAGTTTATTATTGCTTATTAATTATGCATGTCCTTATTTGCTTAATGCGCTAATTGAAATAGGAGCATGTCTAGGAAATTCCCTTAAAATAAAAATTATGTTAAGTGTGTAATGGGTTGAAATAATTACATCCAAAGCCTCCATTATAGGTTTGTTAGTGAAGTGGTTTAGATCGATCCCACAGGACGGTTTATCTCACAGTTCACAAGTATAAATTTCCTTCAAGATGGTAATAGCGAGCTATTACAAAAGAGTACGGATCATCCACAGATGAACGTATGATTTTGGTAGTGAACTTGGTACCAATTAATGGGTTACACTTAAAGTGCAAATTAAAATGTTATTCCCACAGGAAATGATTGTTTTTATTATGCGCTGGCCAAAAGATGAAACGACTATTAATTAAGTACTGATTTGTCGGTATGTTAATTAATGGGATTAATCCCTCCTCTTGCGATGGTTTGAACCGTAGACGTCCACACTCCGTGGCCTGCGGGGATTCGGTGTTTAGAGGTGCCGTTGAATTTATTTGAATATTGTTGTTAAGGGATCAATATTTGATGTTAAATTCTAAAATCACTTGACTAAGTAAAACCTATGTTTACGTGATCCCAGGAATTCAAAATGTCTTTTAATCCGTTATCCGTAATTCTCAAAGAAAACAAACTTGTTGGTCCCAATTACATTGACTGGAAAAGGAACTTGGATATAGTGTTAACTGCTGAAGGGTACAAATTTGCTACTGTTGAGGCTTGTCCGGATGTGCCTGCTGATAATGCGCCGGATAATGAGAAAGAGGCGTATGCTCAGTGGAAAAAGGCTGATGAGATGACGAGGTGTTACATCTTGGCATCCTTGTCAAATGTACTTCAACATCAGCATCAGTCTATGGTCACTGCAGTGGATATGCTTTTTAGTCGGAAGGAGTTATTTGGTCATCAGTCGCGGGCTGCCCGACAAGAAGCCATGAGGGTTTTGATGAACATGACCATGCGTGAGGGCACTCCCATAAGGGAACATGTTCTTGCTATGATGGCCCAGCTGAATGAGCTGGAGGTCCTTGGGGCTTTTTATGATGGCCCAGCTGAATGAGCTGGAGGTTGGGGCTTTTATTGATGGGGAAACCCAGGTCGATATAGTGCTCCAGTCTTTGCCAAAGAGCTTCGAACAATTCCGGTTAAATTATAACATGCATAAGATGCTGATGAGTCTTCCGGAACTTGTTGCTGAGCTTCAATCGGCAGAAGGCCTATTTCGTCACAAAGCCCAAGCGATGGTTGCCCAACGGGCTGAAGGTTCTTCTTCCAGGCCTAGGGTAGGAAGAGGAAGAAGTCCGCAGGAAAGGGA
Source organism: Striga asiatica (assembly GCA_008636005.1). Taxonomy (NCBI): domain Eukaryota; kingdom Viridiplantae; phylum Streptophyta; class Magnoliopsida; order Lamiales; family Orobanchaceae; genus Striga; species Striga asiatica. The sequence continues at coordinate 252,487 of BKCP01004850.1, forward strand.
AAAGCGGTCATGAATGATGCGTGACCTCAGCAAACTGCAAAGAAGCCGAAAGGCAAGTGCCACAAGTGCCAGCAAAAGGGACACTGGAAGGCCGACTGCCATCTCCTCAAGAAGGGCGATAAAGGTACATCTTTTTCATTAGTCAGTGAAACATGTTTAGCGGTGTTATCTACCAGTACCTGGTGTGTAGATACATGAGCCACTGATCATGTCTGCAATTCCATGCAGGGGTTCCAGGAAACCAAACGGCTTAGGGAAGGAGAAGTTACCATCTACTTGGGCGATGCTAGTAGAGCGTCAGCAGTTGCAGTGGGAGACGTCTATTAAGATTTTGGTTTAGATAGGACTTTGATTTTAAAAGATTGTCTTTATGTTCCTAGTCTTAGAAAGAATTTGATTTCAGTTTCTAAGTTATTTATGAATGGTTTTTCTGCTATTTTCGATAATAAAGTTGTTATTCGTTTTGGAAAAACTTTCATATGTTCTGGTTCATTAGTAGACAATCTATATGTTTTAGAACCAAAGTCATCTCCACTGCAACATAAACAATTACTTAATTCATCTTCTAATCTGAATAAGAGAAAGGAACCTTTGAAAATAAATGAAACATATCTTTTGCATCTAAGACTTGGTCATATAAATCTGAGGAGGATTCAAAAGTTGGTAGCAGACGGGCCCTTGGGGTCATTAGAAGTTGAGGCTTTTCCAAATTGTTAATCTTGCCTGGAAGGTAAAATGACTAAGAGGGTTTTTAAATCAAAGGGGAATAGAGCCGAAGATCTGTTAGGGCTAATTCATTCCGATCTATGTGGTCCTATGTCTATTCAAGCGAGAGGAGGTTTCGAGTACTTCGTTACGTTTATCGATGACTACTCGAGATATGGGTACATTTTTCTAATGCACCGCAAGTCTGAATGCTTTGAAAAATTCTTAGAGTAAAAGGCGGTTGTGGAGAAGCAGTTAGGAAAAAGTATCAAGTTATTACGATTTGACCGTGGTGGCGAATATCTCTCAAATGAATTTAGAGACTATTTGACGGATAATGGGATTACTTCCCAACTGACTGCACCAGGCACACCCCAGCAGAATGGCGTGGCAGAACGAAGGAATAGGACTCTTATGGAAATGGTTAGGGCGATGATGAGTTATAGTACGTTACCCGATTCGTTTTGGGGATATGCCCTAGAAACAGCAGTTTACGTTTTGAACAGAGTACCTTCTAAATCAGTACCATCTACACCTTGGGAGTTGTGGAATGGGCGGAACCCTAGTCTAAGACATCTCAGGATTTGGGGTAGTCCAGCACATGTGCTGAGAACCGATACTGATAAGTTGAAACCTAGAACAGAAGTAAGGTTGTTTGTGGGATATCCAAAGAAAATGAAAGGTGGTCTATTTTGTATTCCCGAGGACCAGAAAGTAATCGTTAGCACGAATACGAGGTTCTTGGAAGAAGACTATGTGTTAGATCACAAGCCCAGTAGTAGACATGTCCTAGAGGAGGTAAAGGGAGTGAGTACTTCAATAGCGAGTGCGCTAGATGTTACACCACATAGTACTGCAACACGTATCGCTGATGATGCACCTGAGCAGGTAGTACCTCGTCATAGTGGGAGGGTTGTCCGGCAGCCCGAACGATTCATGGGTCTGGGAGAGTCTTCTGAGGCAGTCCCGGACGTTCTTGAAATCGACCCATGGACATACAATGAGGCACTGCAAGATCAGGACGCAGAGTCTTGGCAAAAGGCGATGAAGTCTGAGATGGATTCTATGGATTCCAATCAGGTCTGGGATCTTGTAGAACCACCCTGTGGCGTGCATGCCATTGGATGCAAGTGGGTCTATAAGAGAAAGAGAGGAGCAGATGGAAAGGTTGAAACCTTCAAAGCTAGGCTTGTTGCGAAAGGGTATACTTAGAAAGAAGGGATCGATTATGAGGAAACTTTTTCGTCGGTAGCTATGCTGAAATCCATCAGGATTCTCTTGGCTGTAGCCGCTCATATGGATTATGAGATTTGGCAAATGGATGTTAAGACATCTATATGCAGCAACCAGAAGGGTTCATTGCAAAGGGACAAGAGCATCTGGTCTGTAAGCTGAAAAGGTCTATTTATGGACTAAAGCAGGCTTCGAGATCTTGGAACATCCGTTTTGACGAGGTTGTCCAATCGTATGGATTTACCTAATGCCCGGATGAGCATTGTGTGTACAAGAAAAGTGAAGGAAACGTGGTGGTGTTTTTAGTGCTATACGTGGATGACATTCTTCTCATTGGAAATAGTGTGAAAATGTCATCAAACGTAAGGTATGGTTATCCAAGCAGTTTGATATGAAAGATTTGGGAGAAGTAGGACATGTTCTCGGTATCAAGGTCATTCGGGACCGAGATAAGAGAAAATTGTGCGTACCCCAATCTACATACATAGACACTCCTAAAGCGTTTCAACATGCATAATTCAAAGAAAGGGGATTTACCTTTCCGACATGGAATCGCTCTATCTAAGAAGATGTCCCAAAAGACTCCTCAAGAGATAGAGGACATGAAGGCAGTTCCTTATGCATCAGCAGTAGCAAGCCTCATGTATGCGATGTTGTGTACATGACCTGATATCTGTTATGCGATAGGCATGGTGGCGAGATATCAAAGTAATCCAGGGCCGGAACATTGGTCTGCGGTAAAGCATATACTCAAGTACCTGAGAAGGACTAAGGAGTACATGTTGATTTACCAGGCAGATGAATTGCTTCTGTTGGGTTACACCGATTCTGACTTCCAGGCAGACCGGGACGAAAGCAAGTCAACCTCAGGGTTTGTGTTTACTTTAGGAGGAGGAGCCATTGTATGGAGGAGTGTCAAGCAGAAATGCGTGGCAGACTCAACCATGGAGGCTGAGTATGTAGCAACCTCAGAGGCAGCGAAAGAAGCTGTTTGGCTCAGGAATTTTCTCCTTGACCTTGACGTGGTGCTGAGTTTGCCCGCTACAATTACAGTATTCTGTGATAACAGCGGAGCAGTGGCAAATTCGAAGGAGCCACGAACTCATAAAGCATGTAAACACATAGAGCGCAAGTACCACCTGATACGAGAAATCGTTGGATGAGGAGAAGTCGTTGTTGCCAAGATACAATCAGATGACAACCTAGCAGATCCTTTTATGAAGATCCTACCGGCGAAAGTCTTTTCAAGACACGTAGAAGGAATGGGAGTCAGATGTTAGAGCAACATATTAGACTAGTCTTTGAGAATTAGATTAAAAGAGAATTGTGGTTAGTGATAGCCATGAGCTTATTAAGCATAAGCGGGAGATTGTTAGATATGCTGTAAAAGCTTGGCTTTCAGATATTAGTAATACCATTTTGATCTGGCAATCATGTTTTAGTCAAAGTATATATGCTTGCAGTTTATTTATTTATGCAATCATACTCCTTGTCTTACATTGAGATAGTGTGGTTCGTGGTGTCTCGAACAGAAAGGTCACCTATCAGTTCCTTGTAAGACTAAATCATTTGTTCACAGTCTAGACAGGTAGTTAGACCCCACTCAGAAAACGACTGTAGTGTATTCTTGATTCAGTTGACCTTGACTGGAGAATTACACTAGTACTTATGTTAAGTATTGAACAGGACCACCGGAAGGATAAGATTATGAGACTCACTGATTGTTGTTGTAATCTATACCTTCAGGGATTGATGCGTTCTCTAAATCTATAAGATAATTTAAAATAGTTGTGTATATTCATTACTTATTTATTTAATTTACCAAGGGTGATTCCTATTCTATTGGGATGACATACTCAGTACTTTGGTAAATAAGAGTGATTATATGACGAGCTGCTATAAATTATTTATGGTACCGTGTTCCAGTGCGCTGGATTGATGACGTCCCCGAAATGAGCTCAGGAAGGAATATTGTGTTAAACCCTGCAGGTGGGTATTTATCCGACACAATGATTAAAGATCTGAGTGGTACTAATTTCGGAAATGAATAAGAAGTCGATTAATTATCTTGTCAGTAATTTAATTAATCCACGGACGTTATATCTTAAACATGGGGAGGTAAATCGGTCAATCAGATTAATATTTATTAATCAAGTGGAGGTTTAATTTAATTGATTAAATTGGAGCCAAATGGGGAGAGCAATAATAATATTCTAGTAGGATATATTATTATCTAATTTTATTAGGACTTTAGGAATTAATTTTATTCCATAATTATTATTCCAAGACTTATAGAATATTCCTTCTAGAATATTACCTAGGGTTAGAAGACTAGAGAGTCTTCTAGAAGGTGATGTTAGGAGAAGGAGTCATGACCTAGTATGGATTAGCTTGTGGAGTAGAATTAGGATTCCTTGGCCTAATGGGATAAGCCCATATTTGGCACACCTCCTTAAGGTCCCTAATGGAGCCTATAAATACACCATGTCCCAACCTCTTGAGACACACATGTGAGACTCGTTTTTTCCATCTTTCAAAGAGAGAAAAATTGTCTTGTTCGAGAGTTAGGGAGATTCAGTTAATCGCACCACCAAGATTAATTGAAGTAGGTGTTTAGGTAATCCATTAGAAGGCTTTAAGGTGAGATTATATTAAACCTCAAACCTTCATATTTTTCGGTCACCTTCCTCAGCCGACTGCCGCCATCCGCCGCTGTCGACCACCGCCGAAAAACCACTCCTTGCTCAACCAGGACTCCTCGCTCGACCAGGACTCCTCGCTCAACCAGGACTCCTCGATCCACCAGGACTTCTCGCGCCCCAGGAAACGTGCCGCATACGATCGGCATGACACAGTCCCTGCTCGCTTAGTCCTCACAGGAATAGGAAAGCTGCAGCACGCGACCCGCACGCACCCGCTATTCCTCGCCTGATCAGAACTCCTCGCGCATATAGGAGACGTCCCGAGCACGTACCAGCGTGAGCCCAGATGCCGCACGCCTAGTCCTTTCAGGCATAGGAAAGTTGACACGCACGCGCATCTGTCCGCAACCCGAACCACTGCAACTCGACCCGACTTGAGACGTGATCCGTTCGTGATTCAACACTCGACTAGAGTCAACAAAGGCCCAACTCTTCAACCGATTGAGTTGTGGTAATCAGACGATCTCCATCAAAGGAAATCAGAAACGTCTCTGAGTCGGCAGAGATTTTTAAAGGTAATGTCCTAATCCTAACTATAGATTCCACTGCGTTAGGATTTATTTCGATAAGTTCAATACTGTGCATGTTGTTGACGTTCCTCACAGAACCCAACAGACACAGGGTCGAGCAGGGAGTAAATAGTAGACAGGAGAAGAGAACTTCTCACAAAAGATAGATAACAAGAACAATTAATAATATGGGGTGAATACCACCACGTAAACAATATAATAATTCTGGAATTTAAGTATGTAATTTAAATTATGGGGCTTAATGGCCAACCATATAACAGTTCATATGTTACGGAATGACTTCCAGCAGTTTTGCAGAATTTGCCTTTAAAGGCCAACCATATAAAAGAAAATAAAATTGCGGAATTTCTTCCAACAGTTTTGTGCGGAATTTAAATGCGGAATTTAAAGTGTGGAATTTAAATTGCGGAATTGCTTCCAGCAGGTATTTGCATAAATGTAAAGAGCGAAATTTAAATTGCGGAATTACTTCCAGCAGGTATTTGCATAAATGAAAGTGCGGAAAGTAAATTGCTGAAAGTAAATTGCGGATTTACTTCCAGCAGGTATTTGCATAAAGTAAAAAGCGGAATTTTATATTTATGGGGCTTAAAACCAACCATAAGGTATTTGATTAAGTAAGTTTTTATTAGTTATGGGGCTTGAAGCCAACCATATAGTTATAATAATAATAATAATAATAATAATAATAATAATAATAATAATAATAATAATAATATTAATATTTTAGTATGTTAACACAGGTGGTAGAACCGACCATGTAACTTGTAATTATAATTAATATTAATATGGGGCTAGTGCCACCATGAAAGTAAAGAAAAGAGAACACTTATGGGGCTGAAACACCACAAAAATAATTGATATTAAAAGTATGAACAAGAACTTGAACATATACGAACCTTGTATTCATAATCGGTGTTTGATCCAATAATTACTCCAGGACTTCAAAGCTTTGAGTAATATTTTGAATGTTCAATACTAACACTATACTAACAATACATATGGGATTTGAGAGAGTTTAGGAATTTGGGAATTTGAAGAACACAAAAGAAAATTTAAGCTATGGAAGCTTAAACCCTTCTAAATGCTCTCGGCATTTGGAGAAGAAAGAGAGGAGAAGAGAGGAGAAGGGAGTGGAGAAGAAAGCTTATGAGAGAATTCTTGTGATGTGTTGTGGAATGTTGTAGTGTGGTGTTGTGTGTTGTAATGTTGTAAAAATGTTGTGTAATGTGGTGTATTTTGGTGTGGTTTATATAGATGGATGATGGGGTTGGGGTGGGGTAGAATGTTTTTATTTTTTTCTACATAATGATTGCATTTTGATTTTTCTTGATTTTTTTTTGTCCTTCTTTTTTCATTTTTTCTTGATTTTTTGATTTTTCTCTTTTTTCTTTTGTTTTTCTTATGCTATTACAACATTTCGAATAAAAACAACTAAATCTAGGAAATAAATACAATACTTAGACAATATCAAATGTCTGAAAGTTTGACCAAGAATTCGTTCTTCTCGAGGAAATAGTCCGTTAATCATATCTCGTCTTCATCTTCTTCGTCTTCCTCTTCTCTTTCATTATAGTCATATCTTTCTAGAGGAAGATATCTTTCCTCGAATTCTTGTGCTCTGATTCCCTCCTTTTGTCTAGTTTTATACCAGTTTAATAAATACGTTTCGTTTGTTTCTAGTTCCATTGGGATATGGAACGGCTTTTCGGTCTCTGTTGTTTTTATGATATTTGCATAAATTTTGTATATTTTATTTTGGTAAATGAGACTGCTTTCCCCCAATACCTTCTTCCATTCTAGCTGTGGTCCTAGCCTTCCATGAAGCAATCTGTCTTTTCAACGGATATTTGCTTCGTAGGGGGTAGTAAAGTCCTCTTCCATGGTTGAATTTCCATTTATCACATGTGAGGTGGATGATGTGTTTTGCTAGTTCGAAGTTGAATTTATTCCATTCTGGGGCTTTTGATCTAATAGCGGTTGTTATGAATACATTCTCGAGAAATAATTTTGATTGGTATTTGCCATGTATTTTTGTATAATGAGCTTGAATTTTTCTCCCAGACAACTTTCGTGTAATATGTTTTCTTTGGTTCCAAAATAGATATGGTCAATAAGGCCATAATCAAGTAGAGTTTGGATAGTTATGGTTAGGTTTGGGAATTGAATTCATCTGGGGTAATGCATTTGAAACTTCTCAAAATCTATATAGCATTTTGGTATTTTGTAGGTAAGTGTGCATGAGCACCCTGTAGTGGTTTGCTCCGAGACGCCTGTGCACATCCCTTAGCATTGGACTTCTGCGTCATTACAAAATTCATGGTATATTGAAAGACCATAAATTTTTCTGTTTTTCTTAATAAGTTTGTGTAGTATTTGATGTAGTCTTGCTTCTTTTGTTTCAAAGATCGTCTTGACTAGCTCATAAATATAGTTTCGTAGCTCCCATGGTAATATTCTGAGTTGTTGGTTGGGAAAGAAGAAGAGTCGTGGGGTGTCTATTGTAACAAAGGGATTTTCTGGGGGAGGTTCTCTTAGCCTTTTTTTGGTTTCACTAGTAACATAGTTAGTAGGCCGAGTGGGAACCCAACCGCAGGTCTCGAAAACCGGCAAAGCTTTCCGAGCTGAGACCGAGCATTACTCAAAGAGAAGCGCCATTCGGGAGGAGAATGAAGGGAGCCCTCGCAAAACGCAATCGAGATTGGTAAATGTGTTCCGGGTCCCTAAACATAAGGTCAATTGCACTCCATTAGAGTTATGAATCGGTCTTAAGAAGACCTTATAAAGTAGTCTAATCGCCCTTTGGGCTCTTATTCTCTTATCTTGGATTACAAAAAGTCAAGTTTCTCCTTTCTTCATCCGCTAAGTCGTGGCTTTCAGTTGTAGGATTTCATGGCTCGCAGCCGTAGAAGGTTAAGCCTTTATTCCACTCGTTCCTCGTGGCGGGCTTGATCTTGGCTTCCAGCCGCTAAAACAAGTAACAAGTCTTGGCTTTCAGCCGCAGGAAAGGTAGTTCGGCCCTACTATTGCTGAAGCGGGGGCCTTAACTCCAACTCCTTGACTTAAGCTTTTAACTCATAACTCCACTCGGGCTCCTTTTGATGAATCCCTCGCTCCACTTTCAGACTTGTCAAGCTCGTATAAGGGTATCGGGAAGTTCCCAACCTGGGACGCAGACCCTAAAGGATTGCTAATGTCCGAGGTTGGTTCCTCCCCTTGTTTTGTATCTCAAAAATAGTCATTCTTTAATTGCCTCGAGTAATCACGTATTGTAGTGTTCGAGACCACCGAAACCAACTTTGGATTTGAACCCATAACGATCCTCTAACTGAAAATAGATCCAAAGGTAGGAGTGCCGCGAGTACCCAATATCAGATAAGTGGAGAGAGACCACTAGTTTATGATCGGACAATTGACAAAGGCTACAAGAAGGCAGGCACTAAGGAGAGGCAATTGCTATGAAACGAGACAAACTCATGACAGCCTCACGAAGACTGCGTGCCCGTATAACGGCTGCCATAACGGAAGCCGCGACGGAGCATCAGCGAAGCGAGCTAGCTACCTCACCTTGGCCTGTTAAGACGACGAAAGGATCAGCGACCACTCGTGGCTCCATACCGTAAGATAGCGCGAAGCTAAGAGAAGACTACATCGAGACGAAGGGAAGGAAGGAAAATAGGAGGTTAACAGACGCTCAAGGCCGCTAGGGCCAAGAGTTGTTTAGCTACACCGGACACGAAAGACGAAGCCCTTTTCTTTAGTCGGCCGAGTGGGAACCCAACCGCAGGTCTTGAAAACTGGCAAAGCTTTCCGAGCTGAGACTGAGCATTACTCTAAGCGAAGCACCATCCGGGAGAAGAACGAAGGGATCCCTCGCAAAACAAAATCGAGATTGGTAAAGGTGTTTCAGGTCCCTAAGGATAACGTCAATTGCACTCCATTAGAGTTATGAATCGGTGTTAAGAAGACCTTATAAAGTAGTGTAATCGTCCTTTGGGCTCTTTTTTTCTTATCTTGGATTACAGAAAGTCGAGTTTCTCCTTTCTTCATCCGCTAAGTCGTGGCTTTCAGTCGTAGGAGTTCATGGCTTGCAGCCGTAGAAGGTTAAGCCCTTATTCCACTCGTTCCTCGTGGTGGGCTTGATCTTGGCTTCCAGCCGCTAAAACAAGTAACAAGTCTTGGCTTTCAGCCGCAGGAAAGGTAGTTGGGCCCTATTATTGCTAAAGCGGGGGCCTTAACTCCAACTCGTTGACTTAAGCTTTTAATTCATAACTCTACTCGGGCTTCTTTTGGTGAAGCCCTCACTCCACTTTCAGACTTGTCAAGTTCGTATAAGGGTATCGGGAAGTTCCCAAACTGGTGAAGCCCTCACTCCACTTCCATGACTGAGGTTGGTTTCTCCCCTTGTTCTGTATCTAAAAAATAGTCATTCTTTCCTTGCCTCGAGTAATCACGTATTGTATGTTCAAGAACACCGAAACCGACTGTGGATTTGAACCCAATACCGATCCTCTGACTGAAAACAGATCCGAAGCTAGGAGTGCCGCGAGTACCCAATATCGGATCAGTGGAGAGAGACCACTAGTTTATGATCGGACAGCTGACAAAGGCTACAAGAAGGTGGACACTAAGTAGCGGCAATAGCTACGAAACGAGACAAACTCATGACAGTCTCACGAAGACTGCCCGCCTGTATAACGGCTGCCATAACGGAAGCCGCGACGGAGCATCAGCGAAGTGAGCTAGCTACCTCACCTTGACCTGTTAAGACAACGAAAGGGTCAGCGACCACTCGTGGTTCCATTCCGTATGATAGCGCGAAGCGAAGAGAAGACTACACCAAGACGAAGAAAGGGAACCGAGACGAAGGGAAGAAAAGGAAATAGGAGGTTAACAGACGCTCAATGCCGCTAGGGTCATGAGTTGTTTAGCTACACCGGACACGAAAGACAAAGCCCTTTCTTTTAGTCGGCCGAGTGGGAACCCAACCGTAGGTCTCGAAACCCGGCAAAGCTTTTCGAGCTGAGACCGAGCATAACTCTAAGCGAAGTGCCATCCGGGAGGAGAACGAAGGGAGCCCTCGCAAAACGAAATCGAGATTAGTAAAGGTGTTCCGGGTCCCTAAGGATAAGGTCAATTGCACTCCATCAGAGTTATGAATCGGTCATAAGCAGACCTTCTAAAGTAGTCTAATCGCCCTTTGGGCTCATATTCTCTTATCTTGGATTACAGAAAGTCGAGTTTCTCCTTTCTTCATCCGCTAAGTTGTGGCTTTCAGCCGTAGGAGTTCATGGCTTGCAGCCATAGAAGGTTAAGCCCTTATTCCACTCGTTCCTCGTGGCGGGCTTGATCTTGGCTTCCAACTGCTAAAACAAGTAACAAGTCTTGGCTTTCAGCCGCAGGAAAGGTAGTTGGGCCCTACTATTGCTACAGCGGGGGCCTTAACTCCAACTCATTGACTTAAGCTTTTAACTCATAACACCACTCGGGCTTCTTTTGGTGAAGCCCTCACTCTACTTTTAGACTTGTCAAGCTCGTATAAGGGTATCGGGAAGTTCCCAAACTGGGACGCAGACCCTAAAGGGTTGCTAATGACCGAGGTTGGTTTCTCCCCTTGTTTTGTATCTAAAAAATAGTCATTCTTTCCTTGCCTAGAGTAATCACGTATTGTAGTGTTCGAGAACACCAAAACCAACTGTGGATTTGAACCCAATACCGATCCTCTGACTGAAAACAGATCCGAAACTAGGAGTGCCGCGAGTACCCAATATCCGATAAGTGGAGAGGGACCACTAGTATATGATCGGACAGTTGAGAAAGGCTACAAGAAGGCGGACACTAAGTAGAGGCAATAGCTACGAAACGAGACAAACTCATGACAGCCTCACGAAGACTGCCCGCCTGTATAACGGATGCCAGAACGGAAGCCGCAACGGAGCATCAGCGAAGCGAGCTAGCTACCTCACCTTAACCTGTTAAGACAACGAAAGGGTCAGCGACCACTTGTGGTTCCATTCGGTATGATAGCGCGAAGCGAAGAGAAGACTACACCGAGACGAAGGAAGGGAACCGAGACGAAGGGAAGGAAAAGAAATAGGAGGTTAACAGACGCTCAATGCCGCTAGGGCCAAGAGTTGTTTAGATACACCAGATACGAAAGACGAAACCCTTTCCTTTAGTCGGCCGAGTGGGAATCCAACCGCAGGTCTCAAAACCCGACAAAGATTTTCGAGCTGAGACCGAGCATAACTCTAAGCGAAGTGCCATCTGGGAGGAGAACGAAGGGAGCCCTCGCAAAACGAAATCGAGATTGGTAAAGGTGTTCCGGGTCCCTAAGTATAAGGTCAATTGCACTCCATTAGAGTTATGAATCGGTCTTAAGAAGACCTTCTAAAGTAGTCTAATCGCCCTTTGGGCTCTTATTCTCTTATCTTGGATTACAGAAAGTCGAGTTTCTCCTTTCTTCATCCCCTAAGTTGTGGCTTTCAGCCGTAGGAGTTCATGGCTTGCAGCCGTAGAAGGTTAAGCCCTTATTCCACTCGTTCCTCGTGGCGGGCTTAATCTTGGATTCCAGCCGCTAAAACAAGTAACAAATCTTGGCTTTCAGCCGCAGGAAAGGTAGTTCGACCCCTACTATTGCTAAAGCGGGGGCCTTAACTCCAACTCCTTGACTTAAGCTTTTAACTCATAATTCCACTCGGGCTTCTTTTGGTGAAGCCCTCACTCCACTTTCAGACTTGTGAAGCTCGTATAAGGGTATCGGGAAGTTCCCAATCTGGGACACAGACCCTAAAGGGTTGCTAATGTCCGAGGTTGGTTCCTCCCCTTGTTTTGTATCTCAGAATTATTCATTCTTTCCTTGCCTCGAGTAATCACGTATTGTAGTGTTCGAGAACACCGAAACCAACTGTGGATTTGAACCCAATACCGATCCTCTGACTGAAAATAGATCCGAAGCTAGGAGTGCCGCGAGTACCCAATATCAGATAAGTGGAGAGTGACCCCTAGTTTATGATCGAACAGTTGACAAAGGCTACAAGAAGGCGGACACTAAGGAGAGGCAATAGCTACGAAACGAGACAATCTCATGACAGCCTCGCGAAGACTGCCCGCCCGTATAACGGCTGCCATAACGGAAGCCGCGACGGAGCACCAGCGAAGCGAGCTAGCTACCTCACCTTGACCTTTTAAGACGACGAAAGGGTCAGCAACCACTCGTGGCTCCATACCGTATGATAGCGCGAAGCGAAGAGAAGACTACACCGAGACGAAGGTCTTAGCAATGCATATATTCAGCCGAGTATTTTCTGTGATTATTACTTATTGTGATTGATTTGGTGTATATATTGTTTCCTTTTATTATGTTGTATCATCCCCTATTTAAAGGGTTTTCATGTTCAATAGAAAGGCATTCAGAAATTCACACCATAAACTCTTTTATGGTATCAGAGAAATTCTGATCACCATCCCTTCCGGCGCCGTTTTTCCTTTTTTTTTTTTGATCGGATAATTCCGAAACTGTCATCACAATGACTAAAGATGCTGTCGAACAGCCATTAAAGCCCCAATCCTTACATCCAGCATACTCTGTAACAAATATGCAGAGTAAAATTCAAACCCTAGACGACACCAATGTCACGTATTCTCAATGGACCCGGCTGTTTCGATTACACGCGGTCGCCTATAAGGTGATGGATCATATTGATGGTACTCCTTCTCCGGCATCATCTTCCCCAGAATATAATGCCTGGTATGAAATCAATGCTCTTGTCCTTCAATGGATATTCAGCACTCTCTCTGATGACCTTCACAAACGAGTCATGGATGACATCACTACTACGACTCGTGCTGCATGGTCCAAACTCGAGAAAATCTATCTCAGTAACAAGAAGGCACGTGCTGCATCATTGAAAACCAAGTTCTGCAATATGTCTTTGTCAGCGTGTTCCTCTATTGAAGATTATTGTCAGCGATTGACTGATATTGCAAATCAAATGGCCGATGTCGATAACCCTGTATCCGAGTCCTGTCTTGTTCTTCAACTGGTCAGGGGTTTGCCAACAGAATATGTAACACCCCGCTTATCAGAGTAATTTTTTCGCAACTTTTATTTCGAAATTACTTATAACTCTTTCGAAATCTTTTTGCGAATAACTCGAGATGCTACTTAAACTCCTTCTTTCTAAAAAATCTATTTAACTTTAACTTTGTCTAATTATTTATTTTAGACATAACAAAACAGATTTATATATATATACTTGCATTTAACTATATCATATTCATATTTATGAAATGATAAAAACTTGAAATCTGAATTTATTTAAAATGCAAGTTCACATATTAATAAGCGTAGCGGAATTACTTAAAACGTGAGTAATTATACAGACTTATTTCATTTATTACAAATGTCCTTTGAAATGAGTACTCGACCATCACCACCACTTTATTTGCTCACACCTCCGGCCCGACCCTGTTACCTGAAAAACATAATGGGGGTGAGTACTGGTCCTTTTGTACCCCGTTAATACCCATACTAAAGTAAACATCAATAATAATACAATATCATGATCTTTGGTATATATATAATAACTGTAACTTAATCTGGCCGATATATTATCGGATACTTGTGCACAATCTGATGGATATTTCTAAGGCACGTATCGCCTCCATCAGAACTTAGGATATAATCTTCGAGACAAATTAATGCCTCCTCATCCCAAGCGTATAAACTTAAACTGTATACATACCTCGAACATGATAACAATATTATACTCAATGTAATACCCAGTCTGGGTCCCCACCTTTCTCCTTTGAAATCGTAAGTGTTGGTCTCGAGTAGCTAACTCTTCAAGCTACATAAAAATACGTAAACAAATATACTAAGTACTATGCTCGTATACTCGGATTTTCAACTCTTTCGGATAAATCATCCAAATCTTATAAAATCTCAATATTCTTGTTATGGTTCAAACTTTTCTTGATCTTTTACTCAATCAAATACTTACTCATATTATTTCTCCCAAATCTTATACATATGGCTTATACTCATTTTTCACTTGATTATCTCGAAAGTGAAAAATAACTCAAATCATACTAAACTTTTCATCATAATATTAATATGTGAGATTTACAACAATCTTTATAAAATTGTATACTCAACATATTAAACTAAAACTTGGTCAAATTGCTCATTACTCATATAAGAATTTTTTTCTAAAAATTCCATTTTAAAACTTAACCATGTACTAAATACTCTTGCATATAAAATCATCTTGACATGTATGCCATATAAATATTTTAACTCGCTCATTTCTCAACATAAAATCATGAAATTTGGCAGTCATGTTCTTAACCCATATATAAGCATGTCGTAAAAATTTCATAATTTTATCATGCGTATATATCGAGTTATTAAAATTTTAAAGTCACAGCTGAAATAAAGAACATAAAATTCAACTTGCATGCTTAACTTCAAAAATTTATAACTCAAGCTATACTATGCCAAATGACATAATTCTTTCACCTATATACTCAGCACTTACACAAGAAATATCCATAATAAGCTTAACATACCAGGTTATGCATATCATGCTCAAATTCAAATCAAAACAGTACATATATAACATGTGATTGTGCTGGAAACAACTTATCATATTTTTTTCATTTTTAAAATTTCTTTAAAAATTGAATATATATATATGGCATGAAAATACATCAATATTCACTTAATATAAACTATAACATATGATAAAAAGGTAGCATCTAACCTTCTTCAAGAAATTTGAAAATGAAACTTCGGAAGTTGATCTCAACTTATCTTCGTCAAGATTTCTCTCAATTTATCTCTCTTTCTTACCCTCTTTAGCTAAGACTTTGCTTATTATGATGTGAATTTCGAGTCTATGGTGATACCCCTTTATATAGGGTAGCAAAGGAGACAATATCACCTTCTTCACATCAATACTTCATCATAATAAACTCATTAGGGCCCTTGCCATTAATGTTTTTCTAAAATCATGCACAAAGTTGAGTAAGCTTTGAAAAGTACTTGTAATGCATGATTCATCTTGTATATATCAAGACAAACTCCTCCATTTGACCAATCCTCCATTATGGCTCGAATTTAGTCTTAAATGGCTCATTTATTGCTTAAAAATACTAAAAAAATGGTTATAAAAATAAATAAAGATAAAGAATAAAAATCATAACTTGTAAACTTCTCAAATCTATAGTCAATGCTTAGAAAGGGCCATCTTGTGATCCTAATCTAGTTTCCATGATAAAATTCGTGACTTAATGAAAAATCTCCAATTTACAGAACCGAATTCTGACTTAAAACGAACGGTTACCGAAAAATCGAAAATTCTGAAAATTTCAGATTTCCATCTTTTGCTTTTGGCCTTTTTCCTTTTTATGCTGAAAATTTTTAACTCTTATTAATGATCTTGAAACTTGTAAAAAGATACAAGAAAATAAATTTTCCGGAAACGAAATCGGATTTAATTATCGTCTACAACCGAACATCGAAAAACTCGAAACTTGCGAATATAATTTCGAATATATTCTTAATAATATAAATAGACCTTCTTGTCTAAATAACTTCTACTTAATCCTTATAACTTATCAAATCATATAAGTCACATAAAATACTTAGGCAATTTATAACATTTACTCGACTAACTCAATTTAATGAAAAACGATTCTGATTTAACTTTAATGTCGAGCCAACTGAAAAATAAAATTCTAAGAGATTTATTAAGGCTTGGAAATATAAAAGATCATTATTAGTAAAATAGTTCTAACTTAGAACTGAAATAATTACTTTTATGAATTACTGAATGGGATATTACAATCTACCCCTCTTAAAACTATTTCCGCCCTCGGAAATATTAAAACTGAGATACGTACCTTCTGAGTACATATCAGAACTCAAAATCTGGAAATCGAGCTCTAATATCAGCCTCCCGTTCCCAAGTGGCATTTGACTCTCCGTGGCGATTCCATCTAATACGAACGAGGGGAATATCTCGATTCCTGAGCCGATGAACCTTTCGGTCCAAAACTGCTACTGGCTGCTCCTCATAAGTTAAATCAGGCTGAATCTGAATCTCATTATGCTGAAGCACATGCTCTGGATCGCTCACGTATGCACGTAACATCGATACATGAAAAACATTATGCACACTTGACAACTCAGGAGGTAAAGCTAAACGATAGGATACTTCTCCAACTCGCTCCAGAACTTCAAATGGACCTATATAACGAGGATGCAACTTGCCTCTCTTCCCGAAACGAACGACACCTCGCATTGGTCGAACTTTCAAGAATACTTTATCTCCAACTTCAAACTGCATCTCCCTTCTGTGCTTATCGGCTGACGACTTTTGACGACTCTGAGCAGTCTTTAGCCTTTCTCGAATCCAGGCTACTTGCTCAACTGTCTCCTCGATCAACTTTGGACCAAGGACTCGTTTCTCTCCAACATCATCCCAATAAAGAGGCGAACGACACTTACGGCCATAAAGTGCTTCATAAGGAGCCATCCGAATCGATGCGTGGTAACTATTATTGTAGGCAAACTCTACTAATGATAACCACTTCTCCCACTTGGCACCTCTATCCAAAATGCAAGCTCTGAGCATATCCTCGAGCGTCTGAATAGTCCTTTCTGACTGGCCATCTGTCTCTGGATGATAAGCCGAACTAAACTTCAATTGTGTGCCCATTGCCTCATGCAAACTCTCCCAGAATCTGCTTGTGAATCTGGGATCTCGATCTGATATGATAGTAACAGGCACTCCATGGAGTCGAATGATTCCTCTAGTATAAATTTCGGCTAACTGGTCCATTGACATGGTCATTGTTACAGGCATAAAGTGTGCGACTTTCGTCAATCTGTCCACTACTACCCAAATTGCATCGTGCTGCTTAGATGACTTAGGTAGCCCTGTAACAAAATCCATGGTAACTTCTTCCCATTTCCACTTTGGAATTTCAAGTGGTTGTAACAGACCTAATGGACTCTTGTGCTCAGCCTTAACTTGCTGACAGACCAAACACTTCTTTACAAAGTCTGCTACATCTCTCTTCATCCCTTTCCACCAAAAGGACTTTTTCAAATCGTGATACATTTTGGTGCTTCCAGGGTGAGCTAAATAAGGGGCACTATGTGCTTCTGTCAAGATCTCCTTTCGCAAGGACTCGACTTTCGGCACAACAATCCTGCCTCTGAACTCTAAGGCTCCATCTCTGCCTCTGTAAAAGCCTTCTATTCCTCCGGTATGAACCTTCTCTTCTATCTTCCGTATAAATTGATCAAAAGATTGCTCCTTCCGAATTCTATCTCTCAACATAGGTTGAATTCTCATGGAGTTAACACTTCCTGTAATCTCTTTAGGAAGTGACTCAACCACTTCAATTTGCATCTGGGCAAACTCTTTAATGAGTTGCTTCTGTTGAGATATACTATAAGCCAACTCACCCTTGACCTTACGGCTTAGTGCATCAGCTACAACGTTTGCTTTTCCCGGGTGATATTGAATAGTGCAATCATAATCTTTCACCAGTTCTAACCATCTTCTTTGGCGCATGTTGAGCTCTTTTTGTGTGAAAATATATTGCAAACTCTTGTGATCAGTGAATATTTCACACCGACCTCCATAGAGATAATGCCTCCAAATCTTGAGTGCATGAACTACTGCTGCCAATTCTAGATCATGAGTTGGATAATTCTGTTCATGAGGTTTCAATTGTCTCGAAGCATATGCAACAACTTGACCATCTTGCATAAGTACACATCCCAAACCCTGCTTTGAAGCATCACTATAGATAGTGAAACTTCTAGTGGGATCTGGAATAATTAGTACTGGCGTCGTGGTAAGCTTCTTCTTAAGCTTTTGAAAACTCTCTTCACACCGATTTGTCCATTCAAACTTCACAGATTTTCTCGTTAAATTTGTCAAAGGGAGTGCAATCTTTGAAAACCCTTCGATAAATCTACGATAATAACCTGCTAGTCCAAGAAAACTACGAACCTCAGATGCATTCTTAGGTACTGACCAATTCTGAACTGCTGCAATCTTCGCAGGATCAACTTCTATGCCTCTTTCAGTGATAATATGGCCTAAAAACGCCACTTTCTTTAGCCAAAACTCACACTTAGAGAACTTGGCATATAACTTCTCTCGTCTAAGGGTACCAAGAACAACCCTTAAATGTTGCTCATGTTCTTTCATACTCTTGGAATAGACCAAAATATCATCAATAAAGACAATGACAAATTGATCTAAATACGGATGGAATACTCGATTCATTAAATCCATGAACACCGCTGGTGCATTACTTACTCCAAATGGCATAACTACGAACTCATAGTGTCCATATCTTGTTCGAAACGCAGTCTTGGCTACGTCAGATTCTTTAATCTTCAGTTGATGATAGCCTGAACGTAAATCTATTTTAGAAAATACGCAAGCTCCTCTCAACTGATCGAACAAATCATCTATTCTTGGGAGTGGATACTTGTTCTTTATCGTTAATCGGTTCAAATCCCGATAATCGATACACATTCTCATGGATCCGTCCTTCTTTTTGACAAATAGTACCGGTGCTCCCCAAGGGGAAACACTTGGTCTGATGAAACCAAGTTTCAACAACTCCTGGATTTGAGTCTTCAACTCCTGCAACTCCTTCGGTGCCATTCGATATGGTGCCTTCGACACTGGTGCTGCTCCTGGAACAAGGTCAATTGTGAACTCCACTTGTCTGTTAGGTGGTCCTCCGGGTAATTGATTCGGAAACACATCCACAAACTCACGGACAATTGGAATATCATGAGGTGTTTGTGCTTTCGAATCATCTTCGACAATGCTCACCAAATATCCTTGGCAATCCTCCTTTTGAAGAATCTTTCTCGCCTTCGCCATCGAGATTACACATGGTAGGGTTCTTGTCTTTGCACCATAGAAAGTAATTTGATTACCTTCTGGAAGATAAAGAATTACCTCCTTCTCATGGCAACGAATATCAGCTCGATAATTCGCTAACCAATCCATTCCAAGTATGAGATCGAAGTCCCTCATTTCGATAACATAAGCCTCTAATCTCAAGATTTTTCCTCCAATATTAACACTAAGGTTCTCTACCTTAGAGCTTGTCTCTATTTTCCTTCCTGAGGCTAAACTTACCTCAAGAGGGTCAATAGTGTTAATAATCTTAACTCCAATGGCATCTATACATCTCTTCGACACAAATGAATGTGTTGCTCCAGTATCAAATAATGCAAAAACAGGCATTTCATTTAAAATAATCATCCCAGACATGGTACCTGGGTTCTGCTCAGCTTCAACTTGATTGATAGCATAGACCTGAGCTTGTGGTTCTCCTCCCCTCTGCTGCTGAGGTTGACCCTGAAACTGCCGCTGCTGCCTTTCTGGACAAAACTTCATACCATGCCCAGGCTTCCGGCAATGGTAACATACATTTTGTCCAGCCAGACATTCTCCTCTGTGGAGCTTTCCACATTTGGTACAAGTTGGAGTCTGTCCGCCTTGCTGCTTCTGCTTATTCTTACGATCATTCTTGTATCCTTTCCACTTCCTCTTATTCTTTCCTTCCTTCTCTTGTGGAATAGGCATCATTTGCACTGGTGGTGCTGCTGGAATTTGTGATATTGGCTGTATCACAACTTGATCACCTCCTCTCTTGAAACTAGCTTCGATCTCATTAGCCTTGGTCACAACTTCAGTATAAGTATGAATATTGTGTCCAGCCACATGGTGACGAATCGAGGGTAGCAGGCCATCTCGGAAACGTCTCGCCTTCTTCGCCTCCGTCTCCATTAGATAGGGAGCAAAGGATCCCAATCTAGTAAATTCTCGTTCATACTCATCTACTGAACGAGTTCCTTGAACTAACGCCAGAAATTGGCGTTCCATCTCCGCTTTGTAATAGTCAGGGTAGTACTTATCATTCATCATCTCCTTAAATTTATCCCAAGTGAGATTTTCTTTCTCACTAGGACGCATGCCCCAGTAAGAATTCCACCAGAGACGAGCATCCCCAGTCATTTGCAACTGAGCACAGAGAATACGATTTTTCTCCGAGCACTCAGTAATCTCAAAGATTGACTCCAGACCTTGAATCCACTCCTCCACTTGACGAGGATCTCCTTGTCCAGAAAACTTCTCAGCATTGAAACCACGAAACTGGGCAACTACTTCTGCTGATGTCATCTCTCTTTGACCTTGGTTCACTCTTCGTGCCATCTGGATTTTTAATCCATTATTAAGTTTTAGCACAATCATATTTTCAAGATAAGCCATTATTTCTATACAAGTTATTTATTAACTTGATAACTTCTAAATTTATTGGGAGTAACATGATAGTCTTAAAATCTTTGCTTAAGTATCTTTTCTAATTTGGATATCCGAATCTTATTGAGCATAGACTTAGTAATTTGCTTATATAAAAACTTTCATAAAACTTAACAACACTTACCTGGTAGTCGGCGAGGTGTGAGTGTGGTGTGGTCGGTTTTCCTGAAACTTAAACTTTTAGTATACAGAGCACTTACTTTGGCTCTGATACCACCTGTAACACCCCGCTTATCAGAGTAAATTTTTCGCAACTTTTATTTCGAAATTACTTATAACTCTTTCGAAATCTTTTTGCGAATAACTCGGGATGCTACTTAAACTCCTTCTTCCTAAAAATCTGTTTAACTTTAACTTTGTCTAATTATTTATTTTAGACATAACAAAACAGATTTATATATATACTTGCATTTAACTATATCATGTTCATATTTATGAAATGATAAAAACTTGAAATCTGAATTTATTTAAAATGCAAGTTCACATATTAATAAGCGTAGCGGAATTACTTAAAAACGTGAATAATTATACAGACTTATTTCATTTATTACAAATGTCCTTTGAAATGAGTACTCGACCATCACCACCACTTTATTTGCTCACACCTCCGGCCCGACCCTGTTACCTGAAAAACATAATGGGGGTGAGTACTGGTCCTTTTGTACCCCGTTAATACCCATACTAAAGTAAACATCAATAATAATACAATATCATGATCTTTGGTATATATATAATAACTGTAACTTAATCTGGCCGATATATTATCGGATACTTGTGCACAATCTGATGGATATTTCTAAGGCACGTATCGCCTCCATCAGAACTTAGGATATAATCTTCGAGACAAATTAATGCCTCCTCATCCCAAGCGTATAAACTTAAACTGTATACATACCTCGAACATGATATCAATATTATACTCAATGTAATACCCAGTCTGGGTCCCCACCTTTCTCCTTTGAAATCGTAAGTGTTGGTCTCGAGTAGCTAACTCTTCAAGCTACATAAAAATACGTAAACAAATATACTAAGTACTATGCTCGTATACTCGGATTTTCAACTCTTTCGGATAAATCATCCAAATCTTATAAAATCTCAATATTCTTGTTATGGTTCAAACTTTTCTTGATCTTTTACTCAATCAAATACTTACTCATATTATTTCTCCCAAATCTTATACATATGGCTTATACTCATTTTTCACTTGATTATCTCGAAAGTGAAAAATAACTCAAATCATACTAAACTTTTCATCATAATATTAATATGTGAGATTTACAACAATCTTTATAAAATTGTATACTCAACATATTAAACTAAAACTTGGTCAAATTGCTCATTACTCATATAAGAATTTTTTTCTAAAAATTCCATTTTAAAACTTAACCATGTACTAAATACTCTTGCATATAAAATCATCTTGACATGTATGCCATATAAATATTTTAACTCGCTCATTTCTCAACATAAAATCATGAAATTTGGCAGTCATGTTCTTAACCCATATATAAGCATGTCGTAAAAATTTCATAATTTTATCATGCGTATATATCGAGTTATTAAAATTTTAAAGTCACAGCTGAAATAAAGAACATAAAATTCAACTTGCATGCTTAACTTCAAAAATTTATAACTCAAGCTATACTATGCCAAATGACATAATTCTTTCACCTATATACTCAGCACTTACACAAGAAATATCCATAATAAGCTTAACATACCAGGTTATGCATATCATTCTCAAATTCAAATCAAAACAATACATATATAACATGTGACTGTGCTGGAAACAACTTATCATATTTTTTTCATTTTTAAAATATAAAGTGGGGGTGAGTACGGTCCACTTGTACTCCATAAAAACTCATTCTAAAGTAAACAACAATAATAATAATGATATCACAGAACCGGTATATATAAGTAACTGAAACTCTGGGACACTCTGGCCGGTAACTGTAATCTCCCGGACACTCTGGCCAGTACCGTGTGCACACTCTGATGGTATATTTAAGGCGAACTGGGCCACCACCAGAACTTAGGGAAGGACAACTCGGCCTTAACTCCAAGCGGATAAAACTCATATACGTACCTGAATGTGATATCGACTATTAAACTCAATGCATAACCCAGATTGGGCCCCCACCTGATCTGCTTTGAAAATATGTAAGTGCGGCTGTGCTGGTAGCTGACTCCTCAAGCTACATAAAAATATAAGCAAACAAATATACTAAGTACTATGCTCTTCATATGCTCAATAATATGCTAAGATGCTCTACTCTATCAGATTACTCATCCGGACATAAAGGAACGCTATAAGGGTTCACTAAAATAATTCTAAGTCCGGAAAAATTAGACTGATATGCTTAACTGATCCGGTTTGGCTCAGAAAATCACTTAGATTTCGGAATAAGACTGGGACCGAAAATCACGAACCAAAACTGACTCGAACCGCTGGCTAAACTGGCCGGTTCACTAACTAACTGAATCGGGTCGGGTTGAACCGGACCGGGTCAGACCGCCGGTTCACTCTGGACTGGGTGGTCACGGGCTGCATGGACTGGTCGGGCTCGGTCCCGTGCCGTGCCTGCTGGGGCCCTGGTAAGGCACTGGGCACGAGCTGGGTGCGACCAGCCTCGAGGCTAGGCGCTGCTGGGCGCGGGCTGTGCGGCTGGCACGGGCCTTGGCACGACTGGTGCCACTAGGTGCTGCTGGGCACGACCGAGAGTCACTGGGAGTGTTGGTGCGCTGCTGGGCACAGCCGAACACGAGGGACGCGGGACTGACGCATACCCGGGCTGACTGGGCACTGGGCGTGCGGCTGGGCACGACCCGAGTGCGTCAGGCATGAGAACTGACACGGCCAGGCACTACTCGCGCTGCTTGGGCGCGGCTAAGGCTGTCAAGGTGCAGCCGGGCGACCCTGGGCACGCGGCCGTGCAGCTGGGCACGTTCCGGGCCAACTGACTGCTCTGGCGTGCGGCTAGGTACGTCCCGAGGCCTCTGAACACGTCTCGGGTTCACTAAGGTGCGGTACAGAACACTCGGGTGCGCTGCTGGCACGACCCGGGGTCGACTCCGCGTGGCACGAGTGACAAGCTCGAGGTCACGCGTGCACTGACGTTGGGACTGTTGGAGTATACTGTAAAGCAAACTTTTACGTGAGCTTTTGGATTGTATTATTCGATTTCCCATTTGACTGAAATAAATGTTTTTCACATTGTTGCATTCTTTAAGATTGCTTGTATGCTAAATGTCCAATTATCTTATATTGTAGACAATGTGGTGTGTTAGTAGTCACACAGAAGATTACATTGTCGGTTCCTTATAAGATATAAATGGTATTCACAACTGAGATAGTTATGGACATGACTATCGGTGTAGGTTGTAGTATAAACTGAATGTAGCTTGTCTTGGCTATTGGTTTATACTAGTGCGCTGCGTCGCATTGAAAGGATCACAGTTGAGACGTGTTCTTTTGTTCTGACTATTATGAAGAACCTAGGTCTCGGTGACTACTAATTCTTAACCCTAACTGTGGTAATTAGATATATGGGATATTTGTTTGTTACTTTGACTTACCATGGGTGAGGACCAAGTATTGGTTCAATAGCTCCGTATCTTGGGTAACAACACTATCTGCATGATATCTATTTATTGGCATTAGGGCACCGTGTGCTGGACATCCAGGTTGGTGACGTCCCCTTATGGAACTCATAAGGATTATCGTATAAACCCTGCAGGTGGATTTAATCCGTACGATAATAAGGTTGAGTGGTACTACTTAAGGATTAAAAGATATTAATTAATTAAAGCAGTCAGAAGCTTTAATAATTAATGGACGTGCGATATCTTAAACACGGGGAATTATATCGAGTCTAATAGAAGCCCTGATTCATTTCGGGATAGGACGGGAGTACAATATTAATTCTCTAGTGGAATGAATTAATATTTACGGGCCAAATTGTGTTCTGGGCTGAACATAAGAATTTGGGCCTGTAGGGAGCCCAAACCCTATACCTTCTAAGAGATCCCTAGGCTGGCCCAAGGACCTCTATAAAAGGAGGGGACTTCCCACGTTCCTAACCCTAAGAATTTCGTGAGACACTCCAGCCACCATCGTGGAGAGAGTAACGAGAAGGGTTCGAGAAAGACGAGGGCAGTTCTCTTCTTTCAACCGTTTGGAGGATCGTCGTCCATCCGGCGTCCAAACGTGGTCGGGACACAGACTAGAAGATCGCTCAGATCGAATCAAAGCTTTAAAGAAAGGTATATCTCTGTTCGTTCTTTAGGAGCATGCTTAGGTTTAATCGAAATCATGTATGTACATGTTTGGTACCCGATATCGATCCGTGGGAAGGACCGCCTCGTCAGCGTGTTCCATCAACTGGTATCAGAGCCTCGGTTTCGTAGATTATCGGCTCTGCCTGGAACATGTAGTTGATTTTGTTTAATCGTTTATTCGTTTTCAGTCATGTTCATGGTGTGGATGATGTTTTTATCTCGTTTACGCTTCTGGATGGTGTCTATCGCAGCCCTTGTTTATTGATGTAATCGTTTTTCCCACCAGATAATAAGTGTGGGTAGTATAGGCGATTTTATAGACTGTAGTAGGGCTATTGTTGTTCGATTTTGCTGTAATTTTGTGTTCAAAGTCGAACGTGGTGAAGATGATCATCCTGGAGGCGGCGGCTAGGGTTTCAGCATTCACTGGGGTCATCCTGGAGGCGGCGGCTAGGGTTTCAGCATTCGCCGACGAAAACCGTTTTGGCCATAACTTTTGCTACAGGTGTCTGATTTCAGCCCATAATACCATTTCGGAAATGGGAGAACGAGATCTACAAGATTTACTGCTATGCTGTAACAGCCTATGGCGGGGTCAAATTCAATCGTCTAGATGAAGTTTTTGGCTCTTTTCCGTCGGTGGGTGCCGATATCGCGTGAACTACCGGTTTTGTGCGAGATGCCGATTCGAGTGTTTATCCACGACCTTGCTGAATCATGTAATAGCTTTGATAGGCTGTTAGTGGTTGGTTTTAAGGGGCTGCGATAGATGTGTTTTAATTTTCGCATTTTATCGCTTTGTGGATGCCGATTTAATTTTTGCTAGAGCATGTTTATTTGTTTATGTGTCTAGCTGATTTAAATCGCTTTTCTGGCATGCTAGTAATCATGTAAATAGGTGCTTTTAATTCTTAGAAAGTTGTTATTGCTTTTCCTTTGGATTCTAGAAGCATGCTAGGATTTATGTGATTTGCGTGTTAGGAGCATGCTAGGAATTTTAATTGTTTCTTATTGCATGTTGTTAAAAAACCTTCAAGTAAAATGACTAAGTGAGTTTAATATGAATTTTAATTAATTCATTTGGCCTCCACAATTGGTCTTTAAGTAAGGTGTTTGTCGCTCGCGGGACCTCGGAGTCTCCCCCTAACGGATGCGGCATTCACGAGCTTACTAGATAAGACTTCTATTCAAACGACTTAATCTTTAGGTGAAGTGAGTGGCATACGCGTGACCCATGGGATCTCCTCCCTAACGGATAGTGTCATTAATGAGTTCACCGGTAAAGATTATTTTGAGATAACCTTAGAAAATTATTTACAAGCGATGTGTCTTCCCCATCGGTAAGTTCATCAATTGTGAATGATTGTTCTTGGGGTTAAATTGTGGTCATCACTTAGATGTGAATTTTAATATAACTCCCCAACGAAGTCCCTGTTTTAATTCACATGGCCAGTGTTAAAAATTTTCGACTATTAATTTCATTCGCCATAAGGACAGGTTGGCGTGCAATTGAGATTAATGACTGGGTGTCTGCTTGATGGACATATGTGTAAACGTCCACCCTAACGTGGCTTGTGTGTTTGTTTAAGTTGTCGAAGGATGCGTTAAATAATGGTTTTGAAGGTTTCCATATTTTATGCTTCAAATTTATGTGAATTATTGCTTACGTGTTTGCAATTATTTATTTTAGTTATTCATCATGTCATATCCGCTTATGACCATTCTCAATCAAAACAAGCTTACTGGTCCAAATTATTTGGACTGGAAGAGGAATCTGGATATTGTCCTTGTTGCTGATGAGTACAAATTTGTGCTCACCACACCTGCTCCTGCTCCTTTGGGCGCTGCTCCTACCGAAGAGGAAAGGGAGGCTCATCGGAAGTGGCATAAGGCTGATGAGATGGCTCGTTGCTACATCTTGGCATCCATGTCAAATGTTTTGCAACAACAGCATCACACCATGCCTACTGCTGCTGACATGATGTTGAGCCTCAAGGAACTCTTTGGTGAGCAAGATAGGGCTGCTCGTTTTGAGGCTATGCGGAAGATTATGTCTTCTGTCATGCCGGAGGGAGCTTCTGTGCGAGAGCATGTTCTCAAGATGATGGAATATCTGAATGAGATCGATGTGCTCGTAGAAAATATCGATGGCGATGCCAAAATCGATATCATCCTGCACTCGCTCCCGAAGTCCTATGAGAACTTCCGCCTGAATGCAATCATGAATAAGAAGGGCTATACTCTAGCCGAGCTTCTTGTGGACTTGGTTGCAGCGGAGGGTCTTATGGGCAGGGGACCACAGGCTCATGTTTCTGTACAAGCTGGACCTTCTTCGTCGAAAGGCGGGAAGAAGAAAAAGCAAGTGCAGAAAAAGAGTGGTGGGAGCAGTGGGAGCAAAGCTGTAGCGCCTTCTGGTGGCGTGCAGAAGCCGAAAGGCAAGTGCTTCAAGTGCAACAAGACAGGACATTGGAAGTCAGATTGTCCCCTCAAGGACACTCCTGGTATGTCTCTTGCTTTAGTTGTCGAAACATGTTTTGCGGCTTGTTCTACCACTTCTTGGGTAACAGGAGCCACTGATCATGTTTGTTATACTTTGCAGGGGTTTCTGCAAAGAAGGCAGCTCAGTGAGGGCGAGATTACCATCAGCTTGGGCAATGCTGCACGAGTGGCGGTGGTTGCAATGGGAGATGTGCACTTATCATTTTCTGATTCTGTTTTAGTATTAAAGAACGTTTTATACGTGCCGAGTTTTTGGAAGAATTTAATTTGAGTTCCGAAGTTGTTTTTGGATGGATATTCAGTTATTTTTAATGACAATGTTGTTATTATGAGAAATAACTCTTTTATCTGTTCTGGCATGTTAGTTAACAATCTTTATACTATTACTTGTGAATATCATACTGTAACTGAGGCTCATGCATCTTCATCACTAAACAAGAGAAAGGAACCTTCTCAGTTGAATCAATCATATCTTTGGCACCTAAGGTTGGGTCATGTCAATCTAAGGAGGATCCAAAGACTGGTAGGTAATGGCTTCTTGGATTCTTTCCAACTTGAACCATTTCCAGTCTGCGAATCCTGTTTGGAAGGCAAGATGACTTCTAGGTTTTTTAAGGCCAAGGGGAATAGGTCCAATGATGTGTTGGAATTGATTCACTCTGATTTGTGTGGGCCTATGTCTATTCAAGCTAGAGATGGTTTTGAGTATTTCGTTACTTTTATTGACGATTACTCAAGATATGGGTACATTTACTTGATGCGCCGCAAGTCTGAATGCTTTGACAAGTTCAGAGAATTCAAGGCAGAAGCGGAGAACCGTCAAGGGAAAAGTATCAAGTCACTGCGATCTGATCGTGGTGGCGAATACCTTAGCAATGAATTTAGGCAATACTTATTAGAGAATGGGATTACATCCCAGCTGACTGCGCCTGGTACTCCCCAACAGAATGGCGTGGCAGAGAGAAGGAATAGGACTCTGTTAGAAATGGTGAGATCGATGATGAGCTATGCTTCATTACCTACCTCGTTTTGGGGATATGCCTTAGAAACAGCGGCGTACCTTCTTAACTTTGTGCCTTTTAAATCGGTTCCAAAAACTCCAATAGAATTGTGGTCCGGGCGCAAGCCCAGTTTAAACCACATTCGGATTTGGGGTTGCCCAGCACATGTGTTGGATAAGGAAGCTGATAAGTTGGCACCTAGAACGGAAGTACGGCTGTTAGTAGGTTACCCAAAGTGAACGAGAGGTGGTTACTTTTATAGTCCTAAAGATCAGGGGGTGGTGGTGAGCACCAATGCCCGATTTCTAGAAGAAGACTATATGAGTGAGCATAAGTCCAAGAGTGAGATTATTCTCAAAGAGTTGAGGGAAGACAATGGCATACCGAGTGTGCAAGAAGATATACCATAAGAGACTGCACAACGTGTTGACTCTGATGTATTTACACCTGAGTTACCTCGTCGTAGTGGGAGGGTTGTTCGTCAGCCCGATCGTTTCATGTTTGTGGGAGAGTCTTCGGACTTGATCCCAAGTGAAGAGCATGATAGTGATCCCTGGACCTACAATGAGGCAATCCAAGACGTAGATGCAGATTCTTGGCAGAAATCTATGGATTCTGAGATTGAATCTATGGACGCTATGGAGGTATACGACCTTATGGACCTTCCTGAAGGCAAGAAAGCCATTGGGTGCAAATGGGTCTATAGGCGTAAGAGAGGATCTGACGGGAAGGTTATTTCCTTCAAAGCACGGTTGGTTGCGAAGGGTTTTACTCAGAAAGAGGGAATCGATTATGATGAGACCTTCTCACCAGTAGCCATGCTTAAGTCGATCCGGATTCTCTTATCCATAGCAAGTCACATGGACTATGAGGTTTGGCAAATGGATGTCAAGACAGCTTTCCTTAACGGAAACTTGGATGAAGACATCTATATGCAGCAACCCGAGGGTTATGTGAAGAAAGGCCAAGAGCATCGAGTATGGAAGCTAAAGAAGTCCCTTTATGGACTAAAACAAGCTTCTAGGTCTTGGAATATTCGTTTTGATGAGGTGATTAAGTCCTATGGATTTAATCAATGTCAAGACGAGAGTTGTGTATACAAAAAGAGCAACAGAAACGTAGTGGTATTCTTAGTACTATACGTAGACGATATTCTTCTCATTGGCAACGATGTCAAGGTTTTGTCAGACGTAAAGGTATGGCTTTCAGAACAGTTTCAAATGAAGGACTTGGGTGAGGCATCGTACATTCTTGGAATCAAGGTCATTCGTGACAGGAAGAAGAGAATGTTGTGTCTATCTCAAGCTGCTTACATTGATACTGTGATTCCTCGTTTCAGCATGCAGAACTCCAAGAAAGGGTTGCTACCTTTTCGGCATGGAGTTCCTCTATCTAAGGATATGTGTCCAAAGACACAAAAGGAGATAGAGGAAATGGCTAAGGTTCCTTATGCTTCGGCTGTAGGAAGCCTTATGTATGCCATGCTGTGCACGAGGCCTGATATTTGCTATGCAGTTGGCATGGTAGCAAGATATCAGTCTAACCCTGGTCAAGGACACTGGACTGCGGTAAAGCATATTCTCAAGTATCTGAAAAGAACTCAGGATTATATGCTTGTTTACCAATCAGACAGTCTAACTCCTTTGGGTTACACAGATTCTGATTTCCAAGCTGATCGAGATAAGAGAAAGTCAACCTCGGGTTATGTGTTTATGATGGGAGGCGGAGCGATCTCATGGAGAAGTGTGAAACAGAAATGCATCGCAGATTCTACCATGGAAGCCGAATACGTTGCTGCTTCAGAAGCAACAAAGGAGGCTGTTTGGCTCAGGAGCTTCTTACTGGACTTAGGGGTATCCTCGAGTGTGCCTAGGTGTATCACAATTTATTGTGACAATGCTGGTGCAGTCGCAAACTCGAGAGAATCCCGAGCACATAAGGCCAGTAAACACATTGAAAGAAAGTACCACCTTATACGAGAGATCGTGAAACGAGGAGATGTGGTTGTGACGAAGATAGCATCGTTGGAAAACCTAGCTGATCCTTTCACGAAGACTCTGACTGTCAATGTCTTCGAGAAACACGTAGAGGGTCTTGGTTTACGATGTGTTGCAGCTAGACTTTGAGTATAAGTGGGAGAATTGTTATGGCATGTGTTTATATACTAAAAGTTTAGCTTTAGTATAAGTGGGAGATTGTTGGAGTATACTGTAAAGCAAACTTTTACGTGAGCTTTTGGATTGTATTATTCGATTTCCCATTTGACTGAAATAAATGTTTTTCACATTGTTGCATTCTTTATGATTGCTTGTATGCTAAATGTCCAATTATCTTATATTATAGACAATGTGGTGTGTTAGTAGTCACACAGAAGATTACATTGTCGGTTCCTTATAAGATATAAATGGTATGCACAACTGAGATAGTTATGGACATGACTATCGGTGTAGGTTGTAGTATAAACTGGATGTAGCTTGTCTTGGCTATTGGTTTATACTAGTGCGCTGCGTCGCATTGAAAGGATCATAGTTGAGACGTGATCTTCTGTTCTGACTATTATGAAGAACCTAGGTCTCGGTGACTCTACTAATTCTTAACCCTAACTGTGGTAATTAGATATATGGGATATTTGTTTGTTACTTTGACTTACCATGGGTGAGGACCAAGTATTGGTTCAATAGCTCCGTATCTTGGGTAACAACACTATCTGCATGATATCTATTTATTGGCATTAGGGCACCGTGTCCTGGACATCCAGATTGGTGACGTCCCCTCAAGGAACTCATAAGGATTATCGTATAAACCCTGCAGGTGAATTTAATCCGTACGATAATAAGGTTGAGTGGTACTACTTAAGGATTAAAAGATATTAATTAATTAAAGCAGTCAGAAGCTTTAATAATTAATGGACGTGCGATATCTTAAACACGGGGAATTATATCGAGTCTAATAGAAGCCCTGATTCATTTCGGGATAGGACGGGAGTACAATATTAATTCTCTAGTGGAATGAATTAATATTTACGGGCCAAATTGTGTTCTGGGCTGAACATAAGAATTTGGGCCTGTAGGGAGCCCAAACCCTATACCTTCTAAGAGATCCCTAGGCTGGCCCAAGGACCTCTATAAAAGGAGGGGACTTCCCACGTTCCTAACCCTAAGAATTTCGTGAGACACTCCAGCCACCATCGTGGAGAGAGTAACAAGAAGGGTTCGAGAAAGACGAGGGCAGTTCTCTTCTTTCAACCGTTTGGAGGATCGTCGTCCATCCGGCGTCCAAACGTGGTCGGGACATAGACTAGAAGATCGCTCAGATCGAATCAAAGCTTTAAAGAAAGGTATATCTCTGTTCGTTCTTTAGGAGAATGCTTAGGTTTAATCGAAATCATGTATATACATGTTTGGTAACCGATATCGATCCGTGGGAAGGACCGCCTCGTCGGCGTGTTCCATCAGGGACAACGCTGTCGGGCGCTGTCAGAGGTGCTCTGGCGCGACTGGCGCTGAGACCTCGCTGGCTGGCATAGACAGACGCTGCTGGGCGCTGTCGCGTGCGCTGGGGCTGCGTGATGAGAGATCGTGTGTCCGATTGCCGATCGAGACACGCGAGCGCCTCGATCACGACGATAGGTTCGAAGGTTCACTCGCGCGCCCCTTCGAAAGATAGTTGCAAAAGAAAACGTGGAGAATTCTACAGCAAAGAGTTGAACGTAAGTTCGGGTTTTTTGTATATGTTTTTCCAATGATCCAAATAACAAGAGCATAGGCCTTTATATAGGCTTCAAAAAAAACCTAGTCCTAACCAAACTATATCGCTAATTAAAACAATAAAATATTAAGAGGGCTAAACAATCTAGAAAGCATAAAGTATTAAGGAAACTAAAGATCTAGAAGAATCCCAAAGATCCTTGACTTGTGCGGCACGCCCAGAACCCTAGCCGCCACGAGTCTTGCGTTTGGCCGCCTCGCCTATTGCCTCGAGGACTAAGGCATCATTATCCTCGCGCGCGCGTGCATTCTCCCTACTCGTGTCTCCTGATTCCTTGAGGACTTCAGTCGCGTGCGTTTTCCCGCCAGCGTGTGCCCACACGTTGTCCCGGCCCGCGCTACCCGCGTCCTCGACTTTTTCGCCCGCATCGCCTTCGTGCCCGTGCATGCCCGCCTCGAGTACGAGCGCGTCACCGCCTTTTCGCGCTAACCTCTTCCTCGCTTGATAAGCCCGACTCGCGGCATTCTTGAGTTGTCGTGCCACATTCTCATCATTCCCGTCCCCTTCAAGTGCTTCCTTGTCCTCAAGGATGAAAGACGGAAATTGGGCTCGCATTTCTTCTAAGTCCTCCCATGTCGTTTCTTCCGTTCGCAAATCTTCCCATTCGACCAACACCTCCCATCGATACCGACCAGCCTTCCTGCTTTTCCGATATTCGACCGCGCGGCCGGGCCGCACAACGATGTGCCCGTCCCGTGTCGTTGCCGGCAGCCGGTCATACACTTGGTGCGACCCATTTAAACTCCGCTTAAGCTGTGAAACATGAATCACCGGGTGGATGTGCGAATCCTCCGGAAGCTCAAGCCGATAGGCCACCTTGCCCACGCGTCTCAGAACTTGGTATGGGCCGTAGTAGCGAACGCCGAGCTTGGTTGCGGCCTTTTGCGCTGCCGTGCGCTGCTTAAAAGGTCTTAACTTAAGGTAGACAAAGTCACCTTGCTCGAAGCTCTCCTCGCGTCGCTTTTCTTCGTGATATGCCTTCATTCGGTTGATTGAGCCTTCAAGATTTTTCTTCATCTCACGCAGCATCAGGTTGCGTTCCATTAATTCTCGATCAACCTCGTCGTTTATGGCATTCCCCGCGACATAATTTACTAGCGTTGGAGGCTTTCGCCCGTACACTAGTTCGAATGGCGTCGCCTTTGTCGAGCTATGATAGGTGGTGTTATACCAATACTCGGCCCAAGGCAAGTACCCTTTCCATTGCTTCGAGAACTGGTGCACATAGCACCGTAGGTATTGCTCCAATGTGCGGTTGGTGACCTCGGTCTGACCGTCCGTTTGTGGTGGTAGGCCGAGCTCATCGATAGCTCGGTCCCTTGTAGCTTAAAAAACTCGGACCAGAAACTACTCATGAATATCCGGTCCTGATCAGAGACAATCGACCTTGGAATCCTATGTAGCTTCATGATATACTCCACAAACAGCCTTGCGATGGACTTCGCCGTGTACGGGTGCTTCAATGGCATGAAATGCGCGTACTTGGTCAAACGGTCCACAACGACCATCACGCCATCAAACCCATTTGACAATGGCAACCCTTCGATAAAGTCCATCGTGATATCCTCTCAAATCCTAGCCAGTACTGGCAATGGCTGTAACAGCCCGCTTGGTCGTCGTGCGTCGGCCTTGGTCTGTTGGCATTCATCGCAGCGCGCAACATAGTCGCGCACCGTCCCTTACTGTCCCGGCCAATAAAAAGTATTGGCCATCCTCGCCCAGGTCCTATAGAACCCAGAGTGTCTTCCAAGCCTAGAATTGTGGAAGTGCTGTAAGATTTTCTCACGGAGTGGTTTCTCATCCGGCACGAGAACCCGACCTCGATAGAGTAAGAGGCCGTTGTGCCGCTCGTAGTCCGCAACGGCCGCGTTTCCCGCGTCCACTTGGCGCTAAAGATCCCGACATTGCGCATCTCTTTCCTGAGCCGCCTTCACTTCATCCCACACAGCCCAAGTCGGCCCCAAAATAGTCTCGAGCTCCACTACGTCCGTGCGTCGGGACAGCGCGTCGGCCACGGCATTTTGGCGCCCGGGCCGGTACACAATTTCGAAGTCGAAACCCATAAGCTTCGATACGAACTTCTGTTGCTCCGGCGTCACAATCCTTGAGGGGCCAAAACGCCGTGCTTGAGGGGCTGTTGATCGGTCACGATCCGGAAGCGTCGACCCAAGAGGTACGGTCTCCAGCATCGCACGGCTTCTACCACTGCCAACATCTCCTTTACGTACGCGGACATGCCCAGCTGCGTCGTGCCCAGCGCCTTACTAAGGAAAGCCAAAGGCCGCCCTTCCTGCACTAGGACCGCCCCAATCCCTATGTCACTCGCATCGGTATGGACTTCGAACATTGCCTCGAACCTAGGCATGGCGAGTACTGGTGTGGTTGTCATGGCTTGCTTCAATTTCTCGAACGCGGTCTCACTATCCACCGACCACTTGAAACCACCTTTCTTGGTCATCTCGGTGAGAGGCTTGGCAATGGTACCATAATCTTTCACGAACTTTTGGTAATAACCTGTAAGGCCGAGAAAGCCCCGAAGTTGTGTGAGACTAATCGGTTTCGGTGTTGTAATAATTTTTAGCGGAGTAGAATCACAAGATTCGAACACCGGGTCGTGTCTCACGAGGAAGGTTAGCCGGAATACTTAGCACGTTTATTCAAGCACAGATAAAAGAGATAAAAATCCTAAACATTCTAATTCAGATGATTTGGTTTGATTATCAACTACGTAAAACTTCAAATTAAGCAAATAGAAATAGCAAAGCAAAGACGATGAATAAGCAATATTAAAGCTGCTAGGGAGTCGGGGATATTCGTTTTGGCTCGAATTGTAACTATCGGTCCAGTGATCGTTAGGTTAAATGATTCGAATAATTCACTCGTTCAGAGATTTATCCTCAATAACTCTTCGTAACAAGAGGACAGACGTGAACGGCGAATTAACGGGTCATTTAACACCTAGACAATACCGTTACGAACAAGCCTAGTTTATACGAGCCAATTTCTATCGACTCCTCCCCTTTCGGTTCTAAAAGTCGATTGAATTGAACTAGAATGTGTTTAACCAACTAGTCCGTTTAGCATTAACAACATCATTCAAGAATGAATCAAATTCAATCGAAATCAATTGGAAATTTAAGTGTCACCCTTCAACAATTCTCAACTTTCAAGTATGATAATTGAAACCCTATTTAAGAACAACTCGCACAAATTGAACGATCAATGAATCCCAACAATCACATAATAATCAAAAAAATTAATCCCCTATCCCTAGCTTATGCATTTAGTTACTCATCATAGATTCAACATCAGCATGCACATCAATCCAAGCCATCATAATCATAGATAAAACAAATAAAGAAAGCTTACGATTAAATATGAATCCAATGCCCTAATGATAAAACTCTTGGTGTTTTCACATTCCAAGATCAATTCCAAGTGAAAGATAAGAGAAAACTGAGTTCTGGGGTGAAAAAGTACGAGAGAATGATAAAACCTAGAAAGAACATCCCAAAAAACTGATCAAAAATCGGAAATAAAAATTTGCTCGTCGCGACTCCCGCGGCCGCGACATCCTCCTCCGCGGCCGCGGTGAAGGATTTCCTGCACAGCCAAAAAAAACGTTCTCGGGTTCGTTTGAACGTTCTCGGGGTCGTTTGAGCTCGTTTCAGCTTGGAATTTGATTCCGCTTTTTCCTGTGTGTTCCCAACGAACTCTTCTATTTGATTAGGCTTGCCCAGCTAGTATTTTTTCGAACTCCTGTTCTCCCGAGACTTCCGACCTAAACACCATAAGCAAACAAAAACCGAAAAAATACACAGAAAACACAAGAAAGACTAAAATAGAGCGAACCACGAAATAAACTACAAAACGAACTAAAAACCAACTAAAAAACCTAATCTGGGGGAAAAAGAAAGACAAAAAGACAACGAGAAATGCAACAAAAATGGGACAAACATTCGGCCAGTCTACCATTGCTTCGATTTTTCTCGGGTCAACTTTAACCACGTCGTACGATATGAAGTGGCCAAGGTACTCGACCGATTCCTGACCGAAAGAACGCTTTGAGGGCTTGATATGAAACGAGTTTTCCTCCAGAATCTCCATTACTACTTGCAAGTGTTCGAGGTGCGCCTCCCAAGTCTTCGAGTATACTAGAATGTCATCGAAGAATACGAGCACAAACTTGCGCAGATGCTCCTTGAATATGGAGTTCATTGCGAACTGAAAAGTCGACGGTGCGTTACACAGACCGAAAGGCATCACTAGGTACTCATAGTGTCCTTGGTGTGTGCGAAAAGCCGTCTTCGGGATGTCAGATGGATGGAGACGGATTTGGTGATATCCGGCTCTAAGGTCGAGCTTGGAGAAGTAGCGTGACCGTCCTAACTCGTCGAGCATATCATCGACACTTGGAATCGGAAATCGGTCCTTGATAGTTGCGGCACTAAGGGCACGGTAGTCCATGCAAAACCTCCATGTGCCGTCCTTCTTCTTTGCGAGTAGGACCGGTGACGAGAATGGGCTCGTGCTATGCTGAATGAGCCCGGACTCGAGCATCTCGCCCACCTGCTTCTTGATCTCCGTCTTTTGGAAGTGCGCGTATCGATAAGGATGAACTTTCACTGCTTGTTTCTCATCAACCAGTGGTATGCGGTGGTCGAACTCCCGGTGTGGTGGCAGCCATTGCGGATCGCCAAGGACAGGACCAAATTGCTTGAGTAACTTGCGTATCTCTGCCTGCGATCGCTCGACCCTGCCTTCACGTGCCTCGAGCCCCTCGATCACCACCGCATAAAGTTTGCCGCCTCCCCGCCACACTTGCTCAATGTTTTTGAGACCCACTTCCCTAGATTCACTGGCCTCGCTTGCTCTTAACGTGACTCGCTGCGCTCCCGAGTCGTACTTCATGATCGCCGTGCGATAATTGGTGGTCACCTCACCCAACCCTTCTAGCCATTGGACCTCCAGCACTACGTCGGGTCCCACGAGTGGTAGAGCGTAAAGGTCAGCCTTGATAGTGACCGTGTGGAACTTGATCGGTACGTCCCTGAAGGCTTCGGAACATCACAACCGTTCGGCATTGGCTACGCGCACGTTGAAAGGTTCGACCGTGGTTGCAGGTAGCTTCAACTTCTGGGAGAGGGTTGCGTTAATAAAATTATGTGATGACCCGTTGTCGACGAGCATAATCACGCGTCGGTCCTTGACCCATGCGGGTAGCCGCATCGTCCTCGGCCCGCGCGTGCCAGCCATCGCATGCATCGAGATCTCCGCCTCTTCTACTTGTGCCTCGACCTCATCAACCTCTGGCTCGTCCGTCACTGGATCCTCCTCGTCAGATTCGACCATGTCGATCACGAATGCCTGTTTGCACCTATGGCCGGGTACAAACTTTTCCTCGCACTTGAAACATAGGCCCTTCTCGCGTCGCCTACGCATCTCCTCGAACGAAAGTCGCTTTACCTAGGGTATGGGCAATCGAGGATTATTCGGCGGTCGAGGACTAGGATTGGACATATTTGGGCCCGGCGGTGTACGACGCTGCTCGGGGAACCGTGGGTCCGCCCGTCCCCTTCGAGTGGTAGCGAGGTGATCATCCCTCCGCCTAGCAACCTCCATGGCCCTTTGCATCGTATCTGGTTTTTTCAATCACACTTCTGCCGCTAAATTAAATCTTAACCCGCCAATGAACGCACCCACCAGCGCGCTCTCAGGCCATCCACGCACTCGACACGCGAGTCATTCAAACTCCTTCTGGTAGTCGCGTAGGCTCTCAGTCTGCCGTATGCGCGAAAGTGCTTCATCGTAATTAAGGTAGTCGGATGTCCCGAACCGCGTGAGTAGTTCGCGCTCGAAATTCTCCCACTCGATTACTTGTTGCCTACCGCGATAGACACTTGCGAGCCATTGCCACCATACGTTGGCCTCGCCGTCTAAATAATAAGCCGCATAGCGTACCCACTCATGCCTGGCTGTTTCATTAAGCTCAAAGTATTGCACAGCCCGGTTGAGCCATGCGTCGGGGTCGGTCCCGGTGAATGTAGATAACGTGAGTCACGGTTTGTCAACCCGCGGTCGGTTGTGGTTGTTTGAGGCTTGGGACCGCTGCTCGAACTCTTCTTCCTCTTGTTTGTGCGCGCCATGGTGTGGATCGGGCCGCCTGCTCCGTCCTTGGTTGTAAGGTTGCCGTTGGATTCTTCGCGCCATCTCGTCAAACCTTTGGTTCATGATTTCCATAAGATCACGCACCGAAGCTTTGGTAGTGTCAAGTCCTTCGCTCAAACTGCCCATGGCCTCGCTCATGCTACGTACCTGTACGTCTAAGTTCTCGAGTTTGTCTTTCATCTCCTTGTTGGCCATGGCTTTCTTCTCCCTCCTTCACTCTTTACTATTTGGACTTCTTTTATTTTTTTTTATTTTTTTTTTTTGAACGTACAAACGAGATTAAAGAAAAGATGGGACAAAAACGCACGATCACAATCTCTCAATGAAAGCACCAATGATGAGAGATCGTGCGTCCGATTGCCGGTCGAGCCACGCGAGCGCCTCGGTCACGACGATAGGTTCGGAGGTTCACTCGCGCGCCCCTTCGAAAGATAGTTGCAAAAGAAAACGTGGAGAATTCTAAAGCATAGAGTTGAACGTAAGTTCAGGTTTATATGTTTTTCCAATGATCCAAATAACAAGAGCATAGGCCTTTATATAGGCTTCAAAATAAATCTAGTCCTAACCAAACTAAATCGCTAATTAAAACAATAAAATATTAAGAGTTCTAAACAATCTAGAAAGCATAAAGTATTAAGGAAACTAAAGATCTAAAAGAATCCGAAAGATCCTTGACTTGTGCGGCACGCCCGAAACCCTAGCCGCCACAGGTCTTGCGTTTGGCCACCTCGTCTATTGCCTCGAGGACTAAGGCATCATTATCCTCGCGCACGCGTGCATTCTCCCTACTCGTGTCTCCTGATTCCTTGAGGACTTCGGTCGCGTGCGTCTTCCCGCCAGCGTGTGCCCACGCATTTTCCCGGCCCGCGCTACCCGCGTCCTCGACCTCTTCGCGCGCATCGCCTTCGTGCCCATGCATGCCCGCCTCGAGTACGAGCGCGTCACCGCCCTTTCGCGCTAACCTCTTCCTCGCATGATAAGCCCGACTCGCGGCATTCTTGAGTTGTCGTGCCACATTCTCATCACTACGGTGCCTCGCGAGCGCTAGGCGCGGGCACGGACAGAGGTACAGCCTGGCCTCTATGACGCGGCACGGGCACGGCACGCGCGACTGGCGCGGCTGGTGACCCTAGCCGGTCCTTGCCGGACTTCCAGCCATTAATTTCAGTGACTACTGAACCAACCCAACATAATATGACATAATACACTTAAAAATGTCAAAAGTCACTGAGGGACCTCGGTTGGATTTGGAGATGGGCTTATGGGGCCGATTAGACACGAGGCCACACTAGGTCACCAAAATGAACATGCTTAACATGCAAATTGACTTAGGGCCGAATAATCTACATCAAA
The DNA here is from genome assembly GCA_008636005.1 of Striga asiatica. Classification (NCBI taxonomy): domain Eukaryota; kingdom Viridiplantae; phylum Streptophyta; class Magnoliopsida; order Lamiales; family Orobanchaceae; genus Striga; species Striga asiatica. The sequence continues at coordinate 292,101 of BKCP01004850.1, forward strand.
AATCAATGCTATTGAGGCTAGGACATTGGCTATAACATACATGCATATAGACTTGGGTTCGGAGGTGAAAATGGCTCGATTTCACTTAACAAATTGACCGAACATATGAAATCAAAGCAATGCTAATCTTTTAACCATGTCATACTCATGATTTTTTGAGGATTTTTAAGCCATCACACTCGGCCATCTCATGCATGTATCATAAAATTCGAATTTAAGGAACTAAAGTTCAAAAATCCAAAACTCCATATTATGAACATGCATGGCATCATTTTTCAACATGATAATTCCTATTTTATCATGAATAAGCTGGAAAAAATGATAGCTAGGAGTTTACCTTGCTTAAGGTTCGAATTGGTGCCAAGATGGCCTTCTAGGGCTCATTCGGGGCCTTGGTGACTTGTCTCGACTTGGAGCTGAAATAGCTAAGGGTGGTAGTCTCAAGAGACTTATAAAAATCCAAATAATGCTTGGATAATGATAAGCCTCGAGATAACTAAGCTGGAACAGGCTGAACACGAGCACTCCTTCCACTTGGGCTCGAGGTGTGCACGCGGGAATGCTCAAGACTTAGGCTCGGTTTCTTGCTATAACTCTCGAAATGTTTAAGTGCCTCAAGAGGCTAAGAGCTGAAACAAATGCTGAGAAGGTCCCTTAAGTAGAGCAAATGGGCGGATGAACCAAGGTGAGCAAATGGGGGACAAAGTCCACACCACACGCGCATGGATGAGGGGCACGGACTCCTTGGGCTGACTTGCACGGATTGAGAGGAGTGGCAGGGTATCTTGACTGACCAAGGCATTAAAATATGGTGGAGATGCTGCTCCTCGTCGGGCTTGAGGTAGTGGGGGACAAGTCCAAAACACAAGCAATATAAAAATGTCCCACTCACATTAAATAATCCCCAATGACCATGTGCCTCCTTTAATCATTGCTTAGGGATAATTAAGTTGAATTAATCCCTAATCAACCCATTAATACACGCATGAAGTTGGGCCCTGGAGAAGTGGGCCGAAAAACTCCACATTGGGCTCGAGAAGATGGACTACCATGCTGCCGCTGGGCCTGGCGCGAGGGACACGGGCGAGGCATTGCTGGGCTAGCCCGAGGCGACAAGCTGGACTTGCTGCTGTGCACGGGATGATCTAGGGTTGAGCTTAAGGGCTGCAATAAGGCTCTCCACACTTAGAAAAATCCCATAAGTGTTTGGCCTTGACTCGAGCTCCATCTCGCACGGCATTAACCACTCTCGCGCGGGCTAGGTCGCGGCCCCTTGGCTTGGGCTCGGCATCACTTGGACCGAGGACTTAGGCTTGACCAAGGCTGAATAATGGCTTCACTTAGGTGCCACAAGACTTAGGAAAATTCCCCTAACACTCGGTAATAACTTGGTGTGAACTTGGCACGGCTTTGGCCCTAACTCGCGAACCCTAGGCGCGAGTGATCTTGGGGACGCGCACGAGCTAGGTGCGGTATACTTGACCGAGGGAAATAACATCCAAGGCTCAATAAAAAGATCTCATACTTAGAAAATATTCTAAGTAAGACTATGAGCACGGCTATGGCTCGAACAAGACTCGAGGCTACTAGAGCTCGAGAATTGGCTAGGCGCGAACTAGGCGCGATACTCGTGACCGAACGACTCGGTTCCCGACACGGCTAGACTTGGACGATTTATCGAAACATACTCGGTTTCGATTATTTGTCAACTTGAAATATTTATTCCGACTGAATAAAATCCATTGCTAAAATAGATGGACCGGAATTAATAACTGAGATTGAATAGCTGATAACTGGGCTCGGAGCTCAAGACGAGCAGTATTAATGAAAAGAAATAGTTCAAATTGGAACTAAAAACTGTCAATTTTATTAATACAGAACTGGGCTATTACAGGGGGCCATGTGAATCGACTCCAGATAACTGTTGTTGTAGGCGAACTCGACTAGTGGCAACCACTTCTCCCACTTAGCACCTCTATCCAGAATCAAGGCTCGGAGCATATCCTCAAGCGTCTGGATCGTCTCTTCAGACTGGCCATCTGTCTCTGGATGGTAAGCCTTACTGAACTTCAACTGGGTGCCCATTGGCTCATGCAAACTTTCCCAGAATCTGCTGGTGAATCTGGGATCTCGATCGGATATGACCGTAACGGGCACTCCGTGGAGTCGAATGATCCTACGGGTATATATCTGGCTAACAGATCCATCGACATGGTCATCGTCACAGGCATAAAGTGTGAGACTTTCGTCAGCCTGCCTACTACTACCCAAACTGTGTTGTGATGCTCGAACGACTTAGGTAGGCCTATAACGAAGTCCATGGTCACTTCTTCCCACTCCTAGCTGGGTATCTCAAGTGGCTGTAGCAGATCTATGGTACTCTTGTGTTCGGCCTTAACTTGCTGGCAGACGAAACACTGTTTAACAAAGTGTACTACATCTCTCTTCATCCCTCGCCACCAGAACGACCCTTTTCAAGTCGTGGTACATCTTCGTACTCCCAAGGTGGGCTAGATATGGCGCACTACGGGCCTCGGTCAGGATTTCCTTGCGTAAAGTCCCGACTTTTGGCACGACAATGCGGCCTCTGAACTCCAAGGCTCCATATGTGCCTCGATAAAAGCCTTCTATTCCTCCGGCGCGAACCTTCGTTTCTAAGGTGCGAATGAACTGATCGCATGGTTGCTCCCGCCAGATTCTATCTCTCAGCATGGGCTGAACTCACATCGAGCTAACAGTCCCCGAAATCTCCTTAGGAAGTGAGTCGACGACCTCAATCTGCATCCAGGCCAACTCTCTGATAAGCTGGCTCTGCTGAGTGATGGAACAAGCTAACTCACCCTTCACCTTTTGGCTTAGGACATCTGCCACAACGTTCGCCTTCCCCGGATGATACTGTATGGTGCAGTTGTAATCCTTCACAAGCCCCAACCATCGCCTTTGGCACATGTTGAGCTCCTTCTATGTGAAGATATACTGCAAACTCTTGTGATCGGTAAAGATCCCACACCAACCACCATACAGATAATGCCTCCATATCTTGAGTGCGTGCACAATCGCTGCCAACTCTAGGTCGTGCGTAGGGTAAATCTACTCATGGGGCTTCAACTGACGTGAAGCATACGCGACGACTTGGCTATCATGCATAAGCACACACCCAAGATCCTGCTTCGAGGCATCACTAAAGATGGTTAAACCTCGAGTAGGATCCGAAATAGTCAGCACTGGAGCCGTCGTAAGCCTCTTCTTGAGCTCCTGGAAGCTCCCCGCACAACGACTTGTCCACTCAAACTTCACAGATTTCCTCGCCAACTTGGACAGGGACAGGGCAATCTTCGAAAACCCCTCAATAAATCTGCGATAATATCCTGCTAAGCCGAGGAAACTACGGACCTCGGTTGGACTCTTAGGCGCTGACCAGTTCTGAACTGCGGCAATATTTGCCGGATCAACTTCTATGCCTCTCTCGGTGATGATGTGGCCTAAAAACGCCACTCTTTTCAGCCAAAATTCACACTTGGAGAACTTGGCATACAACTTTTCTCGTCTAAGGGTGCCGAGAACCACCCTCAGATGCTGCTCATGCTCCTCCAAACTCCTGGAGTAGACCAAAATGTCATCAATGAAAACGATAACAAACTGGTCTAAGAACTGATGGAATACACTGTTCATCAAGTCCATGAACACCGCGGGTGCATTACTCAGGCCAAACGGCATAACCATGAACTCGTAATGACCGTATCTACTCTAGAGAGCGGTCTTGGCAACATCGGACTCCTTAATCTTCAGCTGATGATAGCTAGAGCGTAAATCGATCTTGGAAAATATGCAAGCTCCTCTCAGCTGGTCGAACAAATCGTCTACCCTGGGGAACATATACACGGGTGCTCTCCAAGATGAGACGCTAGGTCGGAAGAAACCGAGTTTCAACAATTCCTCGATCTACGTCTTCAACTCCTGCAACTCCTTTGGTGACATCCTGCACAATACCTTCGATACTGGTCCTCCTCCTGGAATAATGCAAATGGTGAACTCTACTTGTCTGTTGGGGGGGTCCTCCGGATAATCGCTTCGAAAACCCATCTATAACTTGCGCATTCTAGGTATTCCCCAAGAGATAGGATACCTCCTTTCTGAGAGCATATAACTCTAGATCTTTCAAACTCTCCTCAGTGCCAGTAGTCGCTCCACTAATCACTGGAACTGGTTCACAACCACGGCCTCTTCCCGCTTTGCGTGTGGGTTTGGACATATGTGGGACGGCATTCTGGAAAGCCATCAACCATTTGACTAGAACAGTATGACCATTAAGAAATAGCCATACCAGACTTAAGGAATATGATATGAATTGTTGAAAACACCTAGCTTGGCTAGAGTTCCGGTTACACTTGCTCTTTTGCACTTCTGGTCGCAAATAAGTACTTCTGACCTCTAGAAGGGTCAATTAGTACTTAGTGAGTGGCTTAAATCGATTTAAGAAATCGAATATCATGATGGCCAACTCTGCAACACCCTGCTACTCAGTTCCAATTTTTCGCCAATTCTCACTTTCGAAAACGCTTATAAATTTTTCAAAATCGTTTGCAAACTACCTCGGGATGCTGCAAAAATTTTTCTGCTTTAAAAATTCGTATTCCTTATAAATCTTTTATCGAATCTTGCATTTTAACTGGTCCCGTTCGTACTGGCGAACTGGATAAATTATTTAAGTCTGAAAGTACTGTCAAGCAAGTTTGAAATAAAAGCAAGCATAGCGGAAGTCTGAAAATGCGTGGTAATATTAGTTATACAAAACATGATAACAAATGTCCCTGGAACGACTCGCTGTGACGAATCCACGACCACAACCACCACAGCTGGACTCACGCCTGCCCGCCGACCTTGCCATCTGAAATATAAAGTGGGGGTGAGTACGGTCCACTTGTACTCCATAAAAACCCATTCTAAAGTAAACAACAATAATAATAATGATATCACAGAACCGGTATATATAAGTAAACTGAAATCTCCCGGAACACTATGGCCGGTACTTCCGGAACTCTCTGGCCGGTAACTCTTGGAACTCAATGGCCGGTAAACGTGTGCACACTCTGATGGTATAACTATGGAAAACTGGGCCACCACCAGAACTTAGGGAAGGCCAACTTGGCCTTAACCCAAAGCGGATAAAACTCATATACATACCTGAACGTGATATCGACTATTATACTCAATGTATAACCGAGACTGGGTCCCCACCTGATCTGCTTTGAAAATATGTAAGTGCGGCTGTGCTGGTAGCTGACTCCTCAAGCTACATAAATATATAAGCAAACAAATATACTAAGTACTATGCTCGTCATATGCTCAATAATATGCTAAGATGCTCTACTCTATCAGATTACTCATCCGGATATAAAGGAACGCTCTATGGGTTCACTAAAATAATTCTAAGTCCAGAAATTAGACTGATGTGCTCAACTGATCTGGTTTGGCTCGAAAAATTACTTAAATTTCAAAATAAGACTCGGACCGAAAATCACGAACCAAAACTGACTCGAACCGCCGGTTTAACCGGCCGGTTCGCTCTAACTGAACCAGGTCGTGCTGAACTGGACCGGTTCGGACCGCCGGCTCACTCTGGACCGGGTGGTCACGGGCTGTTCAGACTGGCCGGTCTCAGTCCCGCGCAGGGCCTGCTGGTGCCCTGGCGCGGCGCTAGGCACGAGCTGGGTGCAATCGACCTCGGTGCTAGGCGCTGCTGGGCGCTGACAGGCACGGCCAGGCTCTGCTGGCACGGCCCTGGCACGGCTGGGTGCCACTCGGGTGCTACTGGGGTTCAGTAAGGCGCGGCACTGAACCCTCGGGTGCGCTGCTGGTAAGACCCGAGGTCGACTCCGCGTGGCACGAGCTACAGGTTCGAGGTCATGCATGCACTGACGCTGGGACAGCACTGTCGGAGGTACTCGGGCGTGACTGGCACCGAGACCTCGCTCGTTGGCACGGACAGGCGTTGCTGGGCGCTGTCGCGTGCGCTGGGGCTGTGGTGCCTCGCGTGTGCTGGACGCGGGCACAGACAGAGGCACTGCCTGCCCTCTGCGACGCGGCATGAGCACGGCACGCGCGACTGGCGCGGCTGGTGACCCTAGCCGGTCCTTGCCGGTCTTCCGGCCACTATTTCCGGTGACTACTGAACCAACCGAACATAATATGACATAATACACTTAAAAATGTCAAAAGTCACTGAGAGACCTTGGTTGGATAATGAGGTGGGCTTATAGGGCCGATTAGGCTCGAGGCCACACTAGGTCACCGAAATGAACATGCTTATCATATAAATTCACTTAGGGCCGAGTAATCTACATTAAAAAACATTGCTATGGAGGCTAGGACATTGGCTAAATACTTGCATGCACATAGACTTGGTTCGGGGGTGAAAATAGCTCGAATTCACTAACCAACTTGACCGAACATATGAACTCAAAGCATGCTAATTTTTTAACAATGTCATTCTCATGATTTTTGAGGATTTTTAAGCTACTAATCTCGGCCATACCATGCATGTACAAGAACTTCCCAATTTGAGGCTTATAAGTTCGAAAAATCATAACTTCATACATGTCACGTGCATGGCAACATATTCTTTCATGATAATTCCTATTTTATCATGATTGAACTGGGAAAAATGATAAGCACAAGCTTACCTTGCTCAAAATTCGAAATGGTGCCAAATGACCTTGCTCAAGTTCACTTGCGGCACTCCGGACTTGGCCTCGGCTATGGGGATGAACGGCTGAAGGAAATGACCTCAAGACACTTAGAAAACTCCAATTAAACTTTGGAAAGTGTTTAGCCTCGAGAGGGAATGGCTGGGACGAGCTAAGGTGCGAACCTCCTCCACCCGGGTCCTTGCGCGCGCGGCAAAGGGGATGGCTGCAGCTCTCGGTTTTTGCTCAACTTAACCCTCAATATGCTGAATACTTTGAGTGTCCGAGAGTCTTATCACTCAGTTGGAAGTGAGGTATATAAGGGAGATGATGGGCAGATGTTACAAGGCTCACAAGTGGAGACATGAGTGCTCACTCCCTTCCCCATGCACCTTGAACTTGGTGGGAGCATCTTGCATGAATTTGCACGAAATAAGTGGGCATCTTGCAGAGTATAATATGGTGGGGGAGCAGGTCTGGTCGTCCCTAGGTGGTGGAGAAGGTAGTGGACTCTTACACCAATAATAAAGAAGTATATGCCCACTCCACTCACATTAAAATATACCTAATGGCTATGTGACTTTCCTTAATTCTTATTAGGGATGTCTTGGCTGAATTAATCCTTCATAATATCCAGAATATTCGCATGCTATGGGCCATGGAACGTGGGCCGAGAATTCCATGCATTGGGCTGAAGAACCCACTCAGATATGGGCTGCCTGGGCCTCGCGCGCGGCATGGCTGGGCTCGCGCGACACGGGCAGCTCGCAGGATTACTTGGGCCAAGTAATACCTCCATGCTAGGCTGAAAAATGCCGCACTTGGGCCAAATAACAAGGCACCTAAAGGGCTGCATAAAATGCCATGACACTTAGACATTTTATGAAAACTTTGGCCATGACTTGGGCCAAAGCTCGGCAAAGGAAAATGGGCACGCTAGGGGCTGCCCTCGCTCGGGCTCGGCAAAAGCTTGGGCCGAGGTTAACCCTTGCCTAAGGCTGAATAATGGCCACACTTAGGTTTCACAAGACTTAAGAAAATTCCCTTTAATACTCGATCATGACTTGGTGCGGACTTGGCACGGCTTTGGCCCTAACCCGTGAACCCTAGGCGCGAGTGATCTCGGGGCCACGCACGAGATAGGTGCGGCATACTTGACCGAGGGAATTATGTCTAAGGCTCGATAAAATGATCTCATACTTAGAAAATATTCTAAGTAAGGCTATGAGCACGGCTAGGGCTCGAACAAGACTCGAGACTACTAGGGCTCGAGAATTGGCTAGGCGCGAACTAGATGCGATACTCGTGACCGAACGACTCGGTTTCGGACACGGCTTGACTTGGACGATTTATCGAAACATACTCGGTTTCGATTATTTGGCAGCTTGAATAATTAATTCTGACTGAATAAAATCCATTTCTAAAATAAATGGACCAGAATTAATAACTGAGATTGAATAGCTGATAACTGGGCTCGGAACTCAAGACAAGCAGTATTAATAAAAAATAAATAGTTCAACTTGGAACTAAAAACTGTCATTTTTATTAATACAGAACTGGGCTATTACAATCTATCCACCTTAAAATATTTCCGCCCTCGGAAATACTAAAACTGGGGAAATACATACAAATGGATACAAATCAGAACTGAAAATCTGGGAAACGAGCTCTGATGTCTGCCTCGCGCTCCCAAGTGGGATCTGAATCTCCGTGGCGATTCCATCTGATACAAACAAGGGGAACATCTCGGTTCCTGAGTCGAAGGACCTTTCGGTCCAATACTGCTACCGGCTGCTCCTCGTAGGTCAAATCTGGCTGAAGCTGACTCTCGTTGTGCTGAAGCACATTCTCGGGATCGCACACGTATGGGCGTAACATCGAAACGTGGAACACGTTATGCACGCCAACTCAGGACGCAGAGCTACTCGATAGGCAACGTTGCCCACTTGCTCGAGAATCTTGAACGGGCCTAAATAGCGAGGATGCAACTTCCTTCTCTTCCCAAAGCGAACGACACCTCTCATCGGTCGAACCTTCAGGAAAAGATGATCTCTGGGCTCAAAATGCATCTCGCGTCTATGCTTGTCGGCTGAGGACTTTTTCCGACTCTGGGCTGTCTTGAGCCTCTCTCGGATCCAGGCTACCTGCTCAACTGTCTCCTCGATCAACTTCGGACCGAGTACTCGTCGCTCTCCAACGTCATCCCAATTAAGGGGCGAACGACACTTGCTGTAGGGCCCCGTTTAATTATGATTTTTTTTGGGATTATTTATTATTATTATTAGTTATTTTTATGATCATTATTATTTATTATTATTTATTGAATGTCTAATTGTTATTATTTGCCTAATTGACTATTGTGTAATAAATAAATGTGTGAATTAACTAATGTGTGTATTATATATATTGCCGGATTTTATTTATTAAATATTCCGATCGTCATCGTGTAATTTTATTTATTTATTTATTTTTTTTCGTCGTCAATCGAATCAATCGAGAATTTTTTTTTGTTATCGCGTATATTTTTATTATTTTCGGCCCATAGCAAATTATATAAGCTTTTTGCCATTTTTAATTTCAGCCCAAATGGTCTAATTCTCTAGCCCAATTTGAGTCATAATTGGCCCATCTAGAGATAAAATGTTGAGCCCATATTAATTGATCGTGCAAACTCGCGAGCAGATCTATCTTCTTCTTCTGAGACCGAGTCACTCCCCTTTTTGTCGCGTTCAAATTTCAGTTCCGATTTAGTTGTGAGATTCCTCTCACGTTCTCTCCTCTCTCGCCTATATCTTCTAGTATCGAGAGCCGTTCTCTTTCCCATTCTATCGTAGAACCATTCAAACCTGCTCTTTTCCCAAATCATCGCAGCCCCTAAAAGTTTTAAAAAAAAAAAAAAAAAAAAAAATTTTATTCGCCGCCTGAAGCTCCCTGCTCCGGCGACCAGACCGCCGTCCTGGGAAGCTTTCCGTCCTTCCACTCTATTCGCGAGCCACATCTCAGTTATCATCGAGCAGCCGTTCGTCAAGTTTCAGTCCAAGTTCCAGGAGGTTCGAGTTTTTTGCGTCCCGTTCATCCTTTCATCTCCATCAGAGCTCGTAAGAATCCCGAAGACGGGTAATTCTTTCTGAACCTTCTCGAAATTGTTATTCAGATCGTTTGATTATCTCGTGATTACATTTATGTTCGTTGAATAGTTTTCGTCGTTTTGTTTGGATTATATATTTTCGGTTTGTTTTGTTCGTCGTATTGCGTTTCGGGTAATATTCGTGGAATGATTGGAACTCTCGATTTCGTAAAAACAAGCATCGTGATGTTGCTGTGATTATTTCGGTTTGTTTCGGAGTCTCGATATCATTTTCCGAGTTGTCGCTTTACCGTCGTTTGTTTTCGAGTTTGTATCTGCCGTTTCATTTTCTCGATCAAACCCGGTTGCCACATATATAGTTTTCGAGCTCTGTAAGATATTATGTTCGATAATGTTAAATATGTTCGAACCCCCTCTTGAAATTGCTGTTGAAATTTGGCCATGAGCGAACCTGCGTTGCATCCCTGTTCGGTGTATTTTTCTTTTCTGTCTCTGTTCTCTCAAATCGCAGGCAATTTTGTTGGTTTAGCCGCAGGTCTTATGTTAAGTTTTAATAGGCAAGAGTCCTTTTAAAATCGCAAGTCAGGCTTGTAGCGCAATGGTCTTCTAGGTGTATGTTATGTGCGAGGTCCTGAGTTCGACTTCCCCCAGCAGCATTTTCTTTTATTCGCCAGCCCAATGTTGTTTCTTTAAGGTGCGCGGGCCGCGCGGCCCGCTCCAGCCCGCGCGCGGCCCGCTTCCAGACCCCAGCGCCCAGGCCCGCGAGCCCGGTGTCCAGCCCGCGCCTCCCCACACTCCCTTCGGCCCGCGAGCCCGTAGAAGCCCGCGCCCCGGCCCGCGTGATTTTCAGCTTTCCAGCCCATTTGTTTTGAGTGTTGGGCCCAATTCCATTTATATATTTCGGCCCACTTTTGCGGCAGTTTTTCCAGCGCGGCCCAGTTAGCCTTTTTGGTTTATTTTGAGTCCCGGAAGCCGTTTTAATACCAATTTCAATTTTTTTTTTTTTAAAAAAAAAATATTTCAAATTAAAGAAAATTTGGAAAAAATTATTTTAAGTCCCGAGACTTTAATTTAGTCCGTCGAGTCCTATTTTTTCAAAATGTGAGAGTTCCAAGTCCACGAAAAATCCGATAAAATCCCTTAATCATTATTTTTGATTAAATGAGATTTTTATGTTAAATCCGAGTAGTGAGATAAATTATTAATAATTATCTCGCTTAATTGTAGGTGTTTGAGGAGTCGAGCCCTCGACCTACTTATCTGCTATTTCAGTGTGATATCCTACCTCGATTTCCAGGTGGGTTGTTATTCAAAAATTATCTATGCATATGTTTGATTTTAATCATGTTGCAAATTTGGTGTGATCTATGTATGAAAATGAACATGTAGCCTATCGATGTGAGCTGTTACGGCCGTCGGTACGGTTGTCCCCGTCGAGTTACGGTACGGTGCCCTTGTGTGGCAATCTCCCTTAAGTCCTGATATGGCCGTGCCCTTGTGAGGTACGTAAGCCCATATGGAAGGCCGTGTCCGTTACAGTGGCACGTACTCCCGCCTTCGGGTAATGAATCCCCGTTCTGCGGCTAGCGATAGATGTGCACAGGAGTAAGGTTAAATGGTGTGATTTTGATTAGGAGATGAGACATGTTGTGATCATTGTTTATGTTCATGCTGCGACCATACCATTGTTATGTTATTCATATGCATAGTGTGAGTACGATATTTAACTGTACTCACTCCCACCTGCTCTTCACGGATGCAGGTTAAGCAGTTGGCGGGTGACGAGGCAAGACGAGTGGGTGGTCTTGCTTTTGTTTAAGACTGATATTTACTTCCGCATTTATGAACTAGTGATTTTGGATAAGAGTTGGACGGATTTGAATACTTGGGTTTTATGCTGTTATTTATTGTTATTTTGAATCTTGACAAATGTGTTGGTTCATTTTGATCTTCTTGTGTGTTGGATAAATTGCTCTTGGTAAATAAGTAGCGCCCTTTGAATTTTAAACTTAATAGAGATTTTGAAAAATTAACTCTGATTTTCATTAAATAAATTTGATAAATCTTTTAAAATTAAGTGGGGCGTTACACTTGCGGCCATAAAGTGCTTCGTAGGGAGCCATCTGAATAGACGCCTGATAACTGTTGTTATAGGCGAACTCAACTAGTGGCAGCCACTTCTCCCACTTAGCACCTCTGTCCAGAATCAAGGCTCAGAGCATATCCTCGAGCGTCTGGATCGTCTTCTTGGACTGTCCGTCTCTGGATTGTAAGACGAACAAAACTTTAACTGGATGCCCATTGCCTCATGCAAACTCTCCTAGAATCTGCTAATGAATCTGGAATCTCGATCAGATATGATCGTAACGGGCACTCCGTGGAGTCGAATAACACCACAGGTATATATCTCGGCTAACAGATCCATCGACATGGTCATCGTCACAGGCATGAAATGTGTGACTTTTGTCAGCCTGTCTACCACTACCCAAATCGTGTCGTGATGATCGGACGACTTAGATAGTCCCGTGACGAAGTCCATGGTAACCTCTTCCAACTTTCAGCTGGGAATCTCAAGTGGCTGTAGCAGACCTATGGGACTCTTGTGCTCGGCCTTAACTTGCTGACAGACCAAACACTTCTTCACAAAGTCTGCTACATTTCTCTTCATTCCTCGCCACCAGAACGACCTTCTCAGGTCGTGGTACATCTTGGTACTCCCAAGGTGGGCTAAATATACGCACTGTGGGCCTCAGTCAAGATTTCCTTGTGTAAAGTCCCAACTTTTGGCACAACAATGCGGCCTCTGAACTCCAAGGCTCCATCTGTGCCTCGGTAAAAGCCCTCTATGCCTCCAGCGTGAACCTTCGCTTCTAAAGTGCGAATGAACTGATCGCAGGATTGCTCCCGTCGGATTCTACGGGCTGAACTCGCATCGAGCTAACACTCCCCGAAATCTCCTTAGGAAGTGAGTCAACGATCTCAATCTGCATCCGAGCAAACTCTCTGATAAGCTGGCGCTGGTCGGTGATAGAACAAACTGACTCGCCCCTCACCTTTCGGCTTAGGGCGTCTGCTACCACGTTCGCCATCCCCAGATGGTACTGTATGGTGCAGTCATAATCTTTCACAAGCTCCAACCATCGCCTCTGGCGCATGTTGAGCTCCTTCTGTGTGAAGATATACTGCAAACTCTTGTGATCGGTAAAGATCTTGCACCGACCACCATATAGATAATGGCGCCAAATCTTGAGTGCATGCACAATCGCTGCCAACTCTAGGTCGTGCGTAGGGTAATTCTGCTCATGTGGCTTCAACTGACGTGAAGCATACGTGACGACTTGGCCATCTTGCATCAGCACACACGCAAGACCTTGCTTCGAGGCATCACTATAGATGGTGAAACCCCGAGTAGGATACGGAATAGTCAGCACTGGAGCCGTCGTAAGCCTTTTCTTGAGCTCCTGTAAGCTCTCCTCACAATAACTCGTCCACTCAAACTTCACAGATTTCCTCATCAACTTGGACAAGGGGAGGGCAATCTTCGAAAATCCCTCGATAAATCTGCGATAGTACCCTGGTAGACCGAGAAAACTACGGACCTCGGTGGAACTTCTAGGCGCTTACCAGTTTCGAACGGCGGCAATCTTCGCTGGATCAACCTCTATGCCTCTCTCGGTGATGATATAGCCTAAGAATGCCACTCTCTTCAGCCAAAATTCACACTTGGAGAACTTGGCGTACAACTTTTCTCGCCTAAGGGTACCGAGAACAACCCTCAGATGCTGCTCATGATCCTCCAAACTCCTGGAGTAGACCAAAATGTCATCGATGAAGACGATAACAAATCGGTCTAAGTACTAATGGAACACCCGATTCATCAAGTCCATGAACACCGTTGGTGCATTACTCAAACCAAACGGCATGACCACGAACTCGTAGTGCCCATATCTCATATGGAAAGCAATGCTACATCGGACTCCTAATCTTCAGCTGATGATAGCCTGAGCGTAAATCGATCTTGGAAAATATGCAAGCTCCTCTCAGCTGGTCAAACAAGTCGTCTATCCTGGGGAGCGGATACTTATTCTTCACCGTTAACCAATTGAGCCGATAATCGATGCACATTCTCATGGATCCGTCTTTCTTCTTGACAAATAGGACGGGTGCTCCCCAAGGTGAGACACTCGGTCGGATAAAACTGAGTTTCAACAACTCCTCGATCTGCGTCTTCAGCTCCTGCAACTCCTTCGGAGCCATTCGGTATGGTGCCTTAGACACCGGCCCTGCTTCTGGAAAAAGATCAATGGTGAACTCCACCTGCCTGCTGGGTGGTCCTCCTGGTAGCTGATCCGGGAACACGTCCACAAACTCACGAACAACTGGAATGTCGTGAGGTGTCTGTGCTCTCGATCCTCATCGACAAGGCTCACCAGGTAACCCTGACAATCTCCTTTGCATAGAATCTTCCTCGCCTTCGCCATCGAAACGACACGAGGTAGGGTTCGCGTCCTCGAGCTGAAAAACGTGATCCGACTGTCCTTCGAAAGATGAAGAATAACCTCCCGATCGTGGCAACGAATGTCCGCTCGATAATGCGTCAACCAATTCATACCGAGAATGAGGTCGAAATCCCTCATCTCGATAACATAAGCTTCGGCCTTCAGGATTCGGCTGTCAATACTAAGGTTAAGGTCCTCTGCCTTGGAGCTCGTCACTATCTTCCTTCCCAAGGCTAGACTAACCTCGAAAGGATCAACAGTGTTGATTGGCTGAACTCCAATGGCCTCTACACATTGAGTCGACACAAACGAGTGCGTCACACCAGTGTCGAACAGGGCAAATTCAGGAATATCATTTAAAATAATCATCACAGACATAGTACCTGGGTTCTGCTCTGCCTCAGCCTGCTCGACTGCATAAACCTGTGCCTGCTGTCCTCGCCTCTGCTGCTGAGGCGGCCTCTGCGGCTGCTGCTGCTGCTGCTGTTGGGGCTACTGTTGAGGAGGCTGCTGCTGCTGTCTATCCGGACAGTTCCGGATGGTATGCCCGGGCCTCCGACAGTTGTAGCAAACATTCTATCCGGCAAGACAGTCTCCGCGGTGTGGGCGTCCGCAGGTGCCACATGGTGGGATCTGTGGCTGTCTCTGCCTGTTCCTCCGGTCATTCTGCTGACCCTGCCACTTCCTCTTGTTCTTAGGCTTCGCCTGCTAGACAGGCGCTGGCTGAGCTGGGGGCAATGCCGGATACTAAACTGGGGGCAACACTGGGGGCTGAACTGATGGCGGTACTAGATCCATCCTGAGACCGGCGTCTGTCTCCTGGGCCTTAGCGACAACATCGGCGTAAGACTGGACGCCATGTCCCGCTACGTGGTGACGGGACCCGAGATGAACAAACTCCCGCTCGTACTCATCCATGGAGCGGTGGCCCTGCTTAAGCGCTAAGAACTGGCGCTCCATCTCAGCCTGGTAGGTATCCGGGTAATACTTTTCCCGCAACATCTCCTTGAAATATGGCCATGTGACGTTCTCCTTCTCACCAGGGCGCATGCCCTAGTAGGAGTTCCACCACAGCCTGGCGTCTCCTGTCATCTGGACCTGGGCACACAGAATGCTGTGCCTCTCGGAGCACTCGATGATGTCGAAAATGGCCTCGAGACCCTGGATCCACTCATCAACTAGACGAGGATCTCCCTGCCCCAAAAACTTGTCTGGGTTGGAGCCTCGAAACTGGGCGACTACCTCAGCCTGAGTCATTTCTCTCTGAGCTTGGTTCGGACGACGGGCCATCTGAGAATAAGCCGCGTAACTTGGTCAGAACAGGAGATGAAATTGAATAAGGCTGAAAAGAAACGCTGAATACTAGAATAGGCACAAATTTCTTGACGAGTTGCTGAAAATAACTCGATAATCTAGAGTTCGACTAAAGTTTGAATCTAGAGTTCTGAATTCTGATAGGACATATCTGATACTGCTAAGAGTCTTATACTGGTTTGAGTATCTAAAGTTCGGATTATCTGAATCCTATTGAGCATAGACATAGTACAGTTTGCTTATATAAACTTTGAAAAACTTTTACAGCATGCACTTACCGGGTAGTCGGTGCGGCGTGAGTGTGGTGTTGTCGAGTTTTGTAAAATTTTCTGTCTTTTAAAACATTCAGAAGCACAAAAGTGCTCTGATACCAACTGCAACACCCCGCTACTTAGGGCCAATTTTTCGCCAATTCTCACTTTCGAAAACGCTTATAAATTTTTCGAAATCGTTTGCAAACTATCTCGGGATGCTGCTAAAACTTTTTTGCTTTAAAAATCCGTATTTAGGTCTATCAACTGGTTTAGACTTTAAGAAAATCAGATTTAAATCTTTTATCAAATCTTGCATTTTAACTGGTCCCGTTCGTACTTGCGAACTGGATAAATTATTTAAGTCTGAAAGTACTGCCAAGCAAGTTCGAAATAAAAGCAAGCATAGCGGAAGTCTGAAAATGCGTGGTAGTATTAGTTATACAAAACATGATAACAAATGTCCCTGGAACGGCTCGCTGTGCCGAATCCACGACCACAACCACCATAGCCGGACTCATGCCTTTTCGCTGACCCTGCCATCTGAAATATAAAGTGGGGGTGAGTACGGTCCACTTGTACTCCATAAAAACCCATTCTAAAGTAAACATCAATAATAATAATGATATCACAGAACCGGTATATATAAGTAAACTGAAATCTCCAGAAACACTATGGCCGGTACTCCCGGAACTCTCTGGCCGGTAACTTTAGGAACTCTATGGCCGGTAACCGTGTGCACACTCTGATGGTATAACTATGGCTAACTGGGCCACCACCAGAACTTAGGGAAGGCAAACTTGGCCTTAACCCCAAACGGATAAAACTCATATACATACCTGAACGTGATATCGACTATTATACTCAATGTATAACCCAGATAGGGTCCCCACCTGATCTGCTTTGAAAATATGTAAGTGCGCCTGTGCTGGTAGCTGACTCCTCAAGCTACATAAAAATATAAGCAAACAAATATACTAAGTACTATGCTCGTCATATGCTCAATAATATGCTAAGATGCTCTACTCTATCAGATTACTCATCCGGATATAAAGGAACGCTCTATGGGTTCACTAAAATAATTCTAAGTCCAGAAATTAGACTGATGTGCTCAACTGATCTGGTTTGGCTCGAAAAATTACTTAAATTTCAAAATAAGACTCGGACCGAAAATCACGAACCAAAACTGACTCGAACCGCCGGTTTAACCGGCCGGTTCGCTCACTAACTGAACTGGGTCGGACCGCCGGCTCACTCTGGACCGGGTGGTCACGGGCTGTTCGGACTGGCCGGGCTTTGTCCCGCGCAAGGCCTGCTGGTGCCCTGGCGCGGCATTAGGCACGAGCTGGGTGCAACCGGCCTCGGTGCTAGGCGCTGCTGGGCGCTGACAGGCGCGGCTAGGCTCTGCTGGCACGGCCCTGGCATGGCTACTCGGGTGCTACTGGGCACAGCCGAGGTCAATTGGGAGCTGGGAGTGCGACTGGGCACTGGGGCGTGCGACTGGTCACGGCCCGAGTGCGGCTGGTGCGAGAAGTGGCGCAACCAGGCACTACTCACGCGGCTCGGCGTGGCTAAGGCTGTCAGGGAACTGCCGGGCGACCCTGCGCACGCGGGCGTGCTACTGGGTACGTCCCGGGCCAACTGTGTGCTCGGGCGTGCTGCATGGCACGGCCTCTAAACACGGCTCGGGTTCAGTAAGGCGCGGCACTGAACCCTCGGGTGCGCTGCTGGTAAGACCCGAGGTCGACTCCGCGTGGCACGAGCTACAGGTTCGAGGTCATGCATGCACTGACGCTGGGACAGCACTGTCGGAGGTACTCGGGCGTGACTGGCACCGAGACCTCGCTCGTTGGCACGGACAGGCGTTGCTGGGCGCTGTCGCGTGCGCTGGGGCTGTGGTGCCTCGCGTGTGCTGGACGCGGGCACGGACAGAGGCACTGCTTGGCATCTGCGACGCGGCATGGGCACGGCACGCGCGACTGGCGCGGCTGGTGACCCTAGCCGGTCCTTGCCGGTCTTCCGGCCACTATTTCCGGTGACTACTGAACCAACCCAACATAATATGACATAATACACTTTAAAATGTCAAAAGTCACTGAGAGACCTTGGTTGGATAATGAGGTGGGCTTATAGGGCCGATTAGGCTCGAGGCCACACTAGGTCACCGAAATGAACATGCTAAACATATAAAATCACTTAAGGCTGAGTAATCTACATCAAAAAACATTGCTATGGAGGCTAGGACATTGGCTAAATACTTGCATGCACATAGACTTGGTTTGGGGGTGAAAATAGCTCGAATTCACTAACCAACTTGACCGAACATATGAACTCAAAGCATGCTAATCTTTTAACAATGTCATTCTCATGATTTTTTAGGATTTTTAAGCTACTAATCTCGGCAATAGCATGCATGTACAAGAACTTCCGAATTTAAGGCTTATAAGTTCGAAAAATCTTAACTTCATACATCTCACGTGCATGGCATCATATTCTTACATGATAATTCCTATTTTATCATGATTGAGCTGGGAAAAATGATAAGCACGAGCTTACCTTGCTCAAAATTCGAAATGGTGCCAAATGACCTTGGTCAAGTTCACCTGCGGCACTCCGGACTTGGCCTAGGCTATGGGGCTAAATGGCTGAAGGAAATGACCTCAAGACACTTAGAAAAATCTAATTAAACGTTGTAAAGTGCTAAGCCTAGAGAGGGAATGGCTGGGACGAGCTAAGGTGCGAACCTCCTCCACCCGGGTCCTTGCGCGCGCGGCAAAGGCGCTGGCTGCAGCTCTTGGTTTTTGCTCAACTTAACCCTCAATATGCGGAATACTTTGAGTGTCCAAGAGCCTTAACACTCAGTTGGAAGTGAGGTATATAAGGGAGGTGATGGGCGGATGTTACAAGGCTCACAAGTGGAGACATGAGTGCTCACTCCCTTCCCCATGCACCTTGAACTTGGTGGGAGCATCTTGCATGAATTTGCACGAAATAAGTGGGCATCTTGCAGTGTATAATATGGTGGGGGAGCAGTTCTGGTCGGCCCTAGGTGGTGGAGAAGGTAGTGGACTCTTACACCAACAATAAAGAATTATATGCCCACTCCACTCACATTAAAATATACCTAATGGCCATGTGACTTTCCTTAATCCTTATTAGGGATGTCTTGGCTGAATTAATCCTTCATAATCTCCAAAATATTCGCATGCTATGGGCCATGGAACGTGGGCTGAGAATTCCATGCATTGGGCTGAAGAACCCACTCGGACATGGGCTGCGGTGGGCCTCGCGCACGGCATGGCTGGGCTGGCGCGACACGGGCAGCTCGCAGGACTACTTGGGCTGAGCAATATCTCCATGCTGGGCTGAAAAATGCCGCACTTGGGCTGAATAACAAGGCACCTAAAGGGTTGCATAAAATGCCATGACACTCAGAAATTTTATGAAAACTTTGGCCATGACTTGGGCCAAAGCTCGACAAAGGAAAATGGGCGCAGCACTAGGGGCTGCCCTCGCTCGGGCTCGACAAAAGCTTTGGCCGAGGTTAACCATTGCCTAAGGCTGAATAATGGCCACACTTAGGTGCCAAAAGACTTAGGAAAATTCCCTTTAATACTTGGTCATGACATGGTGCGGACTTGGCACGGCTTTGGCCCTAACCCGCGAACCCTGGGCGCGAGTGATCTCGGGGCCACGCACGAGATAGGTGCGGCATACTTGACCGAGGGAATTATGTCTAAGGCTCGATAAAATGATCTCATACTTATAAAATATTCTAAGTAAGGCTATGAGCACGGCTAGGGCTCGAACAAGACTCGGGACTACTAGAGCTCGAGAATTGGCTAGGCGCGAACTAGACGCGATACTCATGACCGAACGACTCGGTTCCGGACACGGCTTGGACAATTTATCGAAACATACTCGGTTTCGATTATTCGTCAGCTTGAATAATTAATTTCAACTGAATAATCCATTTCTAAAATAAATGGACCGGAATTAATAACTGAGATTGAATAGCTGATAACTGTGCTCGGAACTCAAGACGAGTAGTATTAATAAAAAAAATAGTTCAACTTGGAACTAAAAATTGTCATTTTTATTAATACAGAACTGGGCTACTACAAACTCTATCTCACTTGCTTCTTAGAAACGAACCTGATTCCCCTCCTTGGCTGTGCCGCTGACTATATGGCTAAACACTCTGATGGGTTCGGATTAACGATCACGAAACTCAAGTGATCATTTCTCTGTTGGCTAGCTAACTAGCGACAGGATACTGACTGTCGATCATAGACGGCCATCTTCGGTCATCTGAAACTGGGCACAGAGAAAAACGGTGCTTATCTGAAAACTTGATGATCTCGAAAATCTGCTCGAGACCCTGGATCCACTCAACTGCTAGGCGAGGATCTCTTTGTCCCGAAAGCTTCTCGGGATCGTAGCCGCAGAACTGGGCGACTATAGCTGACTGAGTCATCTCCGCTGAGCTTGATCTCTACAGCTTGCCATCTGAATAGGAAGCCTGTAGCTAAAAATAGGAATTGAAATTAGCACAACTGAAAAAGGTGCTATTACTTGCTGAAGCTCGATAATGACTTAGTCCAAACTCGACGCTACTAGGGATCGAGAATGGCTTATCGCGGCAGCTAGACGCGAGGCTCGATTTTAAGACGAGTCGCTAAAATCAACTCGATAAGCTAGAGTTCAAACTAGAGTTCTGACTAGAGTTCTGAATACTTATAGGAGATAGATCTAATACTGCTAGGAATCTTTATTAATGGTCTTGAGCATCTAGAGTTCGGATTATCTGAATCCTATTGAGCATAGACTTAGTACAATTTGCTTATATAAACTTTGAAAAACTTTAACAGTACTTATCTGGTTGTCAGCGTGGCGTGAGTGTGGTGTGGTCGGGTTTTTCCGAAAATTCCTATCTCATTAAGGCATTCAGAAGCACAAAAGGTGCTCTGATACCAGCTGCCACACCCCGCTATTTTAGGGTCAATTTTTCGCAGTTTCGTTTTCGAGAATGCTTATAAATTTTTTGAAATCATTTGCAAACTATCTCGGGATGCTGCTAAAAACTTATCTTCTTTAAAATCCATTCTTTCTTAACTGGGTCTAATGAATGGTTTAGACTTTAGAAAAAACAGATTTTAGATCTTTTATCGAAACCTGCAGATGAAACTGAACCCATTCGTACTGGCGAACTGGGTAAAATATTTAAGTTTAGAAAATACTGTCATGCAAGTTCGAACTGAAAGTAAACGTAGCGGAAGTCATAAAATGTGTGGCATAATAGTTATACAGACGTAGATAAACAAATGTCCACGAATCGGCTAGCTTTGCCAAATCCACGACTGCCATCACACCTGCCCGCCGACCCTGTCATCTGAAAAACATAATGGGGGTGAGTATTGGTCCTCTTGTACTCCATAAAAACCCATGCTAAAGTAAACATCAATAATAATAATGAGATCACAGTACAGGTATATATAAGTAAACTACAAACCAACTTGGTAACCCTTTGATCTTCTTCAGCAATGGTCCGATCTCACCAATGGATTTAGCACTGCTAAAAATCCAAAAATTCTATTCTTTTCTCCCTCTTAAAATCATAAAGAGAATTTATCGAGCTCGTATAGAAAGGTTGAGAGTACTCACGCTCAATAATATCCCAAATGATATAAGATGGTTGATTGAAGCAAAAGTTCGTGTGTTCGGCGAGTATCCCAATGCATACAAGTATCTGTCAGGTATGGTTAGAAGCAGTTTTGCCAAGAAACGTAGAGCAAAAAGAATAGGTGGCTTCTATAAATGTGCTCGCTGGAACTGTGACACTCGCTGTACTTCTTTGGGCTTTGTCTCAAATAATCGAGAAGATAAAATAACTTTCATAAAGAATGGCTTGAGTAAGGAATCTCTAGATCAAACTATTCAGCAGATTCTTGCTTCACATTCTAGTGGATATGTGCATCGAGAAGTGATGTCTTTATGGCTTCTGTTCAAACATGAAGAGAAACTCTATAGTCTGGAAAATATTATTTCCAATGATCATGTTTGTCAACATTGTTCTTGATAGTACCGATGTACTGTATATAAATCTTATCGCTTTTGACAGATAAGAGTCATTTAAGACTCAACTGCTTTCTTGTCGGGACTTTTCTTCTTTAAAAGGCGAATCTATCTTCATAGCCAAATATCTCTCATAATAAATGGCTACTGCCGAGTCTTCTCAAGGTTCCAAACTTCTTCAGCCCCTCAGAACTGTGTGCATTCTTGGTGGTTCTAAATTTGTAAATGTTCCTCACAACATCTATGTTGTAAGCCAACTGGTGAAAGAGTTGGGAAAACATAAAATCAACATACTTTATGGAGGAACTAGTATCTATTTCTTTAACAACCTCTTAATGGCTGCTAAATGCTTTGATATCCAGGTGAGAAGTATCCTTTCTTTTTATCTCACTTCATCAAAGGTTGTCAAAGATTCTGCTACTTTGACGATAACTCTTTCAATTTATGAATGTTTGATGTCTATGATATCTAGTTGTGATACTTTCATCGTTCTTCCTGGTGGATATGGAACTTTACCCTTGCTACTTGGGCAGAAATGAAATTTCATACCAAACCTATTGGTCTGTTAAATTTCAATAACTTTTTCCACCACTTGCTTGGATTTCTAGATGAAGGAGTGTATCAAACTTTTATATCTCCTTTCTAAAGAGAAATATTCAAGTCTGCTCACACTTCCTCTGAACTTATCAAGAAACTTCAAAACAACATCTCAACAGTTCAAGATTCTGTGGAAACTCCAGGATTCAAACGCAAGCGAGCATTTGATCCTTTAGATCTATCTTTGTGAAACTACAGCCATGATGGGTGGCAGAGTTATGGAGTCTTGTGCTCTTGAGACGCACCCTCCCTTTATGCAATATAACTTTGTACTAGTTGAGAATTCCTTTATGCTTATCTGTATCTCCTTTTTCTGATATTTCTGTACTAGCTTCTTAGAAATAAGGAATTTATCAATAGTGTGCTCGAATCTTTGTATTCTTTCAATGATATTAGAATTTCCATCTATCAAGTAGATTGAATGTGCAAAATATTCTCTTCTCGTATATACTTGATTCACACATCAATACTACTTGTTTCTGGACTGAGATAACTTCTTGATTCTGTCAAGATTCTATACTTCTTAAACTTTACTCAGTTGTGGTCTTGAAACTTTGCCTCACGCATTCTAAAACCACTAACTATATGACTTGAACAGTATAACCATTAATAAATAGCTATACTAAACTTTAAGGAAATTGTTAATTTTCCGAAAACACCTAGCTTGTTCTAGAGTTCCGGTTAATCTAACTCTTTTTCTAGCTTCTTCTCGCCATTTCTTAATTATGGCTTTAAACTCATCATTTATCATCATTTATCTTTGGGGACAAATACTTTCTCCAAAGAGATAAAACATATTAGTCTTTACTTATTAAACAGACTATCTTTAACTTTTACATGTCCATATTACTCTTGCTTAACTCAAAAATTCTTTCGAGAAGTTTAATTAATCATCTCGGTATCTGGAATGTGATACTCATTAACTGATAGCTTTTAAGGTTCGATTTCCAGGTAAACTCGGACTAATAACCCTTATTTCAGGTTTCCATAATTTTCCCAGCTACTTGACTATTATATGTCGATACGTTAAACTTATACTCATTGATTTCTGAAAAGTACTTTGTATAGTTGTACTATTACTAACAAGTACTAATAACTTATAACTTAATCTTGAACTTTGCGAATTTTTAGCTTATGATATCTAACTGATAAGATATCAAAACTTCTGTCTTATAAAGATTGACTATTTTCTGAAACTTTATTTCTACGGTTCAGTTTCAAGCCTACAGGATCTTATCCGGCTTTTGGTTCTTATTTCAAACCCCCATGATTTACCCGTACTTTTTGGCTATTATATACTGAAATACCGTTACTTCTGATACGTGGCTCAAATACATAATCAACCTTTATAGTCAGATCTTAACTCAAATCTTAATCTGATGGCTTAACTTAGAATGTTCGAGTCTCTTTCTTGATCTAGTTAACTTGATAAACTAGATTTCAAACTTTAATACTAATCTGAATATATAGACTGATTTCTAGAGTTCGGTTATCTGAATTCTTATTGAGCATAGACTTAGTAAATTTGAATATATTTAAAAACTTTTATAAAAACTCTTAACAACACTTACCTGGTAGTCGGCGAGGTGTAAGTGTGGTGTGGTCGGTTTTCCTGAAACTGTTTTCTGAAACTTAAACTTTTAGCACACAGAGCACTTACTCTAGCTCTGATACCACCTGTAACACCCCGCTCATCAGAGTAAATTTTTTGCAACTTTTACTTCGAAAATACGTATAACTCTTTCGAAATATTTTGCGACTAACTCGAGATGCTAGTCAAACTCATCTTCTTAAAAATCCGTTTATCTTTAAACTTTCTGTCTAATACTTCTCTAGACATAAAGAAAACATATTTCCTTTAAACATACATTTAATTGTACCATCTTCATACTTCTCGAAATGGTATAAACTTGAAATCTGAAATTTATTAAAAATGCAAGTTCAATACTTAATGTGCATAGCGGAAATACTTAAAAACGTGGTTAATTATACAGACTGTTATAAATGTCCATATCAAAGCTTGTCACATTTTAAGTTCACGATCCACACCAACGCTGCTCCACTCACACCTCCTCCTTAACCTGTTACCTAAAAATAAACTTATGGGGATGAGTAACGAATAAATATAATCATAAACCGATATCTGATCGGTAACCAGAAATCTGTTCTGGTACTGAAACTTAAACTTTTCTCTTCTCTTCCGATATCTGATCGGATACGTGTGCACACTCTGATGGATATTTCCCAAGGCAACTCAAGCGTCCTCCATCAGAACTTAGGATATACTCTGAGACAACTGAATGCCTCCTCATCCCAAGCGTAAAAACTTAAACATTAGGATATACTCTGAGACAACTGATGGTCTCCTCATCCCATATGACAATAATATCGTACTCAATGTGATACCCATTCAGGGTCCCCACCTTTCTTTTTTTGAAAATTGTAAGTGTTGTTCTGTAGCTGTATCTGCAAGCTACATGAAAATATATACAAATATACTAAGTACTATGCTCATATACTCAATATAGTTAACTCTTACTTATCTGAATCTTAAAGATATTCAATAAGCTTAATATGTCTCAAATAAATATTAAGTCATCAAACATCTTAACTTTTCTTAAACTTTTACTCAATTAAATAGTTAATTTATCATACATCATATCTCCCAGATTTTAGATATTGGCTTATATTAAATTTTTCACTTAACTTAAAAGTGAAAATAAACTCAAGTCATACTTCAACTTTTAATCATAACATTTAATCATGATATTAATATGTCATACTTAATACAATCTTTATAAGATTATATACTCAACATATTAAACTAAAACTTTACCAAATTGCTCATCACTTATATGAGAATTGATCATAATAATCTCACTTTAATAACTTGATCATATCATGAATATTCTTGCATATACACTCATCTTTACATATATGCCTTGTAATTATCATAACTCATTCATTTCTCATCTTCAAATATGAAATTTAACAGTCATAATCTCAACTTATAAATAGACATGTCATAAAAATTTCATAATCTTACCATGCATATACATCAAGTTATTAGAATTTAAAGTCATAGTGAACATAAAATTCATCTTGCATGTTCAACTTCAAAAATTCATAACTCAAGCTATACTGTGCCAAATCACTTAATTCTTGTTCACATGTACTCCTCTTTTACATAAGAATCATTAATTTAAATCATACTCTTCTAGATTATTCATATCTTTATCAACATCTCATCAAATCAAGCACATATATCATATAATTGATCTTGAACAACTTTAACTCTTTGTATTCATAGAATCAATTATAAACATGTAAACTCATTATCAAAACATGAACATAAGCATGTAACTTTAAGATAAATAAATTACCTCTTCTTGCTAGAGTAAGAACTTGATTCTTTACTTCAAATTCTTCACTTCTCCACAATTTCTACTACTTATCTCTCTTACACTCTTATATAACTTTTGGTACTTAACTTTGGTGTAAGAACTCTGATTTTTAGGCCTCTATTTATAGGCACAAATTGGTAATACATCATAATGGAGTGAAGAAATGAACATAATAAACAATTTAAACTTATAAACTTAATTAATCATAAACTATTTTATGATTAACTTGTATACTCATCAAAAACATAATTAATCATCAAAAATGGCCTCTGGTTGAGATCACAACCGGATTCTCAATGAACAAACCTTACTGTCGGTCACACGACTCGTGTGGCTTGTCACACGACTCGTGTGACCACACACAACTCGTGTGGCTATGTCACACGACTCGTGTGACTCCACACAAGTCGTGTGGCTTGTCACACGACTCTATGAAAAAGTCAAAGCTAACTTTCATTCATATCTCCTCCCACACGACTCGTGTGCCTTCTCACACGACTCGTGTGGCTTCACACGACTCGTGTGGCTAGTTCCTTGATCAACTCTTAATTTCGAACCGATAACTGCATATCTTGGCCTCGAAATTACCTAAATGTAACGCCCCACTTTATTTTAAGAGATTTATCGAATTTATATAATAAAAATCACAATAATTTTTTTTATTTAATTAAAAAAAAACTCAATGGGCGTTACTAATTTTTCCAAAAGCCTTTATTCGAAAAAGCAACCACATTAAAACGAAAGATAGCATGCTCGAATATTAAATCATAAACCTCACTAGCATTCATTAAGTTCCAAATCATAAAAGACAATTCATAATTCTCAAATTCAAAACGACATAATCAATATCAAAATTTTCAACATGAGTTCATAAACTAAGCGGAAGCAAAATTAAATAAGCAATAATAAATGACATAACCACCACCCGTCTTGTCTCGTCACCCGCCGACTGCTTAACCTGCATCAGTTACGAGCAGGTGGGAGTGAGTACAGTTAACTATCGTACTCACACTATGCACATTAATAACTTATAAATGGTATGGTCGCAGCATGAACATAAACAATTAAATCATGTCACATCTCTAGTCACATCAATGACTCTAGTCTCATCAAAGACTCACTCATGTACATCTATGCTCATCAAAGCTAAGCCATGCCATATCAGTGAAACATGGGAGTGCGTGCCACATCAATGACACGGCCTTCTCATAGGTCTTTATGAGATTTACCTCACAGGGTAACCGTATCTTATCATACGGGACAACCGTATCGACGGCCATCAAGCTCACATCGATAGGCTACATGTTCATTTTCATACATAGATCACACCAAACTTTTATCATAAATAAATCACACATATGCATAGATAATTTTTGAATAACCCACCTGGATTCCGGATTGATAATAACTCAAAGCAATTGGTAGTAGGTCGAGGCTGGACTTTTCAATTACCTACATTGAGTCAAGATGCTACAATCAACATCTATCTTGACTTTAAACGAAAAACACAAAACAAACCTAGTCGAACTTGTTTCGACTAAGTAGTTCGTGAAGTCCTGTGGATGTTGGAACACTAAGACTCGGCACTAAACTCGACCAAACCACATAAGGGAGTTCACATAAATCCATGGGTTGACCAAGTCAAACCCACATCAAAATGAAAAGCAAGTCGATTCCCAACTTTTCATTTCAAAATCGTGTTTCGAGAATAGCAATCATTAATCACATGAAAAATAGATGGTCAAGCTACCCTACGACTTAGGCTCTGACATTTTACCCAAAATTACGTCTCCCAGAAACATGTAAAACCACAAATTTTCAGCTTCAAACTCGAAATACACTATTTTATAAAATTCGAACAAGATATCAGCAAAACCGAAACATGAATTTATTTCTGAACCTAATGAACGAATCAGGACTTGACAATTTAACATAACAACATACAGTATGTTTCAGTTAATGTGTAAAAATCTCAGCCCTTAACATTAACTGCTGCTACTTTTAAAAATTCATATGAGATTCAGCGATTTTTCAAATTTAAATCAAAATCGAATCAAAATGGAGTCCAAAAATTCCCATCTTTAACACCATGATAATGCACATACAGTGAGCATCTCAGCAAAGTTTTAGAATTATTCACGAAATAACCAATTTATAGTAAATTCAAACCAATTTACTAAGCATTTAACAAGATTCTGAATAGAAATTACATTATTAATTAAAAATAGCTACAGGCCTTCAAAATTTATGAAAATTTTATACGAGGCTGGAAATGAACAGTTGACATATTCCTCAGAATTTCAAATCATTCCGAGGAGTGGACGGTTTTTAAAAATTCAAACACCGAAACAGCAACATATATGCTCGACAATTTAACATTTAATTCATAACACAATTCTCGTCCGAGGCCTTCTCATAAGGCCAAGGACTCGATATTGTTCCAATATCCACCGACTTACACGACTTTCGAGGTCTCGCTCGATTCTTTAAAAATCGAAGAGATCCCGAATACATGAACAACACATACAATCATGATTTTCACATAATTTCTTATCGAACATCGCAAGTATAATCACATCTCGCAAATCACACATATACGTAAATAACATAAACGATTTAAATGAGACGGGATCGACTAGGTACCGTTCTCGGGAAAAGCTTGGAAAAAACGAAACAAAAAGGTGAGGGGTGAGCTCGCGGTGGCTAACGGCGGTGCTCGGCGGCTTCGCTCGACTCACGAAGGAGGTACAGCGATGGAGAGAGGCTTGTTGCTGCTGCTAGGTCATGGCCAGAGGTCGCCGCTCGTTTGAGAAGGTCGCCGGAGTTGCTGCAAATCGCGGCGAGGGGCGTCGTGGTCGCTGTTGGATGCTCCGACGCGGAGGGGACTGGTCGCGGCGTGGAGGGCTCCACCGCGGCGTGGCAGAGTTGCAGGCGCGGCGTGGAGGGGGCGCTGATTGCGGCGCAGGAGGTTGGTCGTCGGAAGGATCACCGACAGAGGTCCACGTCGGGTTACTGAAGGTCGCCGGTGTTAGTTTCGCTGGCGGCTGAGCGTCGGCGATGATGGTGGCGATGGCGACGACATCGTCTCACGAGCAGAGCAGGGACGGAGGGGTGATGATGTCGAGATGTCGTGGCGAGGGAGGTGAGAGGAGGATGACGGAAAATTCGCAGAGGAGATGAGGTCGGCGATCGATACGAGAGAAGAAGAGAGGATGAACAGATTTTGACGAGATCGGGAACAGAGAAAAATAAAGGCTGCGTATTGCTATCCACAGAGAAAAAAGAAAAGAACGATAGATACATATATACGTATTGATATTAGGTTTGACTTGTCTTGCCAAGGACTTATTTGATTTTGGATCAAATAAATTGGAACTTTACACAATCATATGGGTCGGATTATGCTCGTGAGTTACAAAGACTCGGGCTGGGCGTGCGGTCCGGGTCGCAGGTTTAAAGGTTTCGAGTGGTTCTCGGGCTCGATTTAGCCAAATAATATCTCGGATCGATCGCTCGACGATAAAAAAAAAAAATCGGATTTATATATATTTAATACACAAAATATTTATTAATACACAATTAAGCATTTAATTTATAATTAGGCATTTAAATAAAATAATAATAACAATAATAAAAAAAAATAATAATAAAGACAATAATATTAAATAAAAAAATCTCAAATACTCCATAAACGAACGGGGCGCTACAGTCTACCCACCTTACAAAGGATTCCGACCTCGGAATCCGAACAACAAACTACGACAACATACTAACGAGATATAAGAGGAGACAACATCGTCGCCTTGCCTTGACCACCCTTCCACTGGACTTGACAAGTACCCCTCCCAGCATTATCCTAATGGACCCTTTGGTCCAATAGGTCACCGGTACCTCCATACAGGTTGGGTTCTGCCTATCACGCAGCTCGTCATAAATCACCGGTACCCCGAGATCACGCACACGTTTCCTCCATCGAGAGGCACAGAATGTGTCATGCATCCTCGCGAGTTCCGGTGGTGGAGTCAACTATCAGGCTAAGTCATCGACTTGGTCGAGAATCAAAATAGGGCTGCGTACTCGTGGCAGTAACCAAAACAACGGCATACTCCACCTCTATCCGTACCAGCCACCTCGCATGGTAAGGAATTCTCACACTCTACTCATCTATCCATGCACAAGACCCTAACCGGTCCTTTCGTGTCTCGATAGCATACTCCAACAAAATCAACATATAGGGTTGACTTGTTGTATCGAGCTTCCATCTCGTGCCCGGGTCTTGGTAGAAAACTCGATTACTACAACGACATGATCCGTGCGTCCTTATAAAATAGGGCGCCACGAAATCCCATACGGATGGGTTAAAAATCCACAATAACACTATATCCTCAACACCGATACCTACAGAACACACGGCTCTGTTTGATACCGTTGTCAACAACTCTTCCCTTGCCGACTCGAATAACACCTCGAATGCGGTTTAGGAAATATTGACTAGATGTTCGAAAACAATCCCCTATTGCAGAATCAGTCCCACGATTAGGGATGCTCGATATTCCCATACCTACGATCTAACAAAAATACCCTCTCACTCTTCGTAGGTCTCGATCCCTACGAAGTATACATAGTCTCCAATCGAGACTCGGGACACTACCCGAAAACGATGAGGGACCTAATTCTCGCTATCACGAGAGAATTTCGCACAAGACAAATGAAAACTAATCGACAAGCCTCACATATCGAGAGTCGTTGATTAGAGATTTCATATAACGGTTCGGTTTGGAGTTTAAGGCACTGTCACCCGAGAGATGACACACACACACAGGCGCTGCATAAGCGGGGCGCCGGGACGTGTGCATGCACTTGTTCAGGGACCAGCTGCAAGATCAAGGTTTGGCCGTACACACTGCCTGGGGAGTTCCTGCGTTCGGTGATGGCGGCGGCAGCTCTCGTGCGAGTCAACGGTCGGCCACTGCAGTTGGCCTCACGTCTCTCAGCACGGGCGTGCGAGCTCGGCCACCACTTCACGTGGCTACACCCATCCAGGTTCGGCGTTCAGTTTAAGGTACACACCAGAAATTTCAATTTTCGGGTCCATAGATTCCTAGATACTCAGACAGAAAAAAGGCTTCCTTACAATACTTCTAAAAATACAACAGTTCAAGCATTAATGTTGAGCTGCAATTTCCCATAGGAATCGAACATTGGCATCACTGCCGGGAAAAATCCTAGCCTCGGCGGTCATCGCCGAACATTAGAATGGTTAGCTCGCTTGACCCTTCCGACTAATAATGTCGACCGTCACGACAACATTTACTCAAGTAGCTAATCGTGCCGGTGGTCCTAAACGAGATCGACCACATATACAACTATAGCCTCCACACTTCGAGGCCTAGCGTAAAGCTTCCCTCGCAAGTGTTTTCAGCTAACATCATAATACTAATCAGATTAAGTCACATAGGGCACATAAACATGAAAGTTGACGAAAACTAATTTTTTGAAAATTCACAATTCATTTTGGGAAACATAAACATGAACGAGCACAAATTTTCAGCATGCGTGTTGAATTTAAAATGCATATAACTTTCAGTCTACAGGTCATATCATGATTAAACGACTTGGAAAATATCCCTAACTCATGCCTCGATCACTTTCATGAAGAACACTCAGGCGGATAAAGTCATTTAATGGCACATAATACAGCAAACATCCAAAACATGGGTGCAGTGGATAAATAAAGATATGCAGCTTGACAGGTTCTCAGTGTATGCACAATAACCGAAGCTACAGACATGATATTATTGAAATTCAAAAACCCCAAGGTAGCGAATTAAATTCTCTACAACTTCTTTGAAGATCCCATTGGCAAATTATAACATTATCAACAAGTTTGATTATAAAACATTTAATTTACAAAAACAGTTAAAGAACAATTTTTTGAAAATACAGCACCTTAGTAAAATAGCAACAACTCACGCCACACAACTCCAATCTATACAAACTCAATACCTACATAATCTACACATGGAAATATACAAATTTCATGAAGACTACCGTTTCATAGGAACACGTTTAGGTCACCTAAACAGAGTACATAATCAACACTTAAACAAAATCCTGATTTCATAAAAACTGGGTGTTCATCCCACTTAGAAAACTTATATAAAATCAACTAGAACTCCAAATCATATAAACCCAAAATCTACAGAAACTACACAAGGAAAACTACAAATTTTGTGAAGAGAATGTTTACATATCATCACGTTAAAGGTATCTATTTAGAGCATATATTTCATGCATACACACAGCCACTGTTTCAAAATTCTGGGCATAACACCAAATTAGAAAAATCATATAAAATCAACCAAAATTTGAAATTTCATAATTCTAATTCCTACGGGCAGCTTATATCATATACTACATTTGTTATGAAGAATACATTTTCATTCAAGCATGTTAAGATTATCATAAATAGCCATGAACTAAAATCAAATCCTTCTGCCCGAGTTTATCAAAACAGCATGCTCGACGAACTTTAAAAAATCATAACAAATTAATTTTAACCCCAAATCACAAAATTCCAAAACTCACAGAAACTTCATTCAAAGCACTACAAATCTCATGAAGAAAACTGTTCTAAGAAACATCATCTTTTTCGACAAAAACAGAGCCTAAATGAAGCTCAAAAAATTGAGTTTTCATACCTTTGACAACTTAAAATATTTGTACCACAAGATGGTTTCGGAATCACGCAAATTACACGTTAAGCAAGCCTCGATATCAATACTTTAAGATTTACACATCAATATCATCAAACACGTTGTCCGAGGTCCAACTCGGTCTTATTAAACAAGATAGAAAATAAAGTCTTATGCCTTTCACTTAAATTATTACATCTTTTGGTTTGATAATATATAACAATTCACATTAATACATAAATTCAACCTCAATCATCGAAGATCACATATATATATCAAATGAACCCGACTAAACCTATCATGATATAACCGAGACTCTCAACCTAATACACTTATCTCATCATATCACATAAAGGGGAAATAATAAATCACATAATCCTATCTCTTACCCAACTAACAATGCTACGAGCTAGCATGAACTCACCCTTACTAAGGCACAAGAGACATTAAATACATAACACACCAGAGGTTGAACAGAGGCCATGAACATCCATAAATATGGCAGCCTATAAGATATTGACTCATCTCATAATTTTCGAAACCTGACAAAGGTCCGAAGAGGGCGAATACATTCCTGATTCTCATTGAACGGGTTTTCCCTTGAAGAAACCTAATATAATTATATAGCAAAGGAAACTGCTATGGGCATAACTTATCTCGATAACACATATTGAACCTCATAGCGAGGAACTTCTAGAGTCTGAACTTAACTCTATATCACTAGAGTTCAACATCAAACACTAGAGTTCACATTAAACGAAGGTGGATAGATTTCCTAAGCCCCAAATAATTACAATTCATATCATAAGCAGTCTTATTACTACTTAAGCAGGAATACAAAATCACATTTCATAACACAAGTATTTTCATTGATACTTACTTAAACACATACCTTAAGCAGTGCGGCATGACGAAGACGAGTGGTCTTATCATAAGGTCTAAGCACATAAACATACTTTCTCATACATGCCAGTCTACAGAAACGCAGACTAGTTCTGATACCAAAATGTAACGCCCCACTTTATTTTAAGAGATTTATCGAATTTATTTAATAAAAATCACAATAATTTTTTTTATTTAATTAAAAAAAAAACTCAATGGGCGCTACTAATTTTTCCAAAAGCCTTTATTCGAAAAAGCAACCACATTAAAACGAAAGATAGCATGCTTGAATATTAAATCATAAACCTCACTAGCATTCATTAAGTTCCAAATCATAAAAGACAATTCATAATTCTCAAATTCAAAACGACATAATCAATATCCAAATTTTCAACATGAGTTCATAGACTAAGCGGAAGCAAAATTAAATAAGCAATAATAAATGACATAACCACCACCCGTCTTGTCTCGTCACCCGCCGACTGCTTAACCTGCATCAGTTACGAGCAGGTGGGAGTGAGTACAGTTAAGTATCGTACTCACACTATGCACATGAATAACTTATAAATGGTATGGTCGCAGCATGAACATAAACAATTAAATCATGTCACATCTCTAGTCACATCAATGACTCTAGTCTCATCAAAGACTCACTCATGTACATCTATGCTCATCAAAGCTAAGCCATGCCATATCAGTGAAACATGGGAGTGCGTGTCACATCAATGACACGGCCTTCTCATAGGTCTTTATGAGATTTACCTCACAGGGTAACCGTATCTTATCATACGGGGACAACCGTATCGACCGCCATCAAGCTCACATCGATAGGCTACATGTTCATTTTCATACATAGATCACACCAAACTTTTATCATAAATAAATCACACATATGCATAGATAATTTTTGAATAACCCACCTGGATTCCGGATTGATAATAACTCAAAGCAATTGGTAGTAGGTCGAGGCTGGACTCCTCAATTACCTACATTGAGTCAAGATGCTACAATCAACATCTATCTTGACTTTAAACGAAAAACACAAAACAAACCTAGTCGAACTTGTTTCGACTAAGTAGTTCGTGAAGTCCTGTGGATGTTGGAACACTAAGACTCGGCACTAAACTCGACCAAACCACATAAGGGAGTTCACATAAATCCATCTAAGGATTGACCAAGTCAAACCCACATCAAAACGAAAAGCAAGTCGATTCCCAACTTTTCATTTCAAAATCGTGTTTCGAGAATAGCAATCATTAATCACATGAAAAATAGATGGTCAAGCTACCTTACGACTTAGGCTCTGAAATTTTACCCAAAATTACATCTCCCAGAAACATGTAAAACCACAAATTTTCAGCTTCAAACTCAAAATACACTATTTTATAAAATTCGAACAAGATATCAGCAAAACCGAAACATGAATTTATTTCTGAACCTAATGAACGAATCAGGACTTGACAATTTAACATAACAACATACAGTATGTTTCAGTCAATGTGTAAAAATCTCATCCCTTAACATTAATTGCTGCTATTTTTAAAAATTCATATGAGATTCAGCAAGTTTTCAAATTTAAATCAAAATCGAATCAAAATGGACTCCAAAAATTCTCATCTTTTAACACCATGATAATGCACATACAGTGAGCATCTCAGCAAAGTTTTAGAATTATTCACGAAATAACCAATTTATAGAAATTCAAACAACTTTCAGCAGATTCAATAAATAATTTATTAGCCATATCAAACTAAGTTCAAAAATTCTAAAAGTTCAACACAACATATAAACATATCCGAGGCATAACATAATCAAATTTCAGCTCATTTGAAGCACAAACCAATTTACTAAGCATTTAACAAGATTCTGAATAGAAATTACATTATTAATTAAAAATAGCTACAGGCCTTCAAAAATTATGAAAATTTTATACGAGGCTGGAAATGAAGATTTGACATATTCCTCAAAATTTCAAATCATTC
The DNA here is from genome assembly GCA_008636005.1 of Striga asiatica. Lineage (NCBI taxonomy): Eukaryota > Viridiplantae > Streptophyta > Magnoliopsida > Lamiales > Orobanchaceae > Striga > Striga asiatica. The sequence goes on from BKCP01004850.1 coordinate 327,574, forward strand.
CGAGGAGTGTACGATTTTTAAAAATTCAAACACCGAAACAGCAACATATATGCTCGACAATTTAACATTTAATTCATAACACGAAATTTCTCGTCCGAGGCCTTCTCATAAGGCCAAGGACTGGATATTGTTTCAATATCCACCGACTTACACGACTTTCAAGGTCTCGCTCGATCCTTTAAAAATCGAAGAGATCCCGAATACATGAACAACACATACAATCACGATTTTCACATAATTTCTTATCGAACATCGCAAGTATAATCACATCACGCAAATCACACATACAGGTAAATAACATAAACGATTTAAATGAGACAGGATCGACTAGGTACCGTTCTCGAGAAAAGCTTGAAAAAAACGAAACAAAAAGGTGAGGGGTGAGCTCGCGGTGGCTAACGGCGGTGCTCGGCGGCTTCGCTCGACTCGCGAAGGAGGTATAGCGATGGAGAGAGGCTCGTTGCTGCTGCTAGGTCATGGCCAGAGGTCGCCGCTCGTTTGAGAAGGTCGCCGGAGTTGCTGCAAATCGCGGCGAGGGGCGTCGTGGTTGCTGTTGGATGCTCCGACGCGGAGGGGACTGGTTGTGGCGTGGAGGGCTCCACCGCGGCATGGCAGAGTTGCAGGTGCGGCGTGGAGGGGGCGCTGATTGCGGCGCAGGAGGTTGGTCGCCGGAAGGATCACCGACAGAGGTCCACATCGGGTTGCTGAAGGTCGCCGGTGTTAGTTTCGCTGGCGGCTGAGCGTCGGCGATGATGGTGGCGATGGCGACGGTGTCATCTCACGAGCAGAGCAGGGACGGAGGGGTGATGATGTCGAGATGTCGTGGCGAGGGAGGTGAGAGGAGGATGACGGAAAATTCGCAGAGGAGATGAGGTCGGCGATCGATACGAGAGAAGAAGAGAGGGTGAACAGATTTTGACGAGATCGGGAACAGAGTAAAATAAAGGCTGCGTATTGCTATCCACAGAGAAAAAAGAAAAGAACGATAGATATATATATACATATTGATATTAGGTTTGACTTGTCTTTCCAAGGACTTATTTGATTTTGGATCAAATAAATTGGAACTTTGCACAATCATATGGGCCGGATTATGCCCGTGAGTTACAAAGACTCGGGCTGGGCGTGCGGTCCGGGTCGCAGGTTTAAAGGTTTCGAGTGGTTCTCGGGCTCGATTTAGCCAAATAATATCTCGGATCGATCGCTCGACGATAAAAAAAAAATCGGATTTATATATATTTAATACACAAAATATTTATTAATACACAATTAAGCATTTAATTTATAATTAGGCATTTAAATAAAATAATAATAACAATAATAAAAAAAAATAATAATAAAGACAATAATATTAAATAAAAAAATCTCAAATACTCCATAAACGAACGGGGCGCTACACTAAATCTTGGAACTAAAACTGTTACTTTCTTAATAACTGAGAGGGATATTACATCTATGGTTCGTGCTCTGAAATATTACAATCCACAGTCCGAGAAAACTTTCATATCTTCAAATCCCATTTCAACCCCACTCAGTTCGAGCAAAATTTCCCACCACTAGCTCTATTTTGTACCAAATTCAATGTTCCGTGGGTAATGTCTTAGACAGTTGAAGTAAACTACAAAAACATACCGACAATCCGAAGAAGGTTCCGTGTAAAATGGTGGGATAAATATAATGTTCCTAATAGCGTAAAGCCATATCAAATTCGACAGTGGATCAATGATTATGGTTCCACAGAAGCTAGGGTAACAAGTCCTCCAGAACTATTCTCCACCAATGCAACAACAGGTTTTGTGGCAAATAAATCACAAATAGCAGAGGCTATAGCTGCAACACCCTGCTACTTTATCAAAGTAAATTTTTCGCAAATTATATTTCGAATAATACTTATAAATTTTTCGAAATTGTTTTAACTTAATTCGGGATGCTACTAAACTTATCTTTCTGAAAATCAGTTTTTATGAACATAATCAACTGCTGGGTTAGACATAAGAAAACAAATTATAAATCTTCAAATCAAATTAACATATAATTTTGAATATCTCAAATTAAATAACATGCCAGTTTGATGAAATGCTTAGCGGAAAAGCGTGAAATCATTATACAGACAAATTTTTTTAAAAGTTCATGAATCAAATGTACGTTTAAAGAAAGTGCATTGAGCCAGATCCACAACCATAACCACTACAACTTGCTCTCACACCTCCGGCCCAACCCTGTAACCTGAAAAACACAATGGGGGTGAGTACTGGTCCTTTTGTACCCCGAAATCACCCAGACTAAAGTAAACAACAATAATAATACCAACATCATAATCACAGATATATATATATATAACTGAAACTAAATCTTCCGGACACTTGGCCGGTAACTGAACTTATCTCCCGAACACTTGGTCGGTACCGTGTACACACTCTGATGGAATACTAAGGCAAACTGGGCCACCATCAGAACTTAGGGAAGGACAATCTCGACCTTTACCCTAAGTGGACTGAACTGATATACATACCTTTGAAATGATATAAATATTATAATCAATGTAATACCCAGGTTGGGTCCCCACCTTTCTTGTTTTGAAATTGCGTAAGTGTTGTGCTGGTAGTTGTCTCGTCAAGCTACATAAAAATATAAACAAATATACTAAGTACTATGCTCGTTATACTCAATAAGATGCTAGAATGCTCGGTTCTATCAGATAACTTATTCGTAATAAAAAGGAATTCTCTATAGTTCCACTAAAATTATACTAAGTCTGGAATTAAACTGATATACTTAAACTTGACTGATTTAGCGTTTCAGGATAAATCTGACTGAAGCCCGAAAACTAAACTTTATCAATCTATCTTAATCTGGCTTGAACCAAATGGTTCCAACTAAATCAAACCAGATCTCAACCGAGTACAAATAAATAATTCAATTTAAATTGAATTGAATAAGTCTCAAAACTCCATGATTTTTTTTTATTTATTTTTTCAAAAATCACTCATAATTCTAAAAATTATGAGACTTGGCAGTTAAATCATACACATACTGAAGTACTTTTTGTTAAAATTTCAGCTTAATAGCACATCAATAGCTCATCAAATCAAGTGCTATATCATAACACGTAATTATGTTATTTTCATGCAAAACTTCAAACAATTTTATAAAATCGTATGCTCAGCATATTGAGCTGAAACTTGGTCAAATGGTTCATAACTTATGTGAGTATTTTACGTAAAAGTTTCACGTTAAAAGCTCTAACATGGACTGAGTACTCGTGCATATAATATCATCTTGACATACATGCGGTCTAAACATTTTAAATCATTCATTTCTAAACATAAAATCATGACATTTGGCAGTCATGCTCTCAACACATATGTAGACATGTCATAAAAATTTCATAATTTTATCATGCATATATCTCGACTTATTCACGTTTAAAGTCGTTGCTGGAAACAGGCACATAAAATTCCGCTTACATGATAAATTTTAAAAATCTATATCTCGAGTTATACTAGGACAAATGACTTAATTCTTGTTTCTATGTACTCCTATTATATTCAAGAAATATCCATATAAAGCATATTTTCCCAGATTTTTAATAGCATATCTAAATTTGCATTAAAACAGCACATGAGGAAAAATCATACGAGCTGGGAATAACTTATTTCTAGCATGCTTAAAAATACTTATAAACTGAACATCTAAGGCATGTAAATATATTATTAAACACCTAATAACATCTACTAAGCATGCTAAAAAGGTAGCTCCTTACCTCTTTCATGAAATATTAAAATGAAAGAATTGAAAGAGATGTTGCTCGGTTCTACTTCTTCTCTTGACTCTTACTCAATTCTCTCTATTACTTTCTCTTACATTACTTTCTTCTCTTTTTGTATGGTGTAATCTTCCTCATGGCTGAATGCTTCTTTTATAGTTGATTTTAGGGGACAACTTTGACCATATTTTGATAGAAATATCAAATAAAGACCCCATCACAACTAATATGCTTAACTAATTCATAAAAATATTGATCAAAGTCTCTACTCTTGTTTCTCCTCTTCCATTTTGTCCGAATTTTGAGCTTAATTCAGCTGGAAATTTGCATATTATATCATGCATTAACAACTCATAGCTTATAAATCAAAGATGCTTCAACTAATGTAGGTTCCACCATAAAAATTTAATCTTCAAGTCAACTTTTGTCTCAAAATTAATCCTTAGCACCTTAGCTCACGGTTTTTGGCTGTTAAATGGCTGCATATATGGCTTTTTATGAGTTATCTGGAACCTTGGTAAGAAACCAAGAATAACAAAATTTATGGAACTGAATTCCGACTTAAAACTAACTTTTACCGTAAAACCGAAAATTCTAAAAATTTAATCCTTTACTCACGGTTTTTCCTTAAATTTTTCTGCATATATTTCTTCTTAAGAGCTAATATAATAATTTTTAAACATGCTAAATTTTACGGAATCAAATTCGGACTTAAACCGAACAATTACCGTAAAACCGAAAATTGTAAAATTTTCGGATTCTCTCTAAATAATTTAAATAGACTAAAATGTCTAAATAAATATTTTTACTTCTTTGAACATTTTTAACTTAAATGTTCACGGATACTTAACCGTACTCAAGACCTAACTTGACTTGACTTTTCTCGAGGTCTTGTTCTACTTTTCTCTCAAAATATTGGAGTCGATTCTTGCCTCATCTCATTATTAAACTTATACTTCGAAAAATTCTAAGTAATATTATAAGCAAGGCTAGAACATGAAACTATACTAGGAATGGCTCGTGACCGAACATACGTGGTTCGGTTCACGACTTGTCTTAAACGATTAATCAAAATATACTAGATTTCGATTATTCGTCATCTTATAATAATTAATCACGTCTTATAAATCCATTTATAAAAATAAACAGAGCGGAATTACTGAACTGGTTCGGTTACTGAATATACTTTAACCGAGAATATTTTCGACTTAAAGTCGAATTTGAACTGAATAACTTAATAACTGGCTCGTTACTAGGAACGACATTATTAATAAAAGTAAATTAGTTCAAACTTGGAACTAAAAACTGTTACTTTTGTTAATAATTGAATGAGATATTACAATAGCCAATGCAAAAAATACAGAAGAACTCCACAAAGCTCTTGTTCAATTCTTCCCCGGGCCATCACAAATATCAGTTGGATCTCCATCACAAGTACAAGAAGAATCACCATGCTCAAAGGAGACAACGGTCAACCTTGCGGACGATTATGAAGATCCAATTTTCAGAACTTATGACACTTGATATTGTATAAATATTGTAATTTATTTTATTTCCTAGATTTAGTTGTTTTTGTTCGAAATGTTGTAATAGCTTAAGAAAAACAAAAAGAAAAGGAGAAAAATCAAAAAATCAAAAAAAAAATTGGAAAAAGAAGTAAAAATAAAAATAAAAAAAAAATCAAGAAAAATCAAAATGCAATCATGATGTAGAAGAAACATAAAACCATTCTACCCAACCCTCACCCCATCATCCATCTATATAAACCACCCCACACACACAACATTACACAATATTACAACATTACAACACCACACCACAACATTCCACAACACATCAATTCATAAGAATTCTCTCATAAGCTTTCTTCTCCCCTCCCTTCTCCTCTATTCTCCTCTCTTTCTTCTCCAAATGCTGAGAGCCTTTAGAACGGTTTAAGCTTTCATAGCTTAAATTTTCTTTTGTGTTCTTCAAATTCCCAAATTCCTAAACTTTCTCAAATCCCATATGTATTGTTCGTATAGTGTTAGTATTGAACATTCAAAAGATTACTCAAAGATTTGAAGGTCTGGAGTAATTATTGTATCAAACGCCGATTATTAATACAAGGTACGTATATGTTCAAGTTCTTGTTCATTTATGTTTAAGTTCTTGTTCATACTTTTAATATCAATTATTTCCATGGTGGCACTAGCCCCATATTAATATTAATTATAATTATATGTTACATGGTCGGTTCTACCACCTGTGTTAACATACTAAAATATTATTATTATTATTATTATTATTATTATTATTATTATTATTATTATTGCTATTATTATTATTATTATTATTATTATTATTATATGGTTGGCTTCAAGCCCCATAACTAATAAAAACTTACTTAATAAAATACCTTATGGTTGGTTTTAAGCCCCATAAATTTTAAATTCTGCTCTTTACTTTATGCAAATACCTGCTGGAAGTAATTCTACAATTTACTTTCTGCAATTTACTTTCCGCGCTTTCATTTATGCAAATACCTGCTGGAAGCAATTCCGCAATTTAAATTCCGCATTTAAATTCTGCACAAAACTGCTGGAAGAAATTCCGCAATTTTATTTTCTTTTATATGGTTGGCCTTTAAAGCCCCATACTTTAAATTCCAGTATTTAAATTTCGCATTTAAATTCTGCAAAACTGTTGGAAGTCATTCCGCAACATATAAACTGTTTATGATAGGCCATTAAGCCCCATAATTTAAATTTCCATAATTAAATTACGTACTTAAATTCCAGAATTATTATCTTGTTTACGTGGTGGTATTCACCCGATATTATTAATTGTTCTTGTTATCTATCTTTTCTGAGAAGTTCCCTTCTCCTGTCAATTATTTACCCCCTGCTCCACCCTGTGTCCCTCTGGTATCAGAGCCAGGGGGGGTAGTGTTTATTGAATCTTGTTTCTTGATCTAAGAATCCGAGTTCGGAGAAACTTTATTCTTATGAGTGTTTTTGCCCGAAAAAGTCCGGCGGTAAGTCCTGTGTGAAAGGCAATAAGGTCCGAGAAGTGTTCGGGATTGTAGCAAGAATACGGTTTTGAAAAACAAAAGTTTTTAGAAATGGAATCATTTTTCCATAAGACTATCTTTTCTAACTTTGCTTCCACAGTTGTCGGTGATTTGGCAAGGAAGATAGTAAATAGTGAAAAAATTATTGTAAAATATTTTAATAAAACTATTAATAATTTGAAAATTCCAAAGGTAAACAAGGGAAAAACTCAAAAACAACTTTCTTTAAAAGTGATTTTGTAATCAAAACCGAAAAAGATACTGAAGAATGGAATCCTCACGAATCTGGAAGAAATCTAAAAAGAAGAAAATTCTAGCCCGTCTTAGATCATATTTGGAAGAAATGATTACCCAACTCTCTTCCGAGATTAACACACGACCAGTCAATCAATATCCTGATAAAAAGGTTAGTATTTCTTCCAATAAAATACTTGAGTTAACTAATCCTCCTAATGATATAAACAAGTTAAAGAAAAAATCTCAAAAACCTTCGATTATAAAAAGTTCAAAATCCTCTTGCATGACAAAACCCGTTAGAGAAAGAGAGTTTACCGTTGATAGAAAATTCTTTCATGATGATTTTTACGCTGATTACAACTTAGAAAATAGACTATGGTTTTTCAAAAATTTCTTTCTTGAAAGATAAATTATTCAAGAAAAATTTTATGACCACATAAATAAATACAAAATTTATATTCTATTTTTTGATTGGTTTAAGATATATTCTTTAGAAAATCCTATTGATTTTCCTTACAAAAAATCGGCAAGTCCTGTCACTGCCAAATATAAAATGCCTGAATGGGAAACTATTCATGATTCAAAAAGAGTTCAATCAAACCATCCTCCTTACCAAGGAGTAAAACTTTCCGTTCAAAAGAAACAAATAGAAGCTGTTGCACTTAGAAATCCGGCAAATTGTGATAAAAATCTTCGTGGTTTGGTTTCTCAAAATAATGATACAAATACTCATTTAAATACTATTGGAAAACAATTAGATAGGATTGAAAAGCATTTCCAAAGTCAAACCATCGTTTCTATAGATTCTTCAAACCCCGATGGCAAATAAAAAAATCCTCTCTTTAAACCTTATCAAGTTTCAGAAAAATCTATTCAAGATATTAAAAACAATAAAGCCGAATTTGTAAAAACTCTTCAAGACCATTTTAGCAATTTATCTATTTCAAATAATTTAGTGGCTTCTGATACTCCACAATCCCAACATGCTTCAACTAGCAAAATCCATACTCTTAGCCAAGACTCAGATATAGGTGAAGCATTAGTTCAATTTCAGGAATCACCTCAACAAATTAATAAATTAACATGGGAACAACCCCTATCAATTGTTCCTTCTTCTGATTTAAATTCTACAAAACCAATAGTCCAGTCTCGTTTCAATGCTACTTCTGTTTATGACTGGAATATTGATGGAAAATCAGAATATGATATTATTAGTATTTTACAACAAATGACTATGGCTGCAAATGCTTATAAAACCCAAAGTGGCCTCCAAGATAGAGTCATAGGCAAAATAATTATAGCTGGATTTTCCGGTTAAATTAAAGGATGGTGGGATTATTATCTTACTAGTCAGCAACAAGAAGAAATTCTTGATGCCATTAATACTGACGAAGATGATGTTCCCATATTTGATCCTGATGGAAATCCATAACAAGATGCAGTTGCTAGGTTAATCCTTACGATTTCATTACATTTCGTAGGAGATCCATCTCATTTAAAGGATAAAAATGGTGAGCTCCTTTCAAACCTTAGGTGTCGAAAACTTAGTGATTTTCTTAATTATAAAAATACCTTTCTCACAAGGGTAATGCTTAGAGAAGACTCTAGCCAGCCTTTTTGGAAAAAAAATTCTTAGCAGGATTACCAAACCTATTAGGTGAAAATGTTAGGAACCGTATTAGAAAAATATGCGGTAAACAAATGATTCCTTATGATGAATATACCTACGAGCAACTTGTCAGTATAATTCAACAAAAAGGTCTAAAAATCTGTCAAGATTTAAAACTCCAAAAACATCTCAAATGGGAGATGAAGAAAACAAAATTAGAACTAGGAAATTTCTGCCAACAATTTCATATCGACCCAAACAAGCCTAATAATTGTTGTTTAAGAGGTTGTAGTTCTACAAGAAAAAACAAAAAACCTTCTAAAAATTATTATAAATCCAATAAAAATTATAAATATATCTTAAAATAGATTATTATAAGAAATCCAAAAGAATAAATCCTTATTCAAAACCTAAACAAAAACAATATTCTAGTGATTGGTTAAAATATGTTGAATGCTTCAAATGTCATAAGAAGGGACATACAACCAATTATTGTAGACTTAACAAAAAATTACAAGAATTAAAACTTGAAGATGAATTAATTAACAAAATTTCTAATCTTCTAGTTGAGTCATCAGATAATTCAAATTTCAACTCTAGTACAGAGTCGGATTATTCCTTTAATAAAAAAGGATCCCCTCAAGTAGATGATGAAATAGACTCATCTAGCTTCCACTCTAAGTCTGAGTCAGAAAACAATATTAGCGTTCTAACCAAGGAACAAGAATTCCACCTTGAAATCATGAAGAATATTCATGACCCACACATGCAAAAAGAGTACGTTGACAGGCTGTTCGATAAGAAAGCTTGTAGAAATACGGAAACACCAAATACCTGTAAAAATACTTACGACTTAACAAATATACTAAACAAAGCAAAAAAAGTAAAAACTAAAAATATGACTATTAATGATTTGCAAAAGGAAATTAAAAAAATAAAATATGAATTGAAATATTTAAAGCAAAAGCACAGTCAGGATATTGGATCCATAATACATCTTCTTGATGAATTCAAAAATTCTCAGGAGTCTGAGGATACTCTAAAGTCTGAAGAATCAGATGAGTCTGATGAGTCTGAGGAAGAAAATGAACAGGGAAAAATTGAGTTAAACAACTTGCAAAACATCTCTGATAATTTCTTGTTTATTCTCAAAGAAATCACTTCCAGGAAATACATTATACAGATTACTTTACAGTTCTTTGAAAATTTCAAAATAAATACCGTTGCACTTTTTGATACTGGTGCAGATTTGAATTGTATTAAAAATGGTATTATAGCCAAAAGATTTTAAGAAGAAACTACAGAAAGTCTTTCTACAGCAAATAATTCTAAAATGGATATTTGTTAAAAAACTGAAGCCATTATTGTTAATAATGGTACTTCGCTAAAAACATCTTTTCTGCTTGTAAAGGATATAACCCACACAGTCATCTTAGGAACTCCTTTTATAAATTTAATCACCCCTTATACTGTGGGAACAAATTCTATTTCCTTTAAAACCAATAATAAAAGATTATATTTTGATTTTCTTGAAAAACCAAAAACTGAGAATTTGAATTTAATCAAAGCTTATTCTATTCACACTATAAATAGTCTTGCATTGAAAAAAAATCTTGTTGGAAAACAAGATTATCACAAAGCATTTCCCCAATTACAAATTCTTTTTAACCCTCCAAGTACTTGGGAAGAAAAAAATTATATTATTTGTCTTCCTTATGGTGTAAAATCAAAATTTTTGGAAAAACCTTTTTACCGAACCAAAATATTTACTTTTCAAACAAACATTGAGTACTATTTTATTTTCTTACATTTGTTCTTGCAGGACTTCCCCTTTAAAGGCCTAGAGCATAGCCTATTTTCGACGGACCATCAGATATTGGTAAACAATTTTTATTACAAAAATAAGAGACAACTACAACAAAGCTTAATTGCATTAGGGTGGTATCTCTTCAACAAAACACAATCCCAGTATTTTGTAATTCTCAAAGGTGTTTTGTAATGCTCCGATCATTTTTTTATAATATTAAGACGATTTCACAGCTCAACTTTTAATGTGAAATTCGTAATTTTCAGAAAGTCAAGATTTATTTAATTTATATGCTAAGTGCTCATTATAATATGTAAGATCATTTCCTTAGAATTTTATTCATCATGTTAAAGCCAAGATCAATCCATTAATTTGGATTGATAAGTAATATCTATTTGAATCGAGAAATTCATTGACTTTGAACCCTAGTTTCGATCCGAATAAATTTTTCCAAGTCACTTCCGAGCATAGCCGAGCCCAAGGCCTTGTCCAAGACTAAGCTTAAGTCATAGCCAAGCATTGGTATATTTTTCTAAGTGTTAGAATCATCATTTAAGCCTTAGAAGCCTTAGAATTTCGCTTCAAGTTCATTTTCCGCGCGGAGACCCGCGCCCAGGCCCAACCAGGCGTCCAGCAGGCCCAGTGCCCGCGCCCGCGGCCAGCCCCTGCCCGCCCTGCAACCCAAAACCAAGGCCCAATGGCATTTTTGGCCCAATCCTTGGTCCATTGACCATTTTACCCGATTATTTGACCACTTTAAGTCTGGTCAACAAGACCAGTTGGTCTTTCAAGGAGTCCAACCCAAGAAGCAAGACCACTTAAATCAATTCCTATCAACCAAAATCGGTTCCAATACTTAGAATACCAGAAGATCTTCATTTCCACTCCTTAAGCTCAGCCCAAGCAAAACCCGCGAGCTACCCATGCCGAGCCACTCGAGTCGCGCCTTTCGCACCCAAACCGAGCCCAACCGAACCAAGGCTCAACCATTTCGTATTTTCAGCATTTTAAGTGGTCCATATTGACCAAGAGCAAGCCACTAAACACCTTTGACCAGCATTAGTCTTGGAGACATCCTTCTTGAGTTCTACCCCCCAACAAAGTCACCTCTTTTGTTGTGCCCAAGACAAATGTCTTGTCCCCTTGTTTCCTTGACCACTTAAACCCCCCAAGACCAAGAGAAATCAGGTGGTTACACTTCATTTCGTTCTATGTATGAGAGAGAGCTCCAACACTTAGCAAAAATTGAGAGAAGAGAGAAGAAAGCTCCATCTCCCTTCCTCTCACACTATTCACGCCACTAGCCCCTCTAGCCCCTTTTTCTTTGTGTAGCCACCATCAAGGAGACCACATGGAGTTGGAGAAAGTCCCTAGCATCCTTAGAGGTCATCCTAAGCTCTCCAAGTCGCCGGAACTCGCCCCCAAAGGCACCATTGCCGCGGGTAAGCCAAGGAGAGAGCCTAGTGTCCATTTTCGAGTTTGGTGAAGGTAGGCTACCCCAATTCATTTTTCTCTGCTTCCATATGATAAAATAAGATTTATCAAGTGGATAAACCAAGTTCTTCTTGCATTTAAAATGGAGTTTCGAAATTTTGGAACTTAAGGCCTTAAATTCGGATTTTTAGTTGCAAGCATGTTTTGGTCGATTTTATTTGATGATAAATCATTATAAATCATGTGAAAGTATGTGGTAAAGTTTTAGCATTTTTGGAGTTCATTTGTTCGGTCAAGTAGTTCATGAAAATATGCTATTTTCGAGCCTCCGAGCCAAGTATTTGTGCATTCAAGTTTTATCATGAGTATTGATTTCTACAATCATGTTTTTGCATGTACAACTCTCAGCCATAGTCATATGTTCAATTTAGAGAAGTTGGTTCGGTCAACTCGTTCATGATTTTATGTGAAATTTCACCTCCAAGCCATATTAGCTTACATTCAAGTATAAGCCATCATGATAGCCTCCTTAACCATGATTTTTTATGTATAATACTCGGCCATAGTCATTTATGCATGTTTGAGAAGTGGGTTCTGTAATAGCCCATTTTTACCAAATGTAAATTAAGTACTTAGTTTTGTAATGTTCATATTATTCTCGGAATCCAAAGTACAAGTCAATTTACGCTCAATCGCCCGATAAAAATATTATAGAATTAAATCGTACTTAATCGAGCGGTAAATGTGCTAATCTTGCGCTAATCATACATGATCATGCGCATAATCGTGCTTAGTGGTCCCTTAAGAACCTCAATTATGTTCATTTAAACTTAAGAGCTAATTCGATCATCATATGTTTTTAAGCATTGATCAATGCACGTCTAGGGTGCTTAATTTTCTTCTAATCGCCTTAACCTAGGGTAATCACGCATAATCATGCCTTAAACGTGCTTAGATATTTAATGAGCTCAAGTGGACAAAAGATAGGGCAAAGCCACGTGAATATTATCCTTCCTAGCACATGTGGCCTCTTTGTACCAAGTGTTAGATGACTAAGCAAAAATAAATACACCTCGTGGCCCTAGGACGCGGCAAATGGCACGAGCTCAATGGCTAAGGATTTTACTTCACGTTTTCATCCACTTTCACGTCTATAAATCAAGTGTTTGGACATATTTTTAGCTTATGACTTAAACTATTTCCTAAGCACACTCTAAGCAAGATTAAGATATATTAATCCTAGCCTTACGTACGCGCGCAAGGGAGAAGAAAAGGGACGAACCATCACCAAAATCTTGTCAATTTTCTTCGGGCAATCAAAGGTTTGATCAGTTCACGACTATCAGCACTTCCAGTTTCATATCTTCAGTACAGGTCATGAAGTCGGTCCGGAGCTGTGAAGTTGACGGGTGGATCGAAGTTAAATATTTTACTGTTTTATTTTGCCATGCTATGTTCCACTGAACTTACTGTTTGACAAACTTTGACTTTTGATCCGATTCCATAGTCGGATTGTATATTATGCTAATCCATTTTGCTTGTAAATTTTAACAATCGTAACGAACTTTTAAAGATAAAATAAATCTTTTAGTAACGCTCCGAATCATTTTCTTAAACTATTTTTATAAGATATCTTTAAAACGTACTCTGATAATTAAGTTAAGGCGGGGCGTTACAGTTGGTATCAGAGCACGTTTCTGCGTCTCTGAATGGTTTTAAAAGTCCAAAAGTTTTCAAATGTTCGATCACGTCAAGTTTACACTCCGCCGACTACCAGGTAAGTGCTGATACATGTTTTAAATTATAAACAATTTACTATGCCTATGCTCAGTTATGTTATAGAAATAACTGTTATGGACTAGTTAAGGTGCTCGAATCATGCTCAAGGTTTATGGCCTAAAGTATTCATGATAGAATTGACAACTCGTCAAAAAATTTATATGTTCCATAAATCAGCCAATGTATCTTATTCTTATACTTAATCATGTCAAACTCTTTCAACATTCAGATGTCGACTCATAGAAGTTCGGCTCATCGTGAACCTTCACAGTCCGAGGTAGTCGCACAGTTTCGCGACTATCATCCAGAGAAGTTTTCCGGTCAGGGAGATCCCCGCATTGTCGACGAATGGGTTCAAGGCCTTGAAACGATTTTCGAGGTCATGGACTGTCCCGAACGTTATCGCGTGTTATGCGCACAAATCCAATTAACCGGTGACGCACGACTTTGGTGGCACGCCTACTGGGGTATGCGTCCCGGAGAAAAAGAAAACTGCACGTGGGACATGTTCAAGGAGTTAATTCGCGATAAATATTATCCTCCTTACTACAAAGCTGAAATGGAGCGTCAATTTTTGGCGCTTAAACAAGATACTCGGACAGTGGACGAGTACGAGAGAGAGTTCACTCGACTTGGAGCTTTTGTACCTGACTTGATGACCACAGAAGCAACAAGGACGAGACGTTTTATCGATGGGCTTATTCCAGTAGTCCGTCACAACATCGTGGGTCATGGAGTCCAGTCCTATGCCCGTACTGTTACCATTGCAGGAGAAGTTGATGCCAGCATACGAAGGGAAGCCAATGTGATCGTCTTCAGCCGATTTCCTCCACTCAATCCTCAATACCAAATGTTCAACCCGCAGCTGCCCCACAACAAAGATACAAGAACAAGAGGAAGAACAGGGGAGGCCCAGATGACCGCAGGAACCGTCAGCGACAGCAGCAACCTATACCACCTTGCCTCACTTGTGGAAAGATTCACCGCGGAGACTGCTTGATGGGCCAGAACACTTGCTACTATTGCCGACAGCCTGGTCATATCCGACTGAATTGTCCACGATTGCAACAGCAACAACAACCTCAACAACAACAACCTCAACAACCTCAGCAGCCCAGACAGCAGCCACCGAGACAGCCTCAGCAACAGCAACACGGGAGACAGCCAGCACGTGTGTATGCAGTCGATCAAGCGGAAGCAGCTCAACACCCAGGTACCATGTCTGGGATGATTATACTTAATGATGTTCCTGTTTTCGCTTTATTTGATAACGGTGCAACGCACTCTTTTATTTCACGACGATGTCTTGACGCCATTGGGGTTCATACTATTTTTGCTGTCGATCCTCTTGAGGTGAGTCTAGCCTCGGGAAGAAAGATAGTAACTGATGCTAAAGCAACCGATCTTAGCCTTTCTGTCGGTGGACGTGTCTTGCCTACCGAAGCTTATGTTCTCGAGATGAGGGATTTCGACCTCATTCTCGGCATGGATTGGTTAACATATTTTCATGCAGATATTCGATGTCACGACCGGGAGATTACTCTCTATCTTCTGGGAGATGATTCTATTACCTTTTATGGCTCCAAGACTCGTGCTTTACCACATGTTATTTCTATGGCGAAAGCCAGAAAGATGTTGCGGCGTAATGATTGCCAGGGTTATCTTGTAAGTCTTATCAGCGATGAACCAAAAGCACGAACACCTCACGACGTTCCTATTGTTCGTGAGTTCGTGGACGTGTTTCCAGACCAACTCCCAAGAGGACCACCTAACCGGCAGGTAGAGTTCTCTATTGATCTTATTCCAGGGGCCGGTCCTGTGTCCAAAGCACCATACCGCATGGCGCCGAAGGAATTACAGGAGTTAAAGACTCAAATTCAGGAATTACTTAAACTCGGTTTCATTCGGCCGAATGTTTCACCTTGGGGAGCACCCGTTCTCTTTGTCAAGAAGAAGGACGGATCTATGCGCATGTGTATTGATTACCGGGATCTTAACCGGCTAACTATCAAGAATAAATATCCGCTTCCCAGAATCGATGATTTATTTGATCAGCTGAGGGGAGCTTGTGTATTTTCTAAGATTGATCTCCATTCAGGCTACCACCAGCTGGGAATCAAAGAGTCAGATATTCCAAAAACTGCATTTCGTACGCGTTACGGTCACTATGAGTTCGTAGTATTGCCGTTTGGGCTCAGTAATGCCCCGGTAGTATTCATGGACTTGATGAACCGTATATTTCACCCTTATCTCGATCAGTTTGTTATTGTTTTTATTGATGATATTTTGATCTACTCGAAGAGCTAGAAGGAACACGAGGAGCACTTGAGGGTTGTTCTTGAAACCCTTAGGCGAGAAAAGTTATATGCAAAATTCTCCAAATGCGAATTCTGGCTCGAGCAAGTTACTTTCCTTGGTCATGTTATCACGCAGGCAGGTATTGAGGTTGATCCATCCAAGATATTTGCTATTCAAAATTGGTCCAGACCCAAGAATCCATCCGAGGTTCGTAGTTTTCTCGGTTTGGCGGGTTACTATCGCAGGTTTATTGAAGGATTTTCTAAAATTGCCCTCCCATTATCCCAATTGACAAGGAAGTCTATCACGTTCAAGTGGACTGATTGTTGTGAATCCAGTTTTCAGGAGCTCAAGAGGAGATTGACCACTGCACCCGTATTAATTATACCAGATCCTACTCGGGATTTCACCATTTACAGTGATGCCTCGAGACAGGGTTTGGGATGTGTTCTAATGCAGGATGGCCAGGTCGTTGCTTATGCCTCTCGTCAATTAAAGCCGCATGAACAGAATTATCCTACACACGACTTGGAACTTGCAACAGTGGTACATGCCCTCAAGATTTGGCGACATTATTTGTATGGCGGCAAATGCGAAATTTTCACTGATCATAAGAGCTTGCAATATATTTTTACTCAGAAAGAGCTCAACATGCGACAACGGCGTTGGTTAGAACTCGTGAAAGATTATGATTGTACCATTCAATATCATCCGGGGAAAGCGAATGTCGTTGCTGATGCCCTAAGCTGCAAGGTGAAGGGTGATTTGATTTACGTTGTTACTCAGCAGAACCATCTTATCCAAGAATTCGCTCGGATGCAAATTCAGATTGTTGATGCACTACCTACGGCGATTATTGGGAGTGTTAGTGCTATGCAGGTTCAACCAACGTTAAGGGAGAGAATCCGGCGGGAACAGATGTCTGATGAATTTATTCGTGTTATTACCGCTAAAGTCCGTGCCGGAGGTGTCGAAGGTTTCCAACTGGGTTCGGATAGAGCCTTAGAATTTCAAGGTAGAATCGTGGTGCTGAAAGTCGAAGCGTTGCGAAAGAAAATTTTGTCTGAAGCTCATACCGCACCTTATTTAGCTCATCCGGGAAGTACGAAGATGTATCATGACTTGAAGAGATCGTTCTGGTGGCGTGGAATGAAGAAGGACGTTGCCGACTTTGTAAGAAAATGTTTAACCTGTCAACAAGTCAAAGCAGAACACAAGAGTCCCTTGGGCCTTCTGCAACCACTCGAGATTCCGAAGTGGAAGTGGGAGGAAGTCACGATGGATTTTGTCACTGGGTTACCGAAGTCATCTAAACATCACGATGCTATCTGGGTCGTGGTGGATAGATTGACTAAGGTTGCTCATTTTATGCCAGTATCGATGAATATGTCTTTGGATAAGTTAGCCGAGATTTATACTGAGGGAGTTGTCCGACTTCACGGAGTGCCTGTTACTATCGTGTCAGACAGGGATCCCAGATTCACTAGTAGATTTTGGGAAAGTTTGCACAAGGCAATGGGCACGAGATTAGAGTTTAGTTCCGCTTATCATCCTGAGACTGACGGACAATCCGAGCGGACTATTCAAACACTGGAAGATATGTTGCGATCTTTGGTTGTTGACAGGGGTGCTAAGTGGGAGTCGTTATTACCATTATGCGAATTTGCTTATAATAATAGTTATCATTCTTCTATTCAAATGGCTCCTTATGAAGCACTAGACGGTCGTAAATGTCGTTCCCCTCTTTATTGGGACGACGTCGGTGAACGCCGAATACTTGGTCCGAGCAGGATCGCCGAAACGGCGGCAGATGTAGAATTGATCAGACAAAGACTTCAGGCAGCTCAGAGTCGGCAGAAATCATCAGCCGATCAACACAGACGTGATATTCAGTTTGAAGTTGAGGAGCGAGCTTTTCTTAAAGTTCGTCCATTCCGAGGGATCATTCGATTCGGAAAGAGAGGAAAGTTGCATCCTCGTTATATCGGCCCGTTCGAAGTCCTCGAACGAGTGGGCGAAGTTGCTTACCGTTTAGCCTTGCCTCCCGAATTATCCAATGTTCATAATGTTTTTCATGTGTCCATGTTACGTAAATACGTGTGCGATCCAGATCATATTCTTCAGTATACTGATATCCAGATTCAGCCAGACTTATCTTACGAGGAGAAACCGGTAGCCGTTTTGGACCGAGAGGTTCGTCGACTCCGGAAACGTGAGATTCCCCTCGTTCGTATTCAATGGGATCGCCACGGTGCCACTTGGGAGCAGGAAGCTGATATTCGCGCTCGTTTTCCTGATTTCCAGTTTTGATGTATATACTCTTATGTTTCATGTATAGGTTTTCGGTTTGATATTTCCGAGGACGGAAATATTTTAAGGAGGGCAAATTGTAATAGCCCATTTTTACCAAATGTAAATTACGTACTTAGTTTTGTAATGTTCATATTATTCTCGGAATCCAAAGTACAAGTCAATTTACGCTCAATCGCCCGATAAAAATATTATAGAATTAAATCGTACTTAATCGAGCGGTAAATGTGCTAATCTTGCGCTAATCATACATGATCATGCGCATAATCGTGCTTAGTGGTCCCTTAAGAACCTCAATTATGTTCATTTAAACTTAAGAGCTAATTCGATCATCATATGTTTTTAAGCATTGATCAATGCACGTCTAGGGTGCTTAATTTTCTTCTAATCGCCTTAACCTAGGGTAATCACGCATAAATGCCTTAAACGTGCTTAGGTATTTAATGAGCTCAAGTGGACAAAAGATAGGGCAAAGCCACGTGAATATTATCCTTCCTAGCACATGTGGCCTCTTTGTACCAAGTGTTAGATGACTAAGCAAAAATAAATACACCTCGTGGCCCTAGGACGCGGCAAATGGCACGAGCTCATTGGCTAAGGATTTTACTTCACGTTTTCATCCACTTTCACGTCTATAAATCAAGTGTTTGGACATATTTTTAGCTTATGACTTAAACTATTTCCTAAGCACACTCTAAGCAAGATTAAGATATATTAATCCTAGCCTTACGTACGCGCGCAAGGGAGAAGAAAAGGGACGAACCATCACCAAAATCTTGTCAATTTTCTTCGGGCAATCAAAGGTTTGATCATTTCACGACTATCAGCACTTTCAGTTTCATATCTTCAGTACAGGTCATGAAGTCGGTCCGGAGCTGTGAAGTTGACGGGTGGATCGAAGTTAAATATTTTATTGTTTTGTTTTGCCACGCTATGTTCCGCTGAACTTACTGTTTGACAAACTTTGACTTTTGATCTGATTTCATAGTCGGATTGTATATTATGCTAATCCATTTTGCTTGTAAATTTTAAACGATCGTAACGAATTTTTAAAGATAAAATAAATCTTTTAGTAACGCTCCGAATCATTTTCTTAAACTATTTTTAAAATATATCTTTAAAACGTACTCTGATAATTAAGTTAAGGCGGGGCGTTACAGGTTCGGTGACCCCATGCTCGTACGTGCCTTATCGGCCCTACCGAGCCCTTAGCATTTTTACTCGAGACCTCATAACATTTTATTTCATTTTTGTGCCTTATATATAATGTTTTAGGTTGCTAAGTATTCGGCATTTATCAAATGTTCAAGTATGAGTAGTTGGTTCGGCGAGTTAGTGTTCGTACGTGCCTTATCGACCTTACCGAACTACGTGCACGTTTAGCCGGGGTCTTCTAGTGCTTCTTGGCCTTTTTATGCATATTTCATCATGTTAAGTTGTTATATGTGGCATGTCAATTGTAAGGTAGCCAAAGGGCTAGAAAAGTAGCCGGACGGCCGGCGAGGAGCCGACCGGGGCCGCTGCCGCGCACTGATGAGGGATCGCGTGTTCCCGACTCGTGACCTTGCCTCGGACGTTGCGTGAACTCGGCCTTTGGCTAGGGTTGCGGATGACTCGGAGGTTAATCTCCTTATCTTCTCGTGATAGGTGAGACAGCTCGGATGTGAATCCTTGCCAAACTCGTCTTGCTCGAGTTATGCGGTGGAACGCCCTTCTCGTAACAAGGGTTTTGCACTAAATCTCAAAAGAAATCTAACACAAGAATTTGGTGACCAATGGTCGAGGTCCCGCCAGTCAGCGAACCGGCCGGCTCGACCGGTGGTTCGAGCCTAGATTTTTGGTTCGTGAGTTCAGATCCGAGTTTTATTCCGGACATTAAGTATTTTTCCGAGCCAAACCCGCCAGTTTTAGTATTTCAGTTATAAATCTGGACTTAGTCTATTTTTAAGCGAACTTTTAGCACAGTCTATTTCATTCGGTAAATGAGCATTTAGAACCGAGCATCTTTGCATAATAATTAAATATTCTAAGCATAATACTTAGAATTATTCTATGTGTTATGTAGCCTGAGGAGAGTCGAGCCTCCGACCGCTACTTAAAAGTTCACGCATTTGCCAGCTATTTTCAGTATACCAGGTGGGAGCCTTTACAGGGCATTATGTTGCACATTTCAGTTATCCTGTATAAGGTACGTGAGTAGTAAGTTATGCAGACGGTTGAATCATCCCATTTGTGGTTCAATTAAGTTTCTCCCAGGTGAGAGGCCGACCTAAGGGCCTGCCTATTCTGCCTGATACCCGCAGATCGGGTTGTGCACATCGAGCGGCCGTTCTAAGGGCCGAGGGTCTTTGACCACAAGAAAAGAAAAGAAAAGAAAAGGAAAGAAAAGAAAAGAAAAGAAAGATTAAGTTCAGCTCGTATATATTGAAGTTCATTATATGTTATTATAGATGTTGTCTAATTCAGTGTCGGCCAGGGTAAGGGTCATGTACTGGGTTTTACACCGTCCATAATTATTGTACCATGATTGAGGTATGTTCGAGATATTAAGTTTCTCCCAGGTGAGAGGCCGACCTAAGGGCCTTCCTATTCCACCTGGCATTCGTTAAGTGGCCGACCTAAGGGCCTTCAGTCTTATCGGGTGATGTGCACACAAGCGGCCGAAATAAGGGCCTATAAGGGTTTTTGAGGAACGTCAACAACATGCACAGTATTGAACTTATCGAAATAAATCCTAACGCAGCGGAATCTATAGTTAGGATTAGGACATTACCTTTTAAAATTTCTGCCGACTAAAAGACATTGCTGATTTTCTTTGATGGAGATCGTCTGATTACCACAACTCAATCGGTTGAAGAGTTTGGCCTTTGTCGGCTCTAGTCGAGTGTTGAATCACGAACGGATCACCGAGACGAACTTCTCGGGCTCGGGTCGGTTGGGCAGGTTCATATCACGTCTTGGGTCGGTTCGGGTTACAGTGGCTCAAGTTGCGGATAGATGCGCGTGCGTGTCAACTTTCCTATGCCTGGAAGGACTAGCGGGTGCGTGGAATAGCGAGTGCGTGCGGGTCGCCGGCTGCGGCTTTCCTATGCCTGTGAGGAGTAGGCGAGCAGGGTCTGTGTCATGCCGATTGTATGCGGCATGTTTCCTGGGGCGCGAGGAGTCCTGGTCAATCGAGGAGTCCTGGTTGAGCGAGGAGTCCTAGTCGAGCGAGGATTCCTGGTTGAGCGAGGAGTGGCTTTCCGGCGGTGGTCGACGACGGCGGACGGCGGCAGTCGACTGAAGAAGGTGACCGAAAAATATGAAGGTTTGAGGTTTAATATAATCTCACCTTAAAGCCTTCTAATGGATTACCTAAACACCTACTTCAATTAATCTTGGTTGCGAGATTAGTTGAATCTCCCTAACTCTCGAACAAGACAATTTTTCTCTCTTTGAAAGATGGAAAAAACGAGTCTCACATGTGTGTCTCAAGAGGTTGGGACATGGTGTATTCATAGGCTCCATTAGGGACCTTAAGGAGGTGCCAAATATGGGCTTATCCCATTAGGCCAAGGAATCCTAATTCTACTCCACAAGCTAATCCATATTAGGTCATGATTCCTTCTCCTAACATCACCTTCTAGAAGACTCTCTAGTCTCTTAACCCTAGGTAATATTCTAGAAGGAATATTCCCTAAGTCTTGGAATAATAATTATGGAATAAAATTAATTCCTAAAATACTAATAAAATTAAATAATAATATATCCCACTAGAATATTATTATTGCTCTCCCCATTTGGCTTCAATTTAATAAATTAAATTAAACCTCAAGTTGATTAATTAATATTAATCTAATTGACCGATTTACCTCCCCATGTTTCAGATATAACGTCCGTGGATTAATTAAATTACTGACAAGATAATTAATCGACTTCTTATTTATTTCCGAAATTAGTACCACTCAGAACTTTAATCATTGTGTCGGATAATCATCGACATGCAGGGTTTTAACACAATATTCTTTCCTGAGCTCATTCCGAGGACGTCATCAATCCAGAGCACTAGAACACGGTTACTATAAATAATATATAATAGCTCGTCATAAAAACATTTTTATTTACCAAAGTACCGAGTATGTCATCCTAACAGAATAGGAATCACCCTTGGTAAATCAAATAAATAAATAATGAATATACACGACTATTTTATATTATCTTATAGCTTAAGAGAACGCATCAATTATTGAAGGTATAGATTACAACAACGATCAGTAAGTCTCATAATCTTATCCTTCTGGCGGTCATGTTCAATACTTAACATAAGTACTAGTGTAATTCTCCAGTTAAAGGACAACTGAATCAAGAATACACTACTGTCTTTCTTCAAGTGGGGCCTCACTGCCAGTCTAGACTATGAACAAATGATTTAATCTTACAAGGAACCGATAGGTAATCTTACTGTTCGAGAAACCACGAACCACACTATCTCAATGTAAGACAAGGAGTATGAGTGCATAAATAAATAAACTGCAAGCATATGTACTTTGACTAAAACGCAATTGCCATATCAAAATGGTATTATTAATATCTGAAAGACAAGCTTTATAGCATATCTAACAATCTCCCACTTATGCTTAATAAGCTCATGGTTATCACTAACCACAATTCTCTTTTAATCTAATTCTCAAAGACTAGTCTACTATGTCGCACTAACATCTGGTTCCCATTTCTTCTACGTGTCTTGAAAAGACTTTGGCCGGTAGGCTCTTCGTAAAAGGATCTGCTAGGTTGTCCTCTGACTGTATCTTGGCAACAACGACTTCTCCTCGTCCAACGATTTCTCGTATCAGGTGGTACTTGCGCTCTATGTGTTTACTCGCTTTATGAGTTCGTGGCTCCTTCGAATTTGCTACTACTCCGCTGTTATCACAGAAGACTGTAATTGCAGCGGGCAAACTCGGCACCACATCAAGGTCGAGGAGAAAATTCCTGAGCCAAACAGCTTCTTTCACTGGCTCTGAGGCTGCTACATACTCAGCCTCCATGGTTGAGTCTGCCACGCATTTCTACTTGACACTCCTCCATACAATAGCTCCTCCTCCTAAAGTAAACACAAACCCTGAGGTTGACTTGCTTTTGTCCCTGTCTTCCTGGAAGTCAGAATCGGTGTAACCTAACAGAAGCAATTCATCTGCCTGGTAAATCAGCATGTACTCCTTTGTCCTTCTCAGGTACTTGAGTATATGCTTTACCGCATACCAATGTTCCAGTCCTGGATTACTCTGATATCTTGCCACCATGCCTACTGCATAACAGATATCAGGTCGCGTACACAACATCGCATACATGAGGCTTCCTACTGCTGATGCATAAGGAACTGCTTTCATGTCCTCTATCTCTTGAGGAGTCTTCAGGGACATCTTCTTAGATAGAGTGATTCCATGTGGAAAGGTAAATCCCCTTTCTTTGAATCATGCATGTTGAAACGTTTCAGGACAGTGCCTATGTATGTAGATTGGGATAGGCACAATTTTCTCTTATCTCGGTCCCAAATGACCTTGATACCGAGAACATGTCCTACTTCTCCCAAATCTTTCATATCAAACAGCTTGGATAACCATCCCTTTACTTTTGTTAACATTTTCACACTGTTTCCAATGAGAAGAATGTCATCTACGTATAGCACTAGAAACACCACCACGTTTCCTTCACTTTTCTTGTACACACAGTGCTCATCCGGATATTGGGTAAATCCATACGACTGGAAAACCTCATCAAAACGGATGTTCCAAGACCTCGAAGCTTGCTTTAGTCCATAAATGGACCTTTTCAGCTTACAGACCAAATGCTTTGTCCCTTTGTAATGAATCCTCCTGATTGCTTCATATAGATGTCCTCGTCTAAATTCCCGTTAAGGAAAGCAGTCTTAACATCCATTTGCCAAATCTCATAATCCATATGAGCGGCAACAGCCAAGAGAATCCTGATGGATTTCAGCATAGCTACCGGCGAAAAAGTTTCCTCATAATCGGTCCCTTCTTTCTGAGTATATCCTTTCGCAACAAGCCTAGCTTTGAATGTTTCAACCTTCCCATCTGCTCCTCTCTTTCTCTTATAGACCCACTTACATCCAATGGCATGCACGCCACTGGATGGTTCTACAAGATCCCAGACCTGATTGGAATCCATAGAATCCATTTCAGACTTCATCGCCTTTTGCCAAGACTCTGCGTCCCGATCTTGTAGTGCCTCATTGTATGTCCATGGCTCGATTTCAAGAATGTCCGGGACGGCCTCAGAAGACTCTCCCAGACCTATGAATCGTTCAGGCTTCTGGACAACCCTCCCAGTACGACGAGGTACTACCTGCTCAGGTGCATCATCAGCGACACGTGTAGCAGTATTTTGGGGTGTAACATCTAGCGCACTTGGTATTGAAGTACTCACTCCCTTTACCTCCTCTAGGACATGTCTACTACTGAGCCTGTGATCTAACACATAGTCTTCTTCCAAGAACCTCACATTCGTGCGAACGATTACTTTCTAGTCCCCGGGACTATAAAATAGACCACCTTTTGTTTCCTTTGGATATCCCACAAACAGCCTTACTTCTGTTCTATGTTCCAACTTATCAGTATCGGTTCTCAGCACATGTGCTAGACTACCCCAAATCCTGAGATGTCTTAGACTAGGCTTCCGCCCATTCCACAACTCCCAAAGTGTAGATGGTACTGATTTAGAAGATACTCTGTTCAGAACGTAAACTGCTGTTTCTAGGGCATATCCCCTTAACGAATCGGGTAACGTACTATAACTCATCATTGCCCTAACCATTTCTATGAGAGTTCTATTCCTTCGCTCTGCCACGCCATTCTGCTGGGGTGTGCCTGGCACAGTCAGTTGGGAAGTAATTCTATTATCCGTCAAATAGTCTCTAAATTCATTTGAGAGATATTTGCCACCACGATCAGATCGTAATGACTTGATACTTTTTCCTAACTGCTTTTTCACAACTGCCTTATACTCTAAGAATTTCTCAAAGCATTCAGATTTGCGGTGCAATAGAAAAATGTACCCATATCTCGTGTAGTCATCGATAAACGTAACGAAGTACTCGAAACCTCCTCTCGCTTGAATAGACATAGGACCACATAGATCGGAATGAATTAGCCCTAACAGATCTTCGGCTCTGTAATAGCCCAATTCTGTATTAATAAAAATGACAATTTTTAGTTCTCAGTTGAACTATTTATTTTTATTAATACTGCTCGTCTTGAGTTCCGAGCCCAGTTATCAGCTATTCAATCTCAGTTATTAATTCTGGTCCATTTATTTTAGTAATGGATTTTATTCTGTCGGAATTAGTTATTTCAGTTGACGAATAATCAAAACCGAGTTTGTTTCGATAAATCGTCCAAGTTTAGCCGTGTCCGGAACCGAGTTGTTCGGTCGCGAGTATCGCGCCTAGCCAATTCTCGAGCCCTAGTTGTCTCGAGTCTTGTTCGAGCCCTAGCCATGCTCATAGCCTTACTTAGAATATTTCTAAGTATGAGATCATATTTGTCAAGCCTTGGATGTTATTCCCTCGGTCTAGTATACCGCACCTAGTTCGTGCGTGGCCCCGAGATCACTCGCGTCTAGGGTTCGCAAGTTCGGGCCAAAGCCGTGCCGAGTTCGCACCAAGTCATGACCAAGTATTGAGGGGATTTTCCTAGGTTTGGTGGCACCTAAGTGTGGCCATTTTTCAGCCCTAGCCAAGGGTTAGCCTCGGTTCAAGTGCATTCCAAGTCGGGCCATGAGTCGCGCCCTAGTACCCGCACCCTAGCCTCGCGCGAGTCAAGTATGGTGGCCCAAGTCATGGCCAAACACCTTTGGAATTTTTCTAAGTATTATGCATCAAGATAGGATCATGGGCCATGTCATTTATGCCTTAGAAAGTCATTTTTCTCGGTCCAAGGTTTGTCCCGCGCCCAGTCCGCGTACACAGGCCCGTTCGCGTAGCCCAGCGCCCAGCCCAGGGCCGTGTGCAGCCCAGCTCGCGCCCAGCGCCAGCAGCGACAGCCCATCATTTGGAGCCCAATTCTTCAAATTCCAGCCCACTTCCTTCCATGACCCAATGCTGCGTGTATTAAGGACTTAATGAGGGTCATTTAGGGCTAAGATGTCCCTAAGAAAGTGTTAAGGAAGTCAGCCTATGATTAAGCCAAAGTGGAGCATGTGCTTGTGGAATATTTTATTCAAGTGTGTAAGGCATTGTCCCCCACTACCTCCTCCTCCACCTTGGGACCGACCAGACCTGCTCTCTATCATATTTTAATGCCTTGGTCAGTCAAGATGCCCCTGCCAACCCTCCAAGTTCGTGCAAACAGCCCCAAACCATGTCCCCATGCACATGTGATGTGTGTGTGTCTCCACTTTGAGCATTGTTTTCTCCGCCCATGCATTTCCCTTATAAGGCCACCTTCATCTGAGTGTTAGAGCTCTTGGATACTCATAATTTTCGAGCATAACACTTAGCACACTGAGGGAAAACAAGAGAAAAACCGAGAGCAAGCCAAGGCAAGCCTAGCCGCGCGCGCGTGTGCCCCGGGGTAGAGGAGTGGTCGTGTCCAGCTTGTTCCAGCCTAGTTATCTCGAGGCTTATCATTATCCAAGCTTAGTTTGGATATTTATAAGTCTCTTGAAGCAATCCTCCTCAGCCATTCAAGCCCCTAAGTCGAGGCTAGTCTCCTAGGCCATTTGCGAGCCCGAGCAAAGGCCATTAGCACCATTCGCAAGCTCGAGCAAGGTTAGCTCATGACTTTAATTTTTCCTAGCTTATTCATGGTAAAATAAGATTTATCATGTACAAAAATGGTGCCATGCACGAGAAGAATCTGGAGATTTGGATTTTTGAAGATTTAAGCCCTAATTTCGTAAGTTATGGTACATGCATGATATGGCCGAGATTAGTATCTTAATAATCCTTAAAAATCATGATTATGACATGGTTAAAACAGTTTCATGCTTTGAGTTCATTTGTTCGGTCAATTTGTTAAGTGAAATCGAGCCATTTTCACCCCCGAACCTAAGTATATGTGCATGCATGTATTGACCCATGTTCTAGCCTCATTAGCCATGATTTTTGATGTATATCATTCGGCCCTAGGTCAATTTTCATGTTGAGCATATTCATTTTTGTGCCCTAGGGTGGCCTCGTGCCTAATCGGCCCTATAAGCCCACCACCAAATCCAACCGAGGTCCCTCAGTGACTTTTGGCATTTTTGAACATTTTATGTCATATTAGGTTGATTTGGTTCAGTAGTCCCCGGTAAAGTTGTCGGAAGTTTGGCAAAGGACCGGCTAGGGTCACCAGCCGCGCCAGTCGCGCGTGCCGTGCCCTTGCCGCGTCGCAGGGGCCAGGCAGTGCCCCTGTCCGTGCCCGCGCCTAGCGCTCGCGAGGCACCGCAGTCCCCAGTGCACGTGACAGCGCCCAGCCGCGCCTGTCCGTGCCAGCCCGCGAGGTCTCAGCGCCAGTCGCGCCAGAGCACCTCCGACAGCGCCCGGCAGCGCTGTCCCAGTGTCATGCACGCGTGATCCCGAGCCAGTCGCTCGTACCACGCGGAGTCGACCTCGGGTCGTGCCAGCAGCGCACCCGAGTGTCCAGTGCCGTGCTGTAGTGACCCCGAGTCAGGTCCAGAGGCCTCGGGACGTGCCCAGCAGCACGCCCGAGTAGTCAGTTAGCCCGGGACGTGCCCAGCAGCATGCCCGCGTGCCCAGGGTCGCCCGGTAGCACCCTGACAGCCCTAGCCGCGCCCGAGCCGCGCGAGTAGTGTCTGGCCACGTCCGTTCTCGCGCCAGTCGCACTCGGGTCGTGCCAGCCGCACGCCCAGTGCCCAGTCAACCCGGGTACGCGCCAGTTCCCGCGTCCCTCGTGCTCGACCGTGCCCAGCAGCACGCCAGCACACCCAGTGACTCTCGGTCGTGCCCAGCCGCACCTAGTGGCACCAGTCGTGCCAGGGCCCGTGCCAGCCGCACAGCCCGCGCCCAGCAGCGCCTAGTACCGTGCCCGGTCGCACCCAGCTAGTGCCCAGCGCCGTGCCATGGCCCCAGCAGGCCCGGCACGGGATCGAGCCCGGCCAGTCCGAGCAGCCCGTGACCAACCGGTCCAGTGTGACCCGGTGGTCCAACCGGGTCCGGTCCAGCCCGACCCGGTTCAGCCAGTTAGCGAACCGGCCGGTTTAGCCGGCGGTTCGAGTCCGTTTTGGTTCGTGATTTTAGGTCCGAGTCTTATTCCGAAATTTAAGTATTTTTTCGAGCCAAACCTGATCAGTTAAGCATATCAGTATTATTTCCGGACTTAGAATTATTTCTGTGAACCCTTAGAGCGTTCCTTTATATCCGGATGAGTAATCTGATAGAGTAGAGCATCCTAGCATATTTTTGAGCATATGACGAGCATAGTACTTAGTATATTTGTTTGCTTATATTTTTATGTAGCTTGAAGAGTCAGCTACCAGCAAAGCCGCACTTACTTATTTTCAAAACCGATTAGGTGGGGACCCAGTCTGGGTTATACATTGAGTTTAATAGTTGATATCACGTTCAGGTATGTATATGAGTTTTATCCACTTTGGGTTAAGGCCAAGTTTGCCTTTCCTAAGTTCTGGTGGTGGCCCAGTTTTCCCTAGTTATAATTTTACCCGGTTCGCCAGTACGAACGGATCCAGACTAATATGCATGATTCGTAAAAATATAGACCTGAATTCTTTAAGTCTAAACCAGTTGTTAGACCTAGGTTAAAGAAACGGGTTTTTAAGCAGAAAAGTCCTTAGCAGCATCCCGAGATAGTTTGCAAATGATTTCGAAAAATTTATAAGCGTTTTCGAAAGAGTTAAAATTTGCGAAAATTGGCCCTAGTTAGCGGGGTGTTGCAAGCTCTATTCCCCTTCGATTGAAAAACCCTCTTAGTCATTTTTCCTTCCAGGCAAGATTCACAAGTTGAAGAGCCTCGACTTCTAACGACCCAAGGGCCCGTCTGCTACCAACCATTGAATCCTCCTAAGGTTTATATGACCAAGTCTTGGATGTCAAAGATATGTTTCATTCATTTTCGAATATTCCTTTCTCTTGTTCAGATTAGAAGATGAATTAAGAAATTATATATGTGGCAGTGGAGATGACTTTGGTTCTAAAACATACAGATTGTCTACTAATGATCCAGAACAAATGAACTTTTGTCCAAAACGAATAACAACTTTATTATCGAAAATAGCAGAAAAACCATTCATAAATAACTTAGAAACTGCAATCAAATTCTTTCTAAAACTAGGAACATAAAGACAATCTTTTAAAACTAAAGTCCTATCTAAACCAAAATCTAAATAGACGTCTCCCACTGCAACTGCTGATGCTCTACTAGCATCGCCCAAGTAGATGGTAACTTCTCCTTCCCTAAGCCGTTTGAATTCCTGGAACCCCTGTAGAGAATTGTAGACATGATCAGTGGCTCATGTATCTACGCACCAGGTTCTGGTAGATAACACCGCTAAACATGTTTCAACGACTAATGAAAAAGATGTCCCTTTATCGCCCTTCTTAAGGACAGGGCAGTCGGCCTTCCAGTGTCCCTTCTGCTGGCATTTGTGGCACTTGCCTCTCAGCTTCTTCGCAGCATGCTGAGGTCGCGCATCTTTCATGACCGCTTTGCCCTTTCCTGTGGACTTCTTCCTCTTGTTACCCTTAGGAGGCCTAGAAGAAGAACCTTCTCCCTGTTGGGCAACCATATATAGCTTGGGACTTGTGACGAAACAGGCCCTCTGCCGACTGAAGTTCAGCAACAAGTTCCGGAAGAGTCATCAACATCTTGTTCATGTTATAATTCAACCGGAATTGTTCGAAGCTCTTCGACAAAGACTGGAGCACTATATCGACCTGGGTTTCCTCATCAATAAACGCCCCTAGGACCTCCAGCTCATTCAGCTAGGCCATGATAGCAAGAACATGATCCCTTGCATGAGTGCCTTCATGCATGGTCGTGTTCATCAGAACTCTCATGGCTTCTTGTGGGGCAGCCCGTGACTGATGGCCAAACAACTCCGTGAGATTGAGAAGCATATCTGCTGCAGTGTCCATAGTCTGATGCTGATGTTGAAGTACATTTGACAAAGATGCCAAGATGTAACACCTCGCCATCTCATAAGCCTTTTTCCACCGAGCATACGCCTCTTTCTCATTATCTGGGGCATTATCAGCAGGCACATCCGGACAAGCCTCAACAGTAGCAAATTTGTACCCTTCAGCAGTTAACACTATATCCATGTTCCTTTTCCAGTCAATGTAATTGGGACCAACAAGTTTGTTTTCTTTGAGAATTACGGACAACATATTAAAAGACATTTTGAATTCCTGGGATCACGTAAACATAGTTTTTACTTAGTCAAGTGATTATAGAATTTAACATCAAATATTAATCCTTAAAAAAAAATATTCAACTAAATTCAATGGCACCTCTAAACACCGAATCCCCGCAGGCCACGAAATGTGGACGTCTACGGTTCAAACCATCGCAAGAGGAGTGATTAATCCCATTAATTAACATACCGACAAATCATTACTTAATTAATAGCCGTTTCATCTTTTGGCCAGCGCATAATAAAAACAACCTTTTCCTGTGGGAATATCGTTTTAATTTGCACTTTAAGTGTAACCCATTAATTGGTACCAAGTTCACTACCAAAATCATACGTTCATCTGTGGATGATCCGTACTCTTTTGTAATAGCTCACTATTACCATCCCGAAGGAGATTTGTCCTTGTGAACTGTGAGATAAACCGTCCTGTGGGATCGATCTAAACCACTTCACTAACAAACCTATAATAGAGGCCTTGGATGTAATTTATTTCAACCCATTACACACTTAATGTAATCTTTAATTTAAGGGATTTTCCTAGACATGCTCCTATTTTAATTTGCACATAAAGCAAATAAGGAGAAACATAATCGTGTCCTTGTTTGAATGTGTTTTCCATTTCAGGAATTGGAACAACCCTTTCGCAGTGACTCCCACTCTTCATCTTGAATATGTTTTCACCGGGAAAGTAGCCATTGGATCATCACCATGGCATCCGTCTGTGTGTTTATCACCTCGCCCCATCGAGTTTGGTCCACATCCGTCGGATCAACAATGAATAATACAAAACAACAATTACATAATTCATTCTATGACCCACGCAGGAGTCGTACACGAGTTTTCTATGAAAGCAATAAACTATGCAGTGTCCCACTGCGCAAATAATTTATTACAAGCATTCACCAACCCGAAAACTTCTCGACATGTCTGAGGCTTATAAAAACACCATACATACATACATGAATTAAATCATACATACGGGCCATAATAGTCGGATTCAAAATCACCTGCAAATTGCAATTTCTAATCTACTATGCCGCTGCGTCCGTACACACATAATTCATGTAAACAGGCAAGTCCTAATTCAAACTGTGCACGAAGTTGAATTAAATCTGGGCTCTGATACCAGTTGTTGGGTTCTTTGAGGAACGTCAACAACATGCACAGTATTGAACTTATAGAAATAAATCCTAGCGCAGCAGAATCTATAGTTAGGATTAGGACATTACCTTTTAAAATTTCTGCCGACCCAGAGACGTTTCTGATTTCCTTTGATGGAGATCATCTGATTAGCACAACTCAATCGGTTGAAGAGTTTGGCCTATGTTGACTCTAGTCGAGTGTTGAATCACAAATAGAACACCGGGACAAACTTCTCGGGCTCGGGCCGGTTGGGCAGGTTCAGATGACGTCTCGGGTCGTGTCGGGTTACAGCGGCTCAGGTTGCGGACAGATGAGCGTGCGTTTAAACTTTTCTATGCCAGGAAGGACTAGGCGTACGGCGTCTGCGCTCACGCGGGTACGTGCTCGGGACATCACCGATACGCGCGAGGAGTCCTGATCAGGCGAGGAATAGCGGGTGCGTGCGGGTCGCGCGCTGCGGCTTTCCTATGCCTGTGAGGACTTGACGAGCAGGGTCTGAGTCATGCCGATCGTATGCGGCACGTTTCCTGGGGCGCGAGGAGTCCTGGTCGATCGAGGAGTCTTGGTTGAGTGAGGAGTCCTAGTCGAGCGAGGAGTCCTGGTTGAGCGAGGAGTGGTTTTCCGGCGGTGGTCGACGGCGACGAACGGCAGTAGTCGGCTAAGGAAGGTGACCGGAAAATATGAATGTTTGAGGTTTAATATAATCAAATTCTCTCAAGGGGGAGCAAAAATTCTCTCAAGGGGGAGGGCTTTTCTATCTACTAGGATTTGATCTTTGACAGTCGAAGTAGGATTGCTATCACCGCAGGTTATCTCCCAACTGACCAAGATCTAGGGAGTCCAGGTTTTGGGGATTGCCGGTGTTGATTGGGTAAGCAGCAAGTGGACAGATAACTCCATTAATAATGGCGGATAAATCTCCGGGTATGAGCTCGTGTGATGACCTGGATGAGGGGATGATGCGGAAGCTTCAAGCAATCTCTCTCTCCACGAAGAAAGCGGGTGAAATTGAGATCAAGTCAGAAGATATCAAATCGAGTGACGAGGAATGTAAGATGAGCCTGTTTGGGAAGGCGTTTATTCTGGGCTTCAAAAGGACAATGGGGGCCATTTGGAAACTTCAAGCACCTATGGAGGTAAAAGAACTTAGCTCCAATTTCTTCCAATTCATTTTCAATTCAGTGGAAGATAAAAATAAAGTGGTAGCTGGGCACAACTGGATCTATGATAACCAGTATTTAATATTAAAGGAGTGGTTTCCTAGACTGCATAGCAAGCACTGTTGTTTTGAGGAGATCAAATTGTGGGTACAAGTGCAAAATGTGCCACTGAACTGGATGAGCACAAAAGTTGGGATCAAAGTGGGGCAGATTTTTAGAAGTGTGAAAAATGTGGTGGTCTGTAAACTTGGAGGGGAGGCTGGTAGTTTCCTTAAGTTATTGGTAGCACTGAATATTAAAGATCCCATTCCTAGGTGCACATCTGTCAAGTTAGGAGAGCAGAAGGTGTTAGTGGCCTTTAAATATAAAAGACTTGTGAACCTTTGTTATTATTGTGGGATGTTTGGGCATTTAGAGAGAGGGTGTAGCCAGAGGTTAGAAGATATTGAAATGAAGAGAGTGGTTGAAGGGAAATTTGGTGAATGGCTCAGAGCTAATGAGACTTTGGCCGGGGGTCGATATAGCCAACTTGGCAGTTCAGGGGTTAAAACAAGTCCACTAATGCATAACTCTAATCAAGACTCCTGCGAACCTGTCACTGGAAAGCAGATTAATGCTTCACCTAGTGAGACCAGAAATTGTGATCATTCTGAACAACAGCAGGAGAATCCAAATCAGTTTAAAAGCCTAAGTATTATGGGTGAGGATCAGATGAATATGGTTATTGCCAGAAGTGTAGAGGAGCCAGCAGGGCACAAAGAAGATCACCAAACTATTAGTTGTTTTATGGACACAAAAGTACCAGTTTTAGGGATTGAGAGCCCAGTACAGGCAATAGTCAAAGGGCAGGAGAGCAAAGCTACTAAATCGAGACAAGTGTCACAGTGGAAAAGAAGAGCTACTTCTGATGGGAGAGTGCTGATAATTAATGAAAGCTACAGAGAAAGTATTCTTACTAGTGATCTTATAAGAAGTAGGGAGCTTGTTATCTATGAAAGAGGGGAGGAGGATGTTGAACAGGCTCTAATTGATAAAAAGAAAAAGAGTAAATCTGAGAAGTCAAAGGTGGAGAAAAGGCCAGCCTCAATTGGCCCCGAAGTGACCAATGAAGGCCATGGTGTGGAATTATAGAGGGCTGGGTGGGCTCTCTACAGTTTCCCAAATCAAGGATTCCAGAAGAATCCACCACCCAAATGTTATTTTTTTGTCTGAACTAAAAAATCCAAACATTTTACACAAACAGTTTGTAGGAAGTTGGGATTTAAGGAGAGGTGGCACTTAGAGAAACCTGTGGGGATTGAAGGAGGTCTGTTAGTTATGTGGGACATAGAAACTGAAGTTAAGCAGATCGTGGGCAATGACTTCTGTATTCAAATGGAGGTGAGAGGTGCAGGAATGACTGAATGGTGTTGGCTGATCTTCATTTATCTTAGCACAGACAGGAGGAGTAGAGAGCAACAATGGGCTTTTTTGGAGAATAATAGAAGGCTATGGGGTGATTGTTGGCTGGTGGCTAAAGACTGGAATGACATCTCTTCCAATGATGAGAAAAGGGGAGGTATGAGAAGAAGCCTAGCCAGTTTTGTGGGGTTTAATGAATTCATTGGAAGGATGCAAATGCAAAAGGCAAGCCAGAAGGGTCTTTTTTTACTTGGGAGAATAATAGGGGAAGAGAGACTTGATAAAGTTTTTGCTTCTTTGGGTTGGTGGAACAGGTTCCCTACCATGGAAGTCTCTAATTTTTTTAGAGCAGCATCTGACCACAATGTTATTCTGATTGATACTGAGAAGGATCTGAGTAAAAAACACAAAAGATTCCAGCTTGATGCCAGTTGGTTAGAGATAGAAGGAATTGAAGAGGCAGTGAAAGAGGGGTGGTAGGTACTTGTGGAGGGCACAACTATGTACCAAGTACATCAGAAAATCAAGAACACTAGGATGGCTTTACTTGCTTGGCATAAACCGATACATAGAAATAATGCTGAAACCATTCAAAGGCTAACAACTCAGTTGGAGGACATGAGAAGAGAAGGGGGTGACAGAGATTGGGGTATGTGGGGAACATTAAAATCTGAGTTAGATTGTGCCCATCAGGCTGAGGAACAGTACTGGAGACTGAAGTTTAAAGCCCTGTGGCTCAGGGGTGGTGATAGAAACACTCGATATTTCCATGCTTTCACCACTCAGAGAAGAAGGGCTAATACCATCTCAAAATTGATTACCAACGTTGGAGTTACTTGTGATTCTCAGGCTATCATGGCAGATCATATTTCTGGTTTTTACTCCACTTTGTTCACATCTGAAGGGTCCAGAGGAGGTGGTGAACTCCTTCAACACATTCCCCATTCTATTTCTGATGCTATGAACAGTGAGCTGATCAAACCAATTCAGGAGGAAGAAATAAAAGAAGCTCTCTTTAGCATGGCCCCTGATAAAGCTCCAGGAGCTGATGGTATGTCTGCATCCTTTTTCCAAAACTTTTGGCATATCTTGAAGCTTGATATTTGTATTGCTGTGAAGAGTTTCTTTCATTCTGGCCACTTAATAAAAAATTGGAAGCACACTATCATTACTCTTATTCCCAAGTGCTTATATCCAGAAACCTTATCACATTTCAGACCCATTAGTCTATGTAGTGTGTTGTACAAACTCATTGCTAAGCTATTGGCTAAGAGGATTAAACCATATTTAGATGCTTGTATCAGTCAATCTAAGACTGCTTTTGTCCCTGGAAGATACTTACTTGATAATGTGGTCATTGCTCATGAGGTGTTCCATTTTTTGCATAGACATAGAACAAGACCTAATGTATTTATGGCTGTAAAATTGGACATGGAGAAGGCTTATGACAGGGTGGAGTGGGAGAGTATTAGACACACTATGATTAAGATGGGATTTCATGCTAAATTTGTTCAGAAAAGTCCTTAGCAGCATCCCGAGATAGTTTGCAAATGATTTCGAAAAATTTATAAGCGTTTTTGAAAGAGTTAAAATTTGCGAAAATTGGCCCTAGTTAGCGGGGTGTTGCAAGCTCTATTCCCCTTCGATTGAAAAACCCTCTTAGTCATTTTTCCTTCCAGGCAAGATTCACAAGTTGAAGAGCCTCGACTTCTAACGACCCAAGGGCCCGTCTGCTACCAACCATTGAATCCTCCTAAGGTTTATATGACCAAGTCTTGGATGTCAAAGATATGTTTCATTCATTTTCGAATATTCCTTTCTCTTGTTCAGATTAGAAGATGAATTAAGAAATTATATATGTGGCAGTGGAGATGACTTTGGTTCTAAAACATACAGATTGTCTACTAATGATCCAGAACAAATGAACTTTTGTCCAAAACGAATAACAACTTTATTATCGAAAATAGCAGAAAAACCATTCATAAATAACTTAGAAACTGCAATCAAATTCTTTCTAAAACTAGGAACATAAAGACAATCTTTTAAAACTAAAGTCCTATCTAAACCAAAATCTAAATAGACGTCTCCCACTGCAACTGCTGATGCTCTACTAGCATCGCCCAAGTAGATGGTAACTTCTCCTTCCCTAAGCCGTTTGAATTCCTGGAACCCCTGTAGAGAATTGCAGACATGATCAGTGGCTCATGTATCTACACACCAGGTTCTGGTAGATAACACCGCTAAACATGTTTCAACGACTAATGAAAAAGATGTCCCTTTATCGCCCTTCTTAAGGGCAGGGCAGTCGGCCTTCCAGTGTCCCTTCTGCTGGCATTTGTGGCACTTGCCTCTCAGCTTCTGCGCAGCATGCTGAGGTCGCGCATCTTTCATGACCGCTTTGCCCTTTCCTGTGGACTTCTTCCTCTTGTTACCCTTAGGAGGCCTAGAAGAAGAACCTTCTCCCTGTTGGGCAACCATATATAGCTTGGGACTTGTGACGAAACAGGCCCTCTGCCGACTGAAGTTCAGCAACAAGTTTCGGAAGAGTCATCAACATCTTGTTCATGTTATAATTCAACCGGAATTGTTCGAAGCTCTTCGGCAAAGACTGGAGCACTATATCGACCTGGGTTTCCTCATCAATAAACGCCCCTAGGACCTCCAGCTCATTCAGCTAGGCCATGATAGCAAGAACATGATCCCTTGCATGAGTGCCTTCATGCATGGTCGTGTTCATCAGAACTCTCATGGCTTCTTGTGGGGCAGCCCGTGACTGATGGCCAAACAACTCCGTGAGATTGAGAAGCATATCTGCTGCAGTGTCCATAGTCTGATGCTGATGTTGAAGTACATTTGACAAAGATGCCAAGATGTAACACCTCGCCATCTCATAAGCCTTTTTCCACCGAGCATACGCCTCTTTCTCATTATCTGGGGCATTATCAACAGGCACATCCGGACAAGCCTCAACAGTAGCAAATTTGTACCCTTCAGCAGTTAACACTATATCCATGTTCCTTTTCCAGTCAATGTAATTGGGACCAACAAGTTTGTTTTCTTTGAGAATTACGGACAACATATTAAAAGACATTTTGAATTCCTGGGATCACGTAAACATAGTTTTTACTTAGTCAAGTGATTATAGAATTTAACATCAAATATTAATCCTTAAAAAAAATATTCAACTAAATTCAATGGCACCTCTAAACACCGAATCCCCGCAGGCCACGAAATGTGGACGTCTACGGTTCAAACCATCGCAAGAGGAGTGATTAATCTCATTAATTAACATACCGACAAATCATTACTTAATTAATAGCCGTTTCATCTTTTGGCCAGCGCATAATAAAAACAACCTTTTCCTGTGGGAATATCGTTTTAATTTGCACTTTAAGTGTAACCCATTAATTGGTACCAAGTTCACTACCAAAATCATACGTTCATCTGTGGATGATCTGTACTCTTTTGTAATAGCTCACTATTACCATCCCGAAGGAGATTTGTCCTTGTGAACTGTGAGATAAACCGTCCTGTGGGATCGATCTAAACCACTTCACTAACAAACCTATAATAGAGGCCTTGGATGTAATTTATTTCAACCCATTACACACTTAATGTAATCTTTAATTTAAGGGATTTTCCTAGACATGCTCCTATTTTAATTTGCACATAAAGCAAATAAGGAGAAACACAATCGTGTCCTTGTTTGAATGTGTGTTCCATTTCAGGAATTGGAACAACCCTTTCGCAGTGACTCCCACTCTTCATCTTGAATATGTTTTCACCGGGAAAGTAGCCATTGGATCATCACCATGGCATCCGTCTGTGTGTTTATCACCTCGCCCCATCGAGTTTGGTCCACATCCGCCGGATCAACAATGAATAATATAAAACAACAATTACATAATTCATCCTATGACCCACGCAGGAGTCGTACACGAGTTTTCTATGAAAGCAATAAACTATGCAGTGTCCCACTGCGCAAATAATTTATTACAAGCATTCACCAACCCGAAAACTTCTCGACATGTCTGAGGCTTATAAAAACACCATACATACATACATGAATTAAATCATACATACGGGCCATAATAGCCGGATTCGAAATCACCTGCAAATTGCAATTTCTAATCTACTATGCCGCTGCGTCCGTACACACATAATTCATGTAAACAGGCAAGTCCTAATTCAAACTGTGCACGAAGTTGAATTAAATCTGGGCTCTGATACCAGTTGTTGGGTTCTTTGAGGAACGTCAACAACATGCACAGTATTGAACTTATCGAAATAAATCCTAGCGCAGCAGAATCTATAGTTAGGATTAGGACATTACCTTTTAAAATTTCTGCCGACCCAGAGACGTTTCTGATTTCCTTTGATGGAGATCATCTGATTAGCACAACTCAATCGGTTGAAGAGTTTGGCCTATGTTGACTCTAGTCGAGTGTTGAATCACAAATAGAACACCGGGACAAACTTCTCGGGCTCGGGCCGGTTGGGCAGGTTCAGATGACGTCTCGGGTCGTGTCGGGTTACAGCGGCTCAGGTTGCGGACAGATGAGCGTGCGTTTAAACTTTTCTATGCCAGGAAGGACTAGGCGTACGGCGTCTGCGCTCACGCGGGTACGTGCTCGGGACATCACCGATACGCGCGAGGAGTCCTGATCAGGCGAGGAATAGCGGGTGCGTGCGGGTCGCGCGCTGCGGCTTTCCTATGCCTGTGAGGACTTGACGAGCAGGGTCTGAGTCATGCCGATCGTATGCGGCACGTTTCCTGGGGCGCGAGGAGTCCTGGTCGATCGAGGAGTCTTGGTTGAGTGAGGAGTCCTAGTCGAGCGAGGAGTCCTGGTTGAGCGAGGAGTGGTTTTCCGGCGGTGGTCGACGGCGACGAACGGCAGTAGTCGGCTAAGGAAGGTGACCGGAAAATATGAATGTTTGAGGTTTAATATAATCAAATTCTCTCAAGGGGGAGCAAAAATTCTCTCAAGGGGGAGGGCTTTTCTATCTACTAGGATTTGATCTTTGACAGTCGAAGTAGGATTGCTATCACCGCAGGTTATCTCCCAACTGACCAAGATCTAGGGAGTCCAGGTTTTGGGGATTGCCGGTGTTGATTGGGTAAGCAGCAAGTGGACAGATAACTCCATTAATAATGGCGGATAAATCTCCGGGTATGAGCTCGTGTGATGACCTGGATGAGGGGATGATGCGGAAGCTTCAAGCAATCTCTCTCTCCACGAAGAAAGCGGGTGAAATTGAGATCAAGTCAGAAGATATCAAATCGAGTGACGAGGAATGTAAGATGAGCCTGTTTGGGAAGGCGTTTATTCTGGGCTTCAAAAGGACAATGGGGGCCATTTGGAAACTTCAAGCACCTATGGAGGTAAAAGAACTTAGCTCCAATTTCTTCCAATTCATTTTCAATTCAGTGGAAGATAAAAATAAAGTGGTAGCTGGGCACAACTGGATCTATGATAACCAGTATTTAATATTAAAGGAGTGGTTTCCTAGACTGCATAGCAAGCACTGTTGTTTTGAGGAGATCAAATTGTGGGTACAAGTGCAAAATGTGCCACTGAACTGGATGAGCACAAAAGTTGGGATCAAAGTGGGGCAGATTTTTAGAAGTGTGAAAAATGTGGTGGTCTGTAAACTTGGAGGGGAGGCTGGTAGTTTCCTTAAGTTATTGGTAGCACTGAATATTAAAGATCCCATTCCTAGGTGCACATCTGTCAAGTTAGGAGAGCAGAAGGTGTTAGTGGCCTTTAAATATAAAAGACTTGTGAACCTTTGTTATTATTGTGGGATGTTTGGGCATTTAGAGAGAGGGTGTAGCCAGAGGTTAGAAGATATTGAAATGAAGAGAGTGGTTGAAGGGAAATTTGGTGAATGGCTCAGAGCTAATGAGACTTTGGCCGGGGGTCGATATAGCCAACTTGGCAGTTCAGGGGTTAAAACAAGTCCACTAATGCATAACTCTAATCAAGACTCCTGCGAACCTGTCACTGGAAAGCAGATTAATGCTTCACCTAGTGAGACCAGAAATTGTGATCATTCTGAACAACAGCAGGAGAATCCAAATCAGTTTAAAAGCCTAAGTATTGTGGGTGAGGATCAGATGAATATGGTTATTGCCAGAAGTGTAGAGGAGCCAGCAGGGCACAAAGAAGATCACCAAACTTTTAGTTGTTTTATGGACACAAAAGTACCAGTTTTAGGGATTGAGAGCCCAGTACAGGCAATAGTCAAAGGGCAGGAGAGAAAAGCTACTAAATCGAGGCAAGTGTCACAGTGGAAAAGAAGAGCTACTTCTGATGGGAGACTGCTGAGAATTAATGAAACCTACAGAGAAAGTATTCCTACTAGTGATCTTATAAGAAGTAGAGAGCTTGTTATCTATGAAAGAGGGGAGGAGGATGTTGAACAGGCTCTAATTGATAAAAAGAAAAAGAGTAAATCTGAGAAGTCAAAGGTGGAGAAAAGGCCAGCCTCAATTGGCCCCGAAGTGACCAATGAAGGCCATGGTGTGGAATTATAGAGGGCTGGGTGGGCTCTCTACAGTTTCCCAAATCAAGGATTCCAGAAGAATCCACCACCCAAATGTTATTTTTTTGTCTGAAATTAAAAAATCCAAACATTTTACACAAACAGTTTGTAGGAAGTTGGGATTTAAGGAGAGGTGGCACTTAGAGAAACCTGTGGGGATTGAAGGAGGTCTGTTAGTTATGTGGGACATAGAAACTGAAGTAAAGCAGATCGTGGGCAATGACTTCTGTATTCAAATGGAGGTGAGAGGTGCAGGAATGACTGAATGGTGTTGGCTGATCTTCATTTATCTTAGCACAGACAGGAGGAGTAGAGAGCAACAATGGGCTTTTTTGGAGAATAATAGAAGGCTATGGGGTGATTGTTGGCTGGTGGCTAAAGACTGGAATGACATCTCTTCCAATGATGAGAAAATGGGAGGTATGAGAAGAAGCCTAGCCAGTTTTGTGGGGTTTAATGAATTCATTGGAAGGATGCAAATGCAAAAGGCAAGCCAGAAGGGTCTTTTTTTACTTGGGAGAATAATAGGGGAAGAGAGACTTGATAAAGTTTTTGCTTCTTTGGGTTGGTGGAACAGGTTCCTTACCATGGAAGTCTCCAATTTTTTTAGAGCAGCATCTGACCACAATGTTATTCTGATTGATACTGAGAAGGATCTGAGTAAAAAACACAAAAGATTCCAGCTTGATGCCAGTTGGTTAGAGATAGAAGGAATTGAAGAGGCAGTGAAAGAGGGGTGGCAGGGACTTGTGGAGGGCACAACTATGTACCAAGTACATCAGAAAATCAAGAACACTAGGATGGCTTTACTTGCTTGGCATAAACCGATACATAGAAATAATGCTGAAACCATTCAAAGGCTAACAACTCAGTTGGAGGACATGAGAAGAGAAGGGGGTGACAGAGATTGGGGTATGTGGGGAACATTAAAATCTGAGTTAGATTGTGCCCATCAGGCTGAGGAACAGTACTGGAGACTGAAGTTTAAAGCCCTGTGGCTCAGGGGTGATGATAGAAACACTCGATATTTCCATGCTTTCACCACTCAGAGAAGAAGGGCTAATACCATCTCAAAATTGATTACCAACGTTGGAGTTACTTGTGATTCTCAGGCTATCATGGCAGATCATATTTCTGGTTTTTACTCCACTTTGTTCACATCTGAAGGGTCCAGAGGAGGTGGTGAACTCCTTCAACACATTCCCCATTCTATTTCTGATGCTATGAACAGTGAGCTGATCAAACCAATTCAGGAGGAAGAAATAAAAGAAGCTCTCTTTAGCATGGCCCCTGATAAAGCTCCAGGAGCTGATGGTATGTCTGCATCATTTTTCCAAAACTTTTGGCATATCTTGAAGCTTGATATTTGTATTGCTGTGAAGAGTTTCTTTCATTCTGGCCACTTAATAAAAAATTGGAAGCACACTATCATTACTCTTATTCCCAAGTGCTTATATCCAGAAACCCTATCACATTTCAGACCCATTAGTCTATGTAGTGTGTTGTACAAACTCATTGCTAAGCTATTGGCTAAGAGGATTAAACCATATTTAGATGCTTGTATCAGTCAATCTAAGACTGCTTTTGTCCCTGGAAGATACTTACTTGATAATGTGGTCATTGCTCATGAGGTGTTCCATTTTTTGCATAGACATAGAACAAGACCTAATGTATTTATGGCTGTAAAATTGGACATGGAGAAGGCTTATGACAGGGTGGAGTGGGAGAGTATTAGACACACTATGATTAAGATGGGATTTCATGCTAAATTTGTTCAGTGGGTTTACAGTTGCATATCTTTTCCTACTTTCTCCTTCAACCTGAATGGCTCTGTTTGTGGTTATGTGACTTCTTCAAGGGGTATTAGACAGGGTGACCCACTGTCACCCTATCTATTTATTCTGGTTTCTGAGATATTTTCTGCTTATATCCAATTCAAAATTAATTCAAACCAGTTCAAGGGGATTAAGGTGTCTCAGAATAGCCCTATGGTGTCACATTTACTGTTTGCTGATGATGCCTTGGTGTTTTGTAAGGCTGATGAGAGTCATGTGTCTATCTTGCTGGATATTGTGCATAAATACCAAGTATTCACTGGTCAGACGGTTAACTTGCATAAGTCTTCTATGTTTCTGAGCAAAAATTGTCCTGGGGTGCTTAAAGATAGAATTTGTGCTATGATGCAAGGCATTGTTGTTTAAAGATCTTCCAAGTATCTTGGACTCCCCCTTGGGATTGGAGAATCTAAAGTGGATACATTTCAATTTGTAGTGGAGGCTGTGAGGGATAGAATTGGCAGTTGGAAAAACAATTTTTTGTCCACAGCTGGGAAGGAAATTCTTGTTAAAGTTGTTCTTCATGCTCTTCCAGTATTTATTATGCCTTGTTTTATTTTGCCTGACAAGCCGTGTCATGAAGTGTGCAGGGTGATAGCTAAATTTTGGTGGCCAAGGGTGATGTTCAGACTAAAGGCATGCACTGGCTAGCTTGGGATAAACTGGC
This sequence comes from Striga asiatica, assembly GCA_008636005.1. Taxonomy (NCBI): domain Eukaryota; kingdom Viridiplantae; phylum Streptophyta; class Magnoliopsida; order Lamiales; family Orobanchaceae; genus Striga; species Striga asiatica. The sequence continues at coordinate 370,993 of BKCP01004850.1, forward strand.
TATTCCAAAGGGGGATGGAGGTTTGGGCTTCCAAGATATTAGGCTGTTTAACAGAGCATTAATCCTAAAGCAATTGTGGAGAATCACTGAGCAACCTGACCTGTTGATGAGTAGAGTACTGAGAGGTAAGTACTTCCCTCGATGCTCCATATTTGACTGGAAGAAAACTAGTGGAGCTTCTTGGCTGTGGAATTCTTGGGCCACACTGCTACCTGATTTGCAGAAACAGGTTAAGGTCATCATTAAAAATGGAGAAAATACCAAAATCAGTGATGGGAATTGGGTACCTGGGTTGAGAAAATGGACTCCTACTCTGAGGACTGAAATAAATGGTAACATGTTTCTGGTCCAAGATCTTCTCATTGCCGGGGGAGTGCACTGGGATGCTAACCTTGTCAAAGCACTGTTTGAAGAGAAAGATGCAGCTCTTATTTTGCAGATTAAATCACTTAATCCAAATGCTCCTGATCAGTGGAAGTGTGAGTTCCAGTGTAAGGAGAAATTATCAGTTAAGAAGGCCTATACTTGGCTTTTAGCAACCAAAGTATCTGAGAGGGCTGTGGGTGAATGCAGCAGAATGGCTGAGAGGAATGTAAGAGCTAGGAGAATGTGCTGGGATCTGGGAGTTATGGGAAAGGTTAAACATTTCATTTGGAAATGTTTTACCAATATCTTACTTGTTAATTGCAACTTGGCCAGAAGAGGTATAGAGGTTGATATTGTCTGCAGAGTTTGTGGGGAGGATGAGGAGACCATGGAACATACTTTTTTCCTGTGCAGGAGGGCAAGGATCACTTGGCAGCTTGCACCAGTGGACTGGGACAGAAATAAGATGGACAGCATGAGCTTTAAAGAGTGGTGGTGGTGGATCTCTACAATGAACTTCAAAGACACTTCTGAAGATATAATCCAACTATCCACTTACATTTTGTGGTGGTTTTGGCGAGCTCGAAACTTATGGGTGTTTGAGAAGCAGTGGCACAAAGAGATGTGGATAGTCCAGACTGCAACTAGGGATTGGATGGACTTCAAAGCTAGCAGCCTCAAGGAGTAACAGAGAGCCAGATGAATAGGTTAGGTCCAGTGTCAGTGGCCTATTGGTTTGTCTTTGTCTGTGATGATTTGAATTGTTTCATGCCAAGTTTTATTAGCCATTGTGTTTCTGGGTATAGGTTTGGGGACAGACTGAACTTGGTTAGTTTAGTTTCTTGTGTCCATTGTTGGTGTAGGTGATGGTTATGTGTTTGTATGTTCGATTAGGAAGCTATGATAGCTCTCCTCTCAGTTACCCAGGCTTCGGGGATTATATTCCCCGTGTACAATTGTTTTTATTTTGGTTATTTATGAGATTTGCTATCGTTGGAAAAAAAAGGTTTAATATAATCTCACCTTAAAACCTTCTAATGGATTACATAAACACCTACTTCAATTAATCTTGGTGGCGCGATTAATTGAATCTCCCTAACTCTCGAACAAGACAATTTTTCTCTCTTTGAAAGATGGATAAAATGAGTCTCACATGTGTGTCTCAAGAGGTTGGGACATGGTGTATTTATAGGCACCATTAGGGACCTTAAGGAGGTGCCAAATATGGGCTTATCCTATTAGGCCAAGGAATCCTAATTCTACTCCACACGCTAATCCATATTAGGTCATGATTCCTTCTCCTAACATCACCTTCTAGAAGACTCTCTAGTCTCCTAACCCTAGGTAATATTATAGAAGGAATATTCCCTAAGTTGTCACACCCCGCCTTACTACTAGCTTTGAAAATCAGAGTAAAATTTTTTGTTTTTATTTTCGAAAGAACGTGCGAGCTGGGTTTTCGAAAATACTGACTTATTGCGGGATGTGGCAGATAAAAACTTAAACTGAAACTTGGGCTTGCCCACAGACATAACAAAACATGCAACCAAACTGTCCGCTCGCGGATTATGGAATTATACATGCATAGTCTGTACTGTCTCGCACTGTCTAGAAAACTCGCTGGCGGAAGCATCCGAAATACGAATACATAACATGCGTACATAAACTGAATAAAATACACATGATCATAAATTTAGGACATAAAAATGCTGGTAAA
>BKCP01004850.1:422244-451054 GCA_008636005.1 Striga asiatica
TTGTATGCATGAGAACTCTAGTCTAAGTGTCCCGAACGCTAGTGCCTTGATGAATGCGAAAACAGTAGGAGGTCGCCTGCCCGTTGTATCCGGGAGGGACGCCCCATGCCGTCGTATCCGGAAGGGGAAAAACATCTCTGCTGTCTCCTGGAAAGGATCCTGCGAACCGTTGTACCCGGGGGTGGGAATGTTTCCAGTTACAGCCATGCCGTTGTATCCGGAAGGTTGTTGTGTGTACATAGGAGGTTTGCGATAGGGCTGGGTAGGGGGTTTAGGCTTTGAATTCTGTGCATACCGATACTGAAACTGTTTTTAAACTGATACTACTTTTTAAAATAATTATACGAGATAACCGTGCAATAATGGTGAGCTAGTTGGTTGCTCACCCCCATTATTTTCTTGTTGTCTTCTCTTTTCCTTTGTTTTAGGATGAAACGAGCTGGATGCGGTGGCGTAGGACGAGCGAGATGGTGGTCATATGTGTTGATAAACCTATACTTCCGCTTAAACTCGAATTTTATTTGTTTGCTATCATTACCATGGATTATTTACTGCTTTCACTTTTCGAACTATGTTTGATTGGTTGTGCTTCGAATAATGTTGGATCTTTTGAAATGGTTTTAAGACTTATGTTTATTTGAAACTTGTTTTATTGATAGTTCGTGCATGTGTGTTATTTTAGTGATGTTAGTAAGTAGCGCCAGTTTCTCGATAAAAGTTTTAACTTGGATATTTTAAAAAAAAAAAAAAAAAAAAAAAAAAACTCTGATTTTTATTAAATAAATACGATAAATTCTTTAAAATAAAACGGGGCGTTACAGAACCACACAATCTCAATGTAAGACAAGGAGTATGATTGAATAAATAAATAAACTGCAAGCATATGTACTTTGACTAAAACACAATTGCCAGATCAAACTGGTATTATTAATATCTGAAAGCCAAGCTTTTACAGCATATCTAACAGATGGAGAACTCCAGAAAGTTAAGCTAAGACCAAGAACTCTAGACAGAACTCTAGAACAGCTAAGTCCATGGACTCTAGCCTAGGTCAGAACTCCCATTTGAATCATAACTCTAGCCAAAACTCAGAAGAGTTAAGTACACCGGAACTCTAGCCAAGCTAGGTGTTTTCGGTTTCATTAAATGTTTCAAGTATGGTGTGGCTATTTCTTAATTGGCCATATTGTTTCTCGTCAACCAGTTAATGGCTATCCAGATAGCCATCCCACAAATCTCCGAACCCACCCGTCGAGCGGGAACAGATAATGGTCGTGGGCCAATTCCAGGGATTGGTGGAACGACTACTAGCGTATGGGACAGACGATGAGTATGATGAGATGACTGGGGACCGGCGCAAAAAGATTCTGGAAGCCAAGTTCCACCAACGCCTTATTCGCGGGAAGTTAAAGCAAGATTCCAGTGCCTTTTAGCATGAGGCCAGTCGGTAGAGGAGTACGAGCGTAAATTCGCTAATGAGAGTGCATTTGCTCGTCACCTTTTAGACACCAAGGAGAAGGAAGCATTTCGATACCGGGGCGACGCATTAGTTCGTCTCGGCCAAGTGTTTTATCAGCCAGGTAGGCCCTGGGAATGAGTATTGTCGACCCTCTCGAGGGCACCCTAGCTTTGGCAGGGAAATAGTCATGAATTCCCAGGCCAAGAATCTTAGAGGGGTATCGGAGGCAGAACCATAGAGGAAGACGCGTTTGGGAACAAGGTGGAGGGATCTGTCCTAGCTCCTCAACATGGATTGGTTGTCAAGGTACCGCGCAGACATCAGATGTCGTGATCGGCAGATAACGCTGTACTTATCCGAGAGAGATCGCACCACGTTTTTTGGGGCGGAGGCCCAAACTTTACCGCGTGTAATTTCCACAGTGAAGGCAACGAAGTACGTGCAGAGGGAAGACAGTCAGGGATTCCTTGTCAGCATCGTTGGGAAGACTTAGAAGAAGCTGACACACAGAGATACCCATATCTCGTGACACCGTGGACGTTTTCTAGAACGACTTCCGGGAGGACCACCAAATCGTCAGGTGGAAATCACGATTGACTTAGTCCCTGGAACGGGATCAGTGTCGAAAGCGCCATACCACAGGGCGTCAAAGAAGCTTCAGAAGTTGAAGGCTCAGATTCAGGAGCTATTGAGTCTCGGTTTCAATCGACCAAGCATTTCACCTTGAGAAGTACCTGTCCCCCTTGTGTAGTGCCCCATTTATTTGTGGATTATTTGAGAATATTAATATTATTTTTATTGTTATTATTATTATTATTATTATTATTATTATTATTACTATTATTATTATTATTATTATTATTATTATTGTTATTTTTGTGATAATATTTATATTTATTGAATGCCATAATATTTAATAATTGTCAAATGTGATTAAATGCTAAATGTCTAATTGTCTAATTGATTTTTGTGATTCATTTAAATTATTAATGTGATTATTTAAACTATTAATGTGTAATAATGTGTATTTAAAAATATGTAAAATATATATATATTGTTCGGTTTATTTTTATCGCGCGTTTGCATTCGAAATCGAGCCCGAGGATTTTCGTTAGAACCGAAATTTGGGCCCAAAAATATTCGTTTAAATTTTTAATTGAGCCCGTGAGCTGATTTAATGTCCCAACTGGCCCAAAATCTGTATGACCCAATTTCTCGGGCCCGGCCCGACAGATTTCTCCCTCCTATTTTTTTTCTAACGTGTGAGTGTGTGTTTGTGAGAGAGTTTGTGTTTGTCTTGGACAACAACTCTTCCTTAATCCTAATACCATCACACATAGGTATATGTATATATATATATATATATGTGTGTGTATTGATCTCCTTGTGATAAAAAACTCCTCCCGCAGCTTGTGATTTTTTCTTTTCTCTCGTTCGTTCGTTCTCCTTCCTCTGGGATATATTTTTTTTTCTTTCGTTCATCCCTCTCATCATTCACCATCCGATCATCTTCATCAGTCCCGACATCATCATCCCCAGCGCACAGGTGCAACTTCCGGCGACTTCTTCTTCCAATTCCGGCGAGCTCGAGCAAACCACCATCTCCCGACGAGCTCGTGAACCAGCAGCGACGATCCTTCTCCCTCACGCGCGACGAGCCTTCCTTTTTCCGGCGAGACGAGTTTACCGTCGAGCCCGTTCGTGTTCGTTTCGTTTTTCGAGTTATTTCCGCGAACGGTACCTCGTCGTTTTTCCGTCTCGTTTAATTCGTATATGTTTCGTTGAATTGTTCATGTTCTTGAAGTGCTCGTGTTATATATGATGTGATTTATTAAGTGAATACGTGCAAATATATTTATTGTTATGATTTTGTGTGATTTTATGTGTTCGTATGTTCGGGACCTCTTCGATTTTCTCAAAAATCGAACGAGACCTCGAAAGTCGTGTAAGTCAGTGGATATTGGAACAATGTCGAGTCCTTGGTCTTATGTAAAGGCCTCGGACGAGAAATTTCATGTTATGATTTAATTGTCAAGTTGTCGAGCATTTATATTGCTGTTTCGGTGTTCGAATTTTTAAAAATTTCTCACTGCTCGAAAATGATTTGAAATTTTGAAGGATGTGTTATCTGTTCATTGCCTGCCTTGTGTAAAATTTTCGTAATTTTTGGAGGCCTGTAGCTAGTTTTAATAATTAAATTGTAATCTGTCCAGAATATTGTTTAATGCATAAAAATTTCATGCCTGACTGAAATGAGCTGAAATTCGGATATGTCATGCCTCTGTAACTGATATATGTTGTGTTAAATTTTTAGAATTTTTGGAGTTGATTTGATGTGGTTAATATTTTATTTATTGAATCTGCAGAAACACTGTTTGAATTTTTATAAATTGGTTACTGCATGAAAAATTCTGAAATTTTACTGAGAGGCATATTTTAGGTGTTTAATCATGTTTGTAAAAGATGGGAATTTTTTGAGTCCGTTTTGATTCAGTTTGGATTTAAATTTGATAAAATACTGTTACTCGTATGAATTTTTAAAAATAGTTGCAGTTATCATTTAAGGCTGAAATTTTTATACATGGACTGTAGCATGCTGTATGTTGCTGTGTAAAATTTTTCAAGTTCAGATTCATTCATTAAGTCTGAGTATGAATTAATGTGCCCATTTTGCTGATTTACTGTTTGAATTTTATAAAATAGAGTATTTCGAATTTAAAGCTGAAATTTTGTGGTTTTACATGTTTCTGGGAGATGAAATTTTGTGTAAATTTTCAGAGCTTAATTCGTAGGGTAGCTTGACCATCTATTTTCATGCGATTAAATGACTTCAATTTTCGAGCATAATTGTTATATGGAAAATTTGAATCGACTTGCTTTTTGGTTTTGATGTGAGTTTGACTTGGTCAATCCTTGGATGGGTTTATGTGAACTCCCTTATGTGGTTGGTTGAGTTTAGTGCCGAGTTTTAGTGTTCCAACATCCACAGGACTTCACGAACTACTTAGTTGAACCGAGTTCGACTAGGTCTGTCTTGTGATTTCCGATATAAGTCGAGATAGATATTGATTGTAGGATTTTGACATCATGTAGGTGTCTAGAGGTGTTGACCTTGCCTTATCTCGAGATTTGTGACTGTGAACTGTTGCTGCTATCAGGTGGGTACATTTATGATGTATTCCATATTTATCGCACTCCTTATTTTCGTGTAATGTTCTCTTTTGAAAATTTTTGTATGCATGAGAACTCTAGTCTAAGTGTCCCGAACGCTAGTGCCTTGATGAATGCGAAAACAGTAGGAGGTCGCCTGCCCGTTGTATCCGGGAGGGACGCCCCATGCCGTCGTATCCGGAAGGGGAAAAACATCTCTGCTGTCTCCTGGAAAGGATCCTGTGAACCGTTGTACCCGGGGGTGGGAATGTCTCCAGTTACAGCCATGCCGTTGTATCCGGAAGGTTGTTGTATGTACATAGGAGGTTTGCGATAGGGCCGGGTAGGGGGATTAGGCTATGAATTCTATGCATACGGATACTGAATTTGTGTTACTGCTTTTAAAATAATTATGCGGGATAACTGTGCGATAATGGTGAGCTTGTTGGTTATGCTCACCCCCATTATTTTCTTTGTTGTCTTTTCTCTTCCTTTGTTCTAGGTTGAGACGAGCTGGAGGCGGTGGCGTTGGACGAGCGAGATGGTGGTCATTATGTGTTGAAACCTGTGCTTCCGCATAAACTTGATATTTATTTATTTGCTATCGTACTTTGGATTATTTGTTTCGTCATTTTCGAACTATGTTGAATTTAGTTTGAACCTTGCTTTCATGCTAGTCGTTTGGGAATGGTTTTGAAATTTATGATTATTAAGATTGTTAATTTGATAGCTCGAACTTGTTTAGGTTCTATCGATCGATTGATTTGGTGTTTTTATTTGTTTGTTGTGGTTAGTAAGTAGCGCCCGATTCTCGATAAAGGTTTTAAATTTGGATTTAAAAAAAAAAAACTCTGATTTTTATTAATTAATTCGATAAATTCTTTAAAATAATACGGGGCGTTACACCTTGTCAAGAAGGAGGATGGGTCTATGCATATGTTCATCGACCTACCGGGAGTTGAACCGGTTGACGATGAAGAACAAATATTCATGCCCTAGTATAGAGAACTTATTCAATCAGCTAAAGGGAGCCAACGTATTTTCCAAGATAGATCTGCGTTCTGGTTATCATCAACCCAAGATCAAGAAGGCCAAAGTGGCCAAAACAGCTTTCAGAACGAGATGCGGACACCACGAGTTTGTAGCGATGCCGTTTGGCTTGAGCCAAGTGCCTGCAGCATTCATGGGTCTCGTGGACCGTGTCTTTCATCCCATCTTAGACTGATTTGTTATCGTCTTTAGTGATGACATTTGGGTCTATTCCAGAAGCCCATAGTGTAATAGCCCATTCTTAACCTAATGTAAATTACGTACTTAGTTTCGTAATGTTCATATTAATCTTGGAACTATTAAATATTCCAAGTATAAGTCAATTTATGTTCACTCGCTCGATAAATATTATTGAATCAAATCGTATTTAATCGAGCAGTAAATGTGCTAATCTCGCGCTAATCGTGCGTGATCATGCGCATAATCGTACTTAGTGGTCCCTTATGTACCTCAATTATGTTCATTTAAGCTTAAGTGTTCATTTGATCATCATGTACCCCTAAGTATTGGTCATTGCACGGCAAGGGTGCATAGTTCCTTCTAATCGCCCTAGCATAAGTTAATCATGCGCAAATGAAGCCTTAAGCGAGCTTAGGTACTTAATTAACACAAGTGGACGGATAGCTTGGGCAAATCACGTGAGTAAACATCATTCCTAGCACAAGTGGCCTCTTCTTGCCAAGTAAAGGATGACTAAGCTAAAAATGGTACACCTCATGGCCTAAGGACGTGGCAAATGGCACGAGCTCATTGGCTATGAATTTTACCTTACGTTTTCATCCCTTTCACCGCCTATAAAATCCAACATTTGGACATATTTTTAGCTTATAAGCTAAGCTATTTCCTAAGCATATTATAAACAAGATTAAGATATTTTAACCTAGCTTACCGTATGCACGTAAAGGAAAAGAAGGGACCGAGCTATCCTTGAAATCTTGTCAAGTTTCTTCGGGCAACCAAAGGGTAATATGATGCTGACCTTATTATGATGTTATATGTATCATGCTGAGTTCAAATTATAGGTCTAAGTTCATGTAATGATCGAAAACGCTCTCGGGTGTGCATTTTAGGGTCGTATCAACTCATCTCTTTATATAGCCAATATGTCTCGAGCAAATTATGCATCATTAGTCCTTATTTAATGTGTTATATTCAGTCAAGAAAGATGGCCCGAGATAAACTGTCATTTTGTTGATGATATGGCCAAGGGAAGTGGACCGCGCACGTAGCGCGCGCCCACGGGTCGTGTCTCACCCTATTAGGGTATCTTTAATTGTGATCAAATTTGTTAGGGACATTTATGTTCCAACAGCTTTTAAATGATAAATTATAGTCAATCAACTCATGTTGCTCGAAAAAAGTTCAAGTTTGGTCGAGGGTACACGTTAGGGCCGTCGGACGTGCCTATCGCGCACGCCGTGGCCCGTCATGTTACATAAAAAAATCAACTTTCATGTTATTGTCACGACCGTCAGACCCATTCACGTATAAAAATGTTAATCATGTTATGTTATGTCAATTTAATCAAGAAAAATGGCCGCCCGGCCGGCAAGGGCCGGTCACGGACATGATGCCGCGCGTAGCGGCCATGCCGGCAGTGCTGTCCCAGTGTCATGTAAGCGCGACCCCGAGCTAGTCGCTCGTGCCACGCGCAGCTAACCTCAGGTCGTGCCAACAGCGTACCCGAGTGTTTTGTTACCGTGCCTTAAAGAACCCGAGTAAGGTTCAGGGGCCTCGGGACGTGCCTAGCCGCACGCCCGAGCAGTCAGTTGGCCCGGGACGTGCTCAACAGCACGCCCGCATGCCCAGGGTTGCCCGGCAGCGCCCTGACAAGCCTTAGTCGCACCCGAGACGCGCGAGAAATGTCTGGTCGCGTCAGTCCTCGCGCCAGCCGCACCTGGGTCGTGCCAGCCGCACGCCAAGTGCCCAGTCAGCCCGGGTACGCGTCTATCCCGCGTCCCTCGCGCTCGGCCAATGCCAGGGCCAGTGCCAGCCGCACTGCCCGCGCCCAGCAGCACCTAGTGCCGAGGCCGGTCACACCTAGCCCGTGTCCAGTGCTGTGCCATGGCCCCAGCAGGCCCGGCACGGGACCGAGCCCAGCCAGCCCGTGACCACCCGGTTTAGTGTGAACCGGTGGTCCAATCGGTCTGGTCCAGCCTACTCGGTTCATCCAGTTAGTGAACCGGCCGGTTTAGCCGACAGTTCAAGTCTGTTTTAGTTCGTAATTTTCAGTTCGAGTCTTATTCTAAAATTTAAATTATTTTCCGAGCCAAATCAGATCAGTTAAGCATATCAGTATAATTTCCGGACTTAGAATTCATTTCTGTAAACCTTAGTGCATTCCGTAATATCCGGATATCATATTAAGTCGAGTCGAGCATCTTAACAGTTAAATTTATTGATCTGAGCATAGTACTTAGTAATTGTTTATATTATGTTACAGTTTGATCAGTTCACGACTATCTGCACTTCCAGTTTCATATCTTCGGTACAGGTGGGGACTGAGACTGGGTATTACATTGATTATAATTACGATATCATGTTCAAGGTATGTCAATTATGTTTTCCGCTTGGAATGGATGTTGGCCGGTTCAGGTTGCCATAATTCCGTTCTAAGTTCTAGTGGCGTCATCCACCACTAGTATGTGCACATGGATTCCGGCAGACATTATTATCATCATTATCATTATTATCATGGCAGTCGGTAGATTCACGGATCCCGGTCCGGTTTATACTGTTGACCAGGAAATTCACGGTTATGTTATATGCTTCTGATCATGATGTTACTATTATTATTGCTGTTTACTTTAGTATGAGTTCCTACGGAGTACAGTGGTACTCACACCCCATTTTTATCAAATTTTTCAGGTCACAAAGTCGGTCCGGAGCTGTGAAGTTGACGGATGATCGAAGTTAAATATTTTGTTGTCTTGTTTTGCCACGCTATGTTCCGCTGAACTTACTGTTTGACAAACCTAGATTTTTGTTCCGATTGCATAGTCGGATTGTATATTATGTAAATCCGTTTCTTTTGTAAATTTTAAATGGTCGTAACGGATTTTTAATGATAAAATAAATATTTTAGTAACGCTCCGAATCATATTTCTAAACTATTTTTAAAAGATGTCTTAAAAACGTACTCTGATAATTAAGTTAAAGCGGGGCGTTACAGGTTGGTATCAGAGCACGTTTCTGTGTCTCTGAATATTTTTAAGAGTTAAAAATTTTTTCAAATATTCGACCACGTCAAGTTTACACTCCGCCGACTACCGGGTAAGTGCTGATACATGTTTTAAATTATAGACAATTTACTATGCCTATGCTCAGTTATGTTATGGGAATCATTGTTATGGACTAGTTAAGGTGCTCGAATCATGCTCAAGGTTTATAGCCTAAAGAATTCATGATAGAGTTGATAACTCGTCAAGAAATTTGTATGTTCCATAAATCAGTCAATGTATCTTATTCTTATACTTAATTATGTCAAACTCTTTCAACATTCAGATGTCGACTCATAGAAGTTCGGCTCATCGTGAACCTTCACAGTCTGAGGTAGTCGCACAATTTCGCGACTATCATCCAAAGAAGTTTTCCGGTCAGGGAGATCCCCGCATTGTCGACGAATGGGTTCAGGGCCTTGAAACGATTTTTGAGGTCATGGACTGTCCCGAACGTTATCGCGTTTTATGTGCACAAATTCAATTAACCGGTGATGCACGACTTTGGTGGCACGCCTACTGGGGTATGCATCCCGGAGAAAAATAAAAATGCACGTGGGACATGTTGAAGGAATTAATTCGTGATAAGTATTATCCTCCTTACTACAAGGCAGAAATGGAGCGTCAATTTTTTGCGCTTAAACAAGTTACTCGGACAGTGGACGAGTATGAGAGAGAGTTCACTCGACTTGGAGCTTTTGTACCTGACTTAATGACCACAGAAGCAACAAGGACGAGACGTTTTGTCGATGGGCTTATTCCAGTAGTCCGTCATAACATCGTGGGCCATGGAGTCCAGTCCTATGCCCGTACCATCACCATTGCAGGGGAGATTGATGCCAGCATACGAAGGGAAGCCAATCATGATCGTCTTCAGCCGATTTCCTCCATTCAATCCTCAATACCAAATGTTCAACCCGCAGCTGCCCCACAACAAAGATACAAGAATAAGAGGAAGAACAGGGGAGGCCCAGATGACCGCAGGAACCGTCAGCGACAGCAGCAACCTATACCACCTTGCCCCACTTGTGGAAAGATTCACCGCGGAGATTGCTTGATGGGCCAGAACACTTGCTACTACTGCCGACAGCCTGGTCACATCCGACCTAATTGTCCACGATTGCAACAACAACCTCAACAACCTCAACAGCCCAGACAGCAACCACCGAGACAGCCTCAGCAACAGCCACGCGGGAGACAGCCAGCACGTGTCTATGCAGTCGATCAAGCGGAAGCAGCTCAACACCCAGGTACCATGTCTGGGATGATTATACTTAATGATGTTCCTGTTTTCGCTTTATTTGATAATGGTGCAACACACTCTTTCATTTCACGACGATGTCTTGACGCCATTGGGGTTCATACTAATCCTATTGTCGATCCTCCCGAGGTGAGTCTAGCCTCGGGAAGAAAGATAGTAACTGATGCTAAAGCAACCGATCTTAGCCTTTCTGTCGGTGGACGTGTCTTGCCTACCGAAGCTTATGTTCTCGAGATGAGGGATTTCGACCTCATTCTTGGCATGGATTGGTTAACATATTTTCATGCAGATATTCGATGTCACGACCGGGAGATTACTCTCTATCTTCCGGGAGATGATTCTATTACCTTTTATGGCTCTAAGACTCGTGCTCTACCACATGTTATTTCTATGGCGAAAGCCAGAAAAATGTTGCGGCGTAATGATTGCCAGGGTTATGTTGTAAGTCTTGTCAGCGATGAACCGAAAGCACGGACACCTCACGATGTTCCTATTGTTCGTGAGTTCGTGGACGTGTTTCCAGACCAACTTCCAGGAGGACCACCTAACCGGCAGATAGAGTTCTCTATTGATCTTATTCCAGGGGCCGGTCCTGTGTCCAAAGCACCATACCGCATGGCGCCAAAGGAGTTACAGGAGTTAAAGACTCAAATTCAGGAATTACTTAAACTCGGTTTCATTCGGCCGAGTGTTTCACCTTGGGGAGCACCCGTTCTCTTTGTCAAGAAGAAGGACGGATCTATGCGCATGTGTATTGATTACCGGGATCTTAACCGATTAACTATCGAGAATAAATATCCGCTTTCTAGAATCGATGATTTATTTGATCAGCTGAGGGGAGCTTGTGTATTTTCTAAGATTGATCTCCGTTCAGGCTACCACCAGCTGAGAATCAAAGAGTCAGATATTCCAAAAACTGCATTTCGTACGCATTACGGTCACTATGAGTTCGTAGTATTGCCATTTGGGCTCAGTAATGCCCCGGCAGTATTCATGGACTTGATGAACCGTATATTTCACCCTTACCGTGATCAGTTTGTTATTGTTTTTATTGATGATATTTTGATCTACTCGAGGAGCCAGAAGGAACACGAGGAGCACTTGAGGGTTGTTCTTAAAACCCTTAGGCGAGAAAAGTTATATGCAAAATTCTCCAAATGCGAATTCTGGCTCGAGCGAGTTACCTTCCTTGGTCATGTTATTACGCAGGCAGGTATTGAGGTTGATCCATCCAAGATATCTGCTATTCAAAATTGGTCCAGACCCAAGAATCCATCCGAGGTTCGTAGTTTTCTCGGTTTGGCGGGTTACTATCGCAGGTTTATTGAGGGATTTTCCAAAATTGCCCTCCCATTATCCCAATTGATGAGAAAGTCTGTCACGTTCAAGTGGACTGATCGTTGTGAGTCCAGTTTTCAGGAGCTCAAGAGGAGATTGACCACTGCACCTGTCTTAATTATATCGGATCCTACTCGGAGTTTCACCATTTATAGTGATGCCTCGAGACAGGGTTTGGGATGTGTTCTAATGCAGGATGGCCAGGTCGTTGCTTATGCCTCTCGTCAATTAAAGCCGCATGAACAGAATTATCCTACACACGACTTGGAACTTGCAGCAGTGGTACATGCCCTCAAGAGTTGGAGACATTATCTGTATGGCGGCAAATGCAAAATTTTCACAGATCATAAGAGCTTGCAATATATTTTTACTCAGAAAGAGCTCAACATGCGTCAGCGGCGTTGGTTGGAACGTGTGAAAGATTATGATTGTACCATTCAGTATCATCCGGGGAAAGAGAATGTCGTTGCAGATGCCCTAAGCCGCAAGGTGAAGGGTGATTTGACTTACGTTGTTACTCAGCAGAACCATCTTATCCAAGAATTCGCTCGCATGCAAATCCAGATTGTTGATGCACTTCCTACGGCGATTATTGGGAGTGTTAGTGCTATGCAGGTTCAACCAACGTTAAGGGAGAGAATCCGGCGGGAACAAAATCCTAATGAATTTATTCGTGTTATTAATGCTAAAGTCCGTGATGGAGGTGTCGAAAGTTTTCAATTGGGTTCGGATGGAGCCTTAGAATTTCGAGGAAGAATCGTCGTGCCAAAAGTCGAAGCGTTGCGGAATTAAATTTTATCTGAAGCTCATACCGCACCTTATTTAGCTCATCCGGGAAGTACGAAAATGTATCATGATTTGAAAGGATCGTTCTGGTGGCGTGGAATGAAGAAGGACGTTGCCGACTTTGTAAGAAAATGTTTAACCTGTCAACAAGTCAAAGCAGAACACAAGAGTCCCTTGGGCCTTCTGCAACCACTCGAGATTCCGAAGTGGAAATGGGAGGAAGTCACGATGGATTTTGTCACAGGGCTACCGAAGTCATCTAAACATCACGATGCTATCTGGGTCGTGGTGGATAGATTGACCAAGGTTGCTCATTTTATGCCAGTATCGATGAATATGTCTTTGGATAAGTTAGCCGAGATTTATACCGAGGGAGTTGTCCGACTTCACGGAGTGCCTGTTACTATTGTGTCAGACAGGGATCCTAGATTCACTAGTAGATTTTGGGATGGTTTGCACAAGGCGATGGGCACCAGATTAGAATTTAGTTCCGCTTATCATCCAGAGACTGACGGACAATCCGAGAGGACTATTCAAACACTGGAAGATAAGTTGCGATCTTTGGTTGTTGACAGGGGTGCTAAGTGGGAGTCGTTATTGCCATTATGTGAATTTGCTTATAATAACAGTTATCATTCTTCTATTCAAATGGCTCCTTATGAAGCACTATACGGTCGTAAATGTCGTTCCCCTCTTTATTGGGACGACGTCGGTGAACGCCGAATACTTGGTCCGAGCATGATCGCGGAAATGGCGGCAGATGTAGAATTGATCAGACAAAGACTTCAGGCAGCTCAGAGTCGGCAGAAATCATCAGCCGATCAACACAGACGTGATATTCAGTTTGAAGTTGGGGAGCGAGCCTTTCTTAAAGTTCGTCCATTCCGAGGGATCATTCGATTCGGAAAGAGAGGAAAGTTGCATCCTCGTTATATTGGCCCGTTCGAAGTTCTCGAACGAATGGGCGAAGTTGCTTACCGTTTAGCCTTGCCTCCCGAATTATCCTATGTTCATAATGTTTTTCATGTGTCCATGTTACGTAAATACGTGTGCGATCCAGATCGTATTCTTCAGCATACTGATATCCAGATTCAGCCAGACTTATCTTACAAGGAGAAACCGGTAGCCGTTTTGGACCGAAAGGTTCGTCGACTTCGGAAGCGTGAGATTCCCCTCGTTCGTATTCAATGGGATCGCCACGGTGCCACTTGGGAGCAGGAAGCTGATATTCGCGCTCGTTTACCTGATTTCCAGTTTTGATGTATATACTCTTATGTTTCATGTGTAGGTGTTCAGTTTGATATTTCCGAGGACGGAAATATTTTAAGGAGGGCAGATTGTAATAGCCCATTCTTAACCTAATGTAAATTACGTACTTAGTTTCGTAATGTTCATATTATTCTCGGAACTATTAAATATTCCAAGTATAAGTCAATTTATGTTCAATCGCCCGATAAATATTATCGAATCAAATCGTATTTAATCGAGCGGTAAATGTGCTAATCTCGTGCTAATCTTGCATGATCATGCGCATAATCGTACTTAGTGCTCCCTTATGTACCTCAATTATGTTCATTAAGCTTAAGTGTTCATTTGATCATCATGTACCCCTAAGTATTGGTCATTGCACGGCAAGGGTGCATAGTTCCTTCTAATCGCCCTAGCATAAGTTAATCATGCGCAAATGAAGCCTTAAGTGAGCTTAGGTACTTAATTAACACAAGTGGACGGATAGCTTGGGAAAATCACGTGGGTAAACATCATTCCTAGCACAAGTGGCCTCTTCTTGCCAAGTAAAGGATGACTAAGCTAAAAATGGTACACCTCATGGCCTAAGGACGTGGCAAATGGCACGAGCTCATTGGCTATGAATTTTACCTTACGTTTTCATCCCTTTCACCGCCTATAAAATCCAACGTTTGGACATATTTTTAGCTTATAAGCTAAGCTATTTCCTAAGCATATTATAAGCAAGATTAAGATATTTTAACCTAGCTTACCGTACGCACGTAAAGGAGAAGAAGGGACCGAGCTATCCTTGAAATCTTGTCAAGTGTCTTCGGGCAACCAAAGGGTAATATGATGCTGACCTTATTATGATGTTATATGTATCATGTTGAGTTCAAATTATAGGTCTAAGTTCATGTAATGATCGAAAACGCTCTCGGGTGTGCATTTTAGGGCCGTATCAACTCATCTCTTTATATAGCCAATATCTCTCAAGCAAATTATGCATCATTAGTCCTTATTTAATGTGTTACATTCAGTCAAGAAAGATGGCCCGAGATAAATTGTCATTTTGTTGATGATATGGCCAAGGGAAGTGGACCGCGCACGTAGCGCGCGCCCACAGGTCGTGTCTCACCCTATTAGGGTATCTTTCATTGTGATCAAATTTGTTAGGGACATTTATGTTCCAAAAGCCTTTAAATGATAAATTATGGTCAATCAACTCATGTTGCTCGAGAAAAGTTCAAGTTTGGTCGAGGGTACACGTTAGGGCCGTCGGACGTGCCTATCGCGCACGCCATGGCCCGTCATGTTAAATAAAAAAATCAAGTTTCATGTTATTGTCACGACACTCAGACCCATTCACGTATAAAAATGTTAATCATGTTATGTTATGTCAATTTAATCAAGGAAAATGGCCGCCCGACCGGCAAGGGCCGGTCACGGACATACTGCCGCACGTAGCGGCCATGCCAGCAGTGCTGTCCCAGTGTCATGTATGCGCGACCCCGAGCTAGTCGCTCGTGCCACGCGCAGCTAACCTCGGGTCGTGCCAACAGCGCACCCGAGTGTTTTGTTACCGTGCCTTAAAGAACACGAGTAAGGTTCAGGGGCCTCGGGACGTGCCCAGCCGCACGCCCGAGCAGTCAGTTGGCCCGGGACGTGCTCAACAGCACGCCCGCATGCCCAGGGTTGCCCGGCAGCGCCCTGACAAGCCTTAGTCGCACCCGAGAAGCACGAGAAATGTCTGGTCGCGTCAGTCCTTGCGCCAGCCGCACCTGGGTCGTGCCAACCGCACGCCCAGTGCCCAGTCAGCCCGGGTACGCGTCTATCCCGCGTCCCTCGCGCTCGGCCAGTGCCAGGGCCAGTGCCAGCCGCACTGCCCGCGCCCAGCAGCACCTAGTGCCGAGGCCGGTCACACCTAGCCCGTGTCCAGTGCTGTGCCATGGCCCCAGCAGGCCCGGCACGGACCGAGCCCAGCCAGCCCGTGACCACCCAGTTTAGTGTGAACCGGTGGTCCAATCGGTCCGATCCAGCCGACCCGGTTCATCCAGTTAGTGAACCGGCCGGTTTAGCCGACAGTTCGAGTCTGTTTTGGTTCGTAATTTTCAGTCCGAGTCTTATTCTGAAATTTAAATTATTTTCCGAGCCAAATCAGATCAGTTAAGCATATCAGTATAATTTCTGGACTTAGAATTCATTTATGTAAACCTTAGTGCATTCCGTAATATCCGGATATCATATTAAGTCAAGTCGAGCATCTTAACAGTTAAATTTATTGATCTGAGCATAGTACTTAGTAATTGTTTATATTATGTTACAGTTTGATCAGTTCACGACTATCAGCACTTCCAGTTTCATATCTTCAGTACAGGTGGGGACTCAGACTGGGTATTACATTGATTATAATTACGATATCATGTTCAAGGTATGTCAAATTATGTTTTCCGCTTGGAATGGATGTTGGCCGGTTCAGGTTGCCATAATTCCGTTCTAAGTTCTAGTGGCGTCATCCACCACTAGTATGTGCACATGGATTCCGGCAGACATTATTATCATCATTATCATTATTATCATGGCAGCCGGTAGATTCACGGATCCCGGTCCGGTTTATACTGTTGACCAGGAAATTCACGGTTATGTTATATGCTTCTGATCATGATGTTACTATTATTATTGCTGTTTACTTTAGTATGAGTTCCTACGGAGTACAGTGGTACTCACACCCCATTTTTATCAAATTTTTCAGGTCACAAAGTCGGTCCGGAGCTGTGAAGTTGACGGATGATCGAAGTTAAATATTTTGTTGTCTTGTTTTGCCACGCTATGTTCCGCTGAACTTACTGTTTGACAAACCTAGATTTTTGTTCCGATTGCATAGTCGGATTGTATATTATGTAAATTCGTTTCTTTTGTAAATTTTAAATGGTCGTAACGGATTTTTAATGATAAAATAAATATTTTAGTAACGCTCCGAATCATATTTCTAAACTATTTTTAAAAGATGTCTTAAAACCGTACTCTGATAATTAAGTTAAAGCGGGGCGTTACACATAGCAACATGAGAAGCACTTGAGGACTGGTTGGAGACTCTTCGACATGAGAAATTATACGCTAAGTTCTTAGAATGCAAAGTTCAACTTGACAAAATGGCTTCCCTAGGCCACATTGTCACTTCTAGAAGGATTGAGGTAGACCCAAGAAAGACTGAAGCAGTTTGGAACTAGTCAACCACTGAGGTTTGGAGTTTCCTCAGACTAGCTGACTAATATAGAAGATTCATAGAGGGGTTTTTCCATGTTTGCCCTGCACTTGTCTCGATTGACGAGGGAGTCAGTGAAGTTTGAATGGTGCAGTTGATGTGAGTCGAGCTTTCAAAAGCTCAAATCAAGGCTTACGATGACGCCCGTGTTGACTATTCCAAAACCCCAGGCAGGGTTTCATTATTTATAGTGGTGCCATGAAACAGGGTGAGAAATTGAGTTTCAGCTCCGCGTATCACCCATAGATCGACGGCCAGTCAGATGGGACCATCCAGACTCTCGAGGACACGCTTCGGGCTTGTGTCCTAGAGCAATGCAGTTCGTGGAAAAAGTGGTTACCACTGTGGAGTTCGCCTATACTCATTGCTATAACTCGTCGATCAAAATGACGTCGTATGAAGTTTTGTACGGGTGCAAGTGCCACTCAACCTGTATTGGGATGAAGTCGGCGAGAATCAGGTTCTCGGTCCCAAACTGACCGAGGACACAATGCAGAAGGTCGCCAAGATCCGAGTGACGCTGAGAGAGGCGTAAAACAGACATGAAACCTACGTTAACAAGCATAGAAGGGAGCTTATGTTCAAAGAAGGATTTAAGTTATTCCTGGAAGTCACGCCAATGAAGGGCGTTGTACGATTGAGGAAGAAGGGAAATTGCAGCCCCGTTTGTTAGGGCCTTTTATCGTTCTCGAGCAAGTTGGCATGACAGCCTACCGTCTGGCGATGCCCCCACAACCCTTGTGTGTACATAACGTCATCCCCGTCATGGTGTTGAGAAAGTACGTGTGCGACCCGAGTCATGCCATGAACTTTGGCGAGTAAGAATGTCGGGCAGAACCTGACATATAAGGAGCAACCAGTAGCAGTCCTGGACCGAAAGGTTTGACGACTAAGAAACAAGGATATAGAGCTTGTCAAGGTTTGTTGGAGTCGCCACGACGAGTCATAAGCCACTTGAGAGAAAGAGGCCGCGATCAGACCTAGATATTCAGATTAGTTATTTCAGAGATAGGCATACAAAAAAAGTTTAGGACCTAAACGGTTGAGTATCTCCCGTTCTTGGTCGAGTTGTCATGACTCATATCTAGTGGAAGTTGTTTCTACCCTGGCTTATGCAAGTGTATACCCAGATGAGTTATGTATACAAGAGATTAAGCTTTGCCAAGGGCAATGACCCCTACGTGGGTCTCCGCAGCTACTCATTGCCTGAGTTGAGAGGCCAACGCCCTCCCCAGGTTCTTGAGGCAGCCGAGGCCGCCCGGAGTGTGCCCACGATTCCCGGTCAAGACCGGACGATGTAGCTAGCCAGATTAAAAATCAGTTATGTCAGCTAGATATCCAGATTTTCTAGTCTTGAGATGTCAGTTGTACTTATGTACATTTATTTGTACGTTTGTATATAGTTCATAGTATGAGTTCTGACTTAGTAATTTAGTACCCTAGTTCTGCATTTCCGAGGACGGAAATATTTAAGGAGGATAGGTTGTTACGCCCCGATCATTTTTTTATAATATTAAGACGATTTCACAGCTCGACTTTTAAAGTGAAATTCGTAATTTTCAGAAAGTCAAGATTTATTTAATTTATATGCTAAGTGCTCATTATAATATGTAAGATCATTTTCTTAGAATTTTATTCATCGTGTTAAGGCCAAGATCAATCCATTAATTTGGATTGATAAGTAATATCTATTTGACTCGAGAAATTCATTGACTTCGAACCCTAGTTTCGATCCGAATAAATTTTCCAAGTCACTTCCGAGCATAGTCGAGCCCAAGGCCTTGTCCAAGACTAAGCCTATGTCCTAGCCAAGCATTGGTATATTTTTCTAAGTGTTGGAATTATAATTTAAGCCTTAGAAGCCTTAGAATTTCGCTTCAAGTTCATTTCCCGCGCGGAGACCCGACCAGGCTCCCAGCAGGCCCAGTGCCCAGGCCCTACACGCCCTGCAGCCCAAAACCAAGGCCCAATGGCATTTTTGGCCCAATCCTTGGTCCATTGACCACTTTAAATCTTGTCAACAAGACCATTTGGTCTTTCATGGAGTCCAACCCAAGAACCAAGCAAAAGGACAAGGGGACATGTCTTTTTTTATGTCCCCAAGGCATGTCCCCCACTATAGGTTGGACCAAGACCACTTAAATCAATTCCTATCAACCAAAATCGGTTCCAACACTTCGAATACCAGAAGAGTCCTTCATTTCCACTCCTTAGGCTCAGCCCAAGCAAAACCCGTGAGCCACCCATGTCGAGCCACTCGGGCCGCGCCTTTCGCGCCCAAACTGAGCCCAACCGAGCCAAGGCTCAACCACTTCGAATTTTCAGCATTTTAAGTGGTCCATGTTGACCAAGTGCAAGCCACTAAACACCTTTGACCAGCATTGGTCTTGGAGACATCCTTCTTGAGTTCTACCCCCCAACAAAGTCACCGCTTTTGTTGTGCCCAAGACAAATGTCTTGTCCCCTGTCTCCTTGACCACTTAAACCCCCCAAGACCAATAGAAATCAGATGGTTACACTTCATTTTCGTTCTAAGCAAGAGAGAGAGCTCCAACACTTAGCAAAAATTGAGAGAAGAGAGAAGAAAGCTCCATCTCCCTCCTCTCACACTATTCACGCCACTAGCCCCTCTAGCCCCTTTTTCTTCGTGTAGCCACCACCAAGGAGACCACATGGAGTTGGAGAAAGTCCCTAGCATCCTTAGAGGTCATCCTAAGCTCTTCAAGTCGCCGGAACTCGCCCCCAAAGGCACCATTGCCGCGAGCAAGCCAAGGAGAGAGCCTAGTGTCCATTTTCGAGTTTGGTGAAGATAGGCTACCCCAATCCATTTTTCTCAGCTTCCATATGATAAAATAAGATTTATCAAGTAGATAAACCACGTTCTTCTTGCAGTTACAATGGATTTTTGAATTTTTGAAACTTAAGGCCTTAAATTCAGATTTTTAGATGCAAGCATGTTTTGGCCGATTTTATTTGATGATAAATCATTATAAATCATGTGAAAGTATGTGGTAAAGTTTTAGCATTTTTGGAGTTCATTTGTTCGGTCAAGTAGTTCATGCAAATATGCTATTTTCGAGCCTCCGAGCCAAGTATTTGTGCATTCGAGTTTTATCATGAGTATTGACTTCTAAGATCAAGTTTTTGCATGTACAACTCTCGGCCATAGTCATATCTTCAATATAGAGAAGTTGGTTCGATCAACTCGTTCATGATTTTATGTGAAATTTCACCTCCGAGCCATATTAGCTAACATGCAAGTATAAGCCATCATGATAGCCTCCTTAACCATGATTTTTGATGTATAATACTCAGCCATAGTCATTTATGCATGTTTAAGAAGAGGGTTCGGTGACCCCATGCTCGTACGTGCCTTATCGGCCCTACCGAGCCTTTAGCATTTTTACTCGAGACCTCATAACATTTTATTTCATTTTTGTGCCTTATATATAATGTTTTAGGTTGCTAAGTATTCGGCATTTATCAAATGTTCAAGTATGAGTGGTTGGTTCGGCAAGTTAGTGTTCGTACGTGTCTTATCGGCCCTACCGAACTACGTGCACGTTGACCCGGGGTCTCCTAGTGCTTCTTGGCATTTGTATGCCTATTTCATCATGTTAAGTTGTTATATGTGGCATGTCACTTGTAAGGTTGCCAAAGGGCTCGAAAAGTAGCCGGACGGCCGACGAGGAGCCGACCGGGGCCGCTGCCGCGCACCTAGCGCGCGCAGCGCCCGGCAAAATCAGAAAATCAAGAAAAAATGAAAAAGAAGTAAAAATAAAAATAAAAATAAAAATAAAAAAAATCAAGAAAAATCAAAATGCAATCATTTTGTAGAAGAAAAATAAGACCATTCTACCCCACCCCCACCCCATCATTCATCTATATAAACCACACCAAAGAACACCACACCACAACACATCACAACAATTCATGAGAATTCTCTCATAAGCTTTCTTCTCCCCTCCCTTCTCCTCTCTTCTCCTCTCTTTCTTCTCAAAATGTCGAGAGCCTTTAGAACGGTTTAAGCTTCCATAGCTTAACTTTTCTTTTGTGTTCTTCAAATTCCCAAATTCCTAAACTCTCTCAAATCCCATATGTATTATTAGTATAGTGTTAGTATTGAACATTCAAAAGATTACTCAAAGCTTTGAAGGCCTGGAGTAATTATTATATCAAACACCAATTATTAATACAAGGTTCGTATATGTTCAAGTTCTTGTTCATTTATGTTTAAGTTCTTGTTCATAATTTTAATATCAATTATTTTTGTGGTGCTTCAGCCCCATAAGTGTTCTCTTTTCTTTACTTTCATTGTGGCACTAGCCCCATATTAATATTAGTTAAAATTATATGTTACATGGTCGGTTCTACTACCTGTGTTAACATACTAAAATATTATCATTATTATTATTATTATAAATATATGGTTGGCTTCAAGCTCCATAACTAATAAAAACTTACTTAATCAAATACCTTATGGTTGGTTTTAAGCCCCATATATTTTAAATTCCGCTCTTTACTTTATGCAAATACCTGCTGGAAGTAATTCCGCAATTTACTTTCTGCAATTTACTTTCCACACTTTCATTTATGCAAATACCTGCTGGAAGTAATTCCGCTCTTTACATTTATGCAAATACCTGCTGGAAGCAATTTCGCAATTTTAATTCCGCACTTTAAATTCCGCATTTAAATTCCGCACAAAACTGCCTGAAGAAATTCCGCAATTTTATTTTCTTTTATATGGTTGGCCTTTAAAGCCCCATACTTTAAATTCCAATATTTAAATTTCGCATTTAAATTCTGCAGAACTGCTGGAAGTCATTCCGCAACATATAAACTATTATATGGTTGGCAATTAAGCCCCATAATTTAAATTCCCGTAATCAAATTACGTACTTAAATTCCAGAATTATTATCTTGTTTACGTGGTGGTATTCACCTCAAATTATTAATTGTTCTTGTTATCTATCTTTTGTGAGAAGTTCTCTTCTCCTGTCTACTATTTACCCCCTGCTCGACCCTGTGTCCCTCTGGTATCAGAGCCACGGGGGGTAGTGTTTATTGAATCTTGTTTCTTGATCTAAGAATCCGATTTCGGAGAAACTTTATACTTGTGAGTGTTTTTGCCCGAAAAGGTCCGACGGTAAGTCCTGTGTGAAAGGCAGTAAGGTCCAGGAAGTGTTCGGGATTGTAGCAAGAATACGATTTTGAAAAACAAAGGTTTTTAAATTGTTCTTGTTATCTATCTTTTGTGAGAAGTTCTCTTCTCCTGTCTACTATTTACCCCCTGCTCGACCCTGTGTCCCTCTGGTATCAGGGCCACGGGGGGTAGTGTTTATTGAATCTTGTTTCTTGATCTAAGAATCCGATTTCGGAGAAACTTTATACTTGTGAGTGTTTTTGCCCGAAAAGGTCCGACGGTAAGTCCTGTGTGAAAGGCAGTAAGGTCCAGGAAGTGTTCGGGATTGTAGCAAGAATACGATTTTGAAAAACAAAGGTTTTTAAAAATGGAAACATTTTTCCATAAGACTATCTCTTCTAACTCTGCTTCCACAGTTGCCGGTGATTTGGAAAGGAAGATAGTAAATAGTGAAGAAATTATCGTAAAATATTTTAATAAAACTATTAATAATTTGAAAATTCCAAAGGTAAACAAGGAAAAAACTCAAAGAACAACTTTCTTTAAAAGTGATTTTGTTGTTCTTTAAAAGTGATTTTGTAATCAAAACCAAACGAGATATTGAAGAAGAAAATTTCTTAGTCCAAAATGTTCCCGAAAATCTAAAAAGAAGAAAATTCTAACCCGTCTTAGATCATATTTGGAAGAAAGCATTACCTAGCTCTCTTTCGAGATTGACACACGACCAGTCAATCAATATCCTGATAAAAAGGTTAGTATTTCTTCCAATAAAATACTTGAGTTAACTAATCCTCCTAATGATATAAACAAGTTAAAGAAAAAATCTCAAAAACCTTCGATTATAAAAAGTTCAAAATCCTCTTGCATGACAAAACCCGTTACAGAAAAAGATTTTACCGTTAATAGAAAATTCTTTCATGATAATTTTTACACTGATTACAACTTAGAAAACTGACTATGGTTTTTCAAAAATTTCTTTCATGGAAGACAAATTATTCAAGAAAAATTTTATGACCACATAAATAAATACAAAATTTATATTCTATTTTTTGATTGGTTTAAGATATATTCTTTAGAAAATTCTATTAATTTTTCTTACAAAAAATCGGCAAGTCCTGTCACTACCAAATATAAAATGCCTGAATGGGAAACTATTCATGATTCAAAAAGAGTTCAATCAAACCATCCTCCTTACCAAGGAATAAAACTTTCCGTTCAAAACAAACAAATAGAAGCTGTTGCACTTAGCAATCCGGCAGATTGTGATAAAAATCTTCGTGGTTTGGTTTCTCAAAATAATTATACAAATACTCATTTAAATACTATTGGAAAACAATTAGATAGGATCGAAAAGCATTTCCAAAGTCAAACCATCGTTTCTATAGATTCTTCAAAACCCGATGGCAAATACAAAATTCCTCTCTTTAAACCTTATCAAGTTTCAGAAAAATCTATTCAAGATATTAAAAACAATAAAGATGAATTTGTAAAAACTCTTCAAGACCATTTTAGCAATTTATCTATTTCAAATAATTTAGTGGCTCCTGATACTCCACAATCCCAACATTCTTCAACTAGCAAAATCCATACTCTTAGCCAAGACTCAGATATAGGTGAAGCATTAGTTCAATTTCAGGAATCACCTCAACAAATTAATAAATTAACATGGGAACAACCTCTATCAATTGTTCCTTCTCCTGATTTAAATTCTACAAAACCAATAGTCCAGTCTCGTTTCAATGCTACTTCTGCTTATGACTGGAATATTGATGGAAAATCAGAATATGAAATTATTAGTATTTTACAACAAATGACTATGGCTGCAAATGCTAACTGAAAGTGGCCTCCAAGATAGAGTCATAGCCGAAATAATTATAACTGGATTTTTCGGTCAAATTAAAGGATGGTGGGATTATTATCTTACTAGTCAGCAACAAGAAGAAATTCTTGATGCCATTAAAACTGACGAAGATGATGTTCCCATATTTGATTCTGATGGAAATCGACAACAAGATGCAACTGCTAGGTTAATCCTTACTATTTCATTACATTTGGTAGGAGATCCATCTCATTTAAAGGATAAAAATGTTGAGCTCCTTTCAAACCTTAGGTGTCGAAAACTTAGTGATTTTCTTAATTATAAAAATACCTTTCTCACAAGGGTAATGCTCAAAGAAGACTCTAGCCGGCCTTTTTGGAAAGAAAAATTCTTAGCAGGATTACTAAACCTACTAGGTGAAAAGGTTAGGAACCGTATTAGAGAAATATGGGGTAAACAAATTGTAATATCCCATTTAGTAATTAATAAAAGTAATTATTTTAGTTCTAAGTTTAAACTAATTACTTTTATTAATAATGCTCGTTCCTAGTTTCGAGCTCAGTTATTAAGTTATTCAGTTAAAAGTTCAAGTTGAAAGTATTCTCGGTTAAATTTTATTTAATCGAGCTAGTTCAGTAATTAATTAATTCTGGTCTGTTTATTTTTATAAATGGATTTATAAGATGAGATTAATTATAATAAGATGACAAATAATAAAAATCGAGTATATTTTGATTACTCGTTCAAGATAAGTCGTGAACGGAACCAAGCATGTTCGGTTACGAGTTAAGATTATTACCGGATAAATAATTCTCGAACCTAACTTAGTTTTGAGTATTGATCAAGTTATAAGGATTAATTACACATTAATGTTTATTGAAGTGAAATAAGTTATTCAAGTTCAAGTAACATTCCATTTTATTTAGCTAAATGAATGTAAATTTGGCCATCTATAGTTTGAATGAGAAAGAAAAAGAATAATGAGTCGAGACAAGTTAGGTCTCGAGTTCGGTTAAGTATCCATGAACATTTAAGTTATAAATGTTCAAAGAAGTGAGAAATTTATTTAGACATTTTAGTCTATTTAAATTATTAGAGAGAAATATGAAATTTTTAGAATTTTCGTTTTTTTTCGATTTTCGATTGTAGTCGGAATTTATGTCCGATTTCAGTTCCGAGAAATAAATTAAATTATTTTCTCTCTTTTTTTTTTATTAGACTACAAGATAAGAAAAATTCTTTTTAGCATAAAAAGGAAAAATGCCAAAAGAAAAGAAGGAAATTCGAAAATAGTAAGAATTTTCGATTTTACGGTAACTGTTCATTTTAAGTCGGAATTTGGTTCCGTAAATTGGAGAATTTTCACTAAAACTCGAATTTAATCATTGAGATCAGATTAGGATCAGAAGAGGGGCCTTTCTAAGCATTGACTATGGGTTGGAGAAGTTTACAAGTTAAGAATACTATTTATTATCTATATTTATTTTTACAAGTTTGTATTGTTTACTTTGTTAATTTCTTCACTCAATTATGATGTCTTGCAAATTGTGCCTATAAATAGAGGCCTAAAATTCAGAGTTTTTCACACCAAAATAAAGTTCCAAAGTTAAATAAAAGTGAAAGAGAGAATGAGTGGGAGAAACTTTGGAGAAGTAAAGAAGATGAAGTAAAGAATGAAGTTTTTACTTTGACAAGAAGATGAGGTAACTCACTTATCTTAAAGTAAATGTTTAAGTTTATGTTTTGATGTTAAGTTTACATGTTTATAAGTATGTATAAACATGATAAAGAAGTTAAGTTTATAATTGATTCTATGAATATAAAGAGTTAAATATATTCAAGATCAATTATATGATGTACATGCTTGAATTTGATAAGATGATGATAAATATATGAATAAACTGGAATTATATGATTTAAATGAATGATTCTTATGTAAAAGAGGAGTACATGAGAACAAGAATTAAGAGATTTAGTAAAGTATAACTTGAGTTATGAATATATGAAGATGAACATGCAAGATAAAGATTATGTTCACTATTAAAGTTAAAGTTTTCATAACTTGATGAATATGCATGATAAGATTATGAAATTTTGAGCATATGTTTAGTGATAAGATGAGATTATGACTGTTAAGTTTCAAAAGTTAAAGATGAGAAATGAATAAGTTATGAAGATAAGAAAGCATATACGTAAAGATAAGTATATATATGTGCAAGAATAGTCATAATAAAGTTAAGTTGTTAAAATGAGATGTTCATGAGTAATTTTCATATGAATGATGAGTAATTTTCATATGAATAATGAGTAATTTTCATATGAATGGTGAGTCATATGATGGAGTTTTGATATCATATATGGAGTATACAATTTAGTAAAGATTATATTAAGTATGCTATATTATATCATGAGAAAAGTTAATGAGCAAA
The DNA here is from genome assembly GCA_008636005.1 of Striga asiatica. Classification (NCBI taxonomy): domain Eukaryota; kingdom Viridiplantae; phylum Streptophyta; class Magnoliopsida; order Lamiales; family Orobanchaceae; genus Striga; species Striga asiatica. Next base: position 448,393 of record BKCP01004850.1, read on the forward strand.
TGTGATAAGTAGAGATGATTATTAATGAGATTATTATGAACAATTCTCATAAGTGATGAACAATTTGATAAAGTTTTAGTTAATATGTTGAGTATACAATTTTATATAAATTGTTTTAAATCTCACATATTAAGAACATGATGAGAAAGTTAAGAATGATATGATTATTTTCACTTTCAAGATAATTAAGTGAAAAATAAGTCAATATCTAAAGTTTGAGAAGTATGATGTATGATTAATTAAGTACTTGATTGAGTAAAAGATTAAGTTAAGATGAGTTTATAAACCATGATGATGATGATGATGGTAAAAAGTAAGTTTAAGTACTTAATCAAGTATAATGTGAAATATAGTATTTTTCACATTTGAGTTATAGCATGTTATGAAACATATTGATGTTTAAGAAGATATGTTTTATAAGGTTAAGTAATTAACCTTGAGAAAAAGTAAAAAGTGAAGTTAAGTATAATCTTAACTTGAGAATAAGAAAGTTTAAATGAATTATTAGAAGAATGGGATAAGTTAATAATCCTAAGAAATTATTGAGTATACGAGCATAGTACTTAGTATATTTGTCTATATTTGAATTGACTTGCAGATACAGTACCAGTACAGCACTTATCGTGTTACAAAAGATTTCAAAGATGAAAAGGTGGGGACCCTGAATGGGTAGCACATTGAGTACGATATGTGATATGGGATGAGGAGACCATCAGTTGTCTCAAAAGTTATATCCCGAAGTTTAAGGTTTATTACGCTTGGGATGAGGAGGCATTAATTTGTCTCAAAGATTATATCCTAAGTTCTGATGGAGGCGAGACGGGCCTGAGAAATATCCATCAGAGTGTGCACACGTATCCGATTAACCATCGGCCAGAGAAATGAAAGTTTAAGTTTAAGTTACCGATCAGATATCGGTTTATGATTATCCATATTCGTTACTCACCCCCATGAGTTTTAGTTTCAGGTAACAGGTTAACGAGGAGATGTGAGAAGAGCCGTGTGGTGTGGATCGTGGAAGAAAATGAAGACAAGCTTTAATGTGGACATTTATAAAGTTTGTATAATTAACCACGTTTCAATTATTTCTGCTGCGCACATTAATTATTAGACTTGCATTTTAATGAATTTTAGATTTCAAGTTTTTATGAGAAATATGATGATAATATGTTAAATGCAAGTTTAAAGGAAATCTGTTTTAATAAGTCTAAAGAAGTATTAGACAACAGTTTAAAGATAAACGGATTTTCAAGAAGACGAGTTTAGTAGCATCCCGAGTAAGTTGCAATTATTTCGAAAAAGTTAAAGTGATATCGAAGTAAAAGGTTGCGAAAAAGTTACTCTGATAAGCGGGGTGTTACAGGTGGTATCAGAGCTAAAAGTTTAAATGCTCTGCATACTAAAAAGTTTAAAGTTTATAAAAGAGAAGTTTTCAGAGAAGTTCAAGTTTTACAGGAAGTTTCAAGAAAACCCGACCACACCACGCTCACACCTCGTCAACTACCAGGTAAGTGCTGTACAAAGTTTTATACAAGTTTTCAATATATTCAAATTTACTAAGTCTATGCTCGATAAGAAATCAGATGTACCAACTCTAGTAATTGGTATATATGTTCAAGTATTAAAGGGAAATCTAGTTTATCAAGTTAACTAGATCAAGAATATGAACTTGAACATTCCAAGTTAAGCTATAAGAATAAGATTCAAGTTATGATCATAAAGATTGAAGATGTAAAAATAAGATTTAAGTTATGATATGATCATAAAGATTTAAGAATGAGATTTAAGTTATGATATAAAGATTGATGATGAGATTCAAGTTAATAAATGATTATAAAGATTGATGATGAATAAGAAGTGACGGTATTTCAGGATATAATAGCCAACAAGTACGGGAAAAGATCATGGAGGTTTGAAATAAGAACCAAAAAGCCGGATTAGATCCTGTAGGCTTGAAAACTAAAACGAAAGAGATAAAGTTTCAAGAAAATGTTCAATCTTTATAAATCAGAAATTTTGATATTCTATCAGTGGGATATCATGAAATGAGTAGAAGTAAAGTTCAAGATAAAGTTATAAGTTATTAGTACTTGTAGAATAAGAATAAGTCTACATAGTACTTTTTAGAAATGAATGAAGATTAAGGTATCGACATATAATAGTCATGAAGCCCGGGAAATTATGGAAACTTGAAATAAGGGTTACTAAGTCCGAATTACCTGGAGACTTGAAAATCGAACCTTAAAAGATATCAGAAATACATTCCAGATACCGAGATAAGTATTTAAGTTCTCGGAAGAATTTTAAAGTTAAGCAAGAGTAATCTGGAAATGTAAAAGTTAAAGATATACATGTAAAAGTTAAAAATGGACAAGTGAAAGTTAAAGATAGTCTTTTTAATAAAAGACTAATATGTTTCTTTGGAGGAAATATTAGTACCCAAAGAGAGATGAGTTTAAGGCCATAAATGAGAAATGGCGAGAAGAAGTAAGAAAAGAAAAAGATTAACCGGAACTCTAGCACAAGCTAGGTGTTTTCGGAAAATTTACAAATTCCTTAAAGTTTGGTATAGCTATTTATTAATGGTTATACTGTTCAAGTTATATGATTAGTGGTTTTAGAATGCCGCAAGGCAAAAGTTTCAAGACCACAAATGAGTAAA
>BKCP01004850.1:460708-501128 GCA_008636005.1 Striga asiatica
GGCCTGCTGGGCGCGTGCAGGGCGGCCTGGGCACGTGGACAGGGCCTACAGCGCGGGGCTTCGGTTTTGGGCGGTTTTCAAGGCTCCAAATCCACTTCTAACACTTAGAAAAATTCTCCCAACACTTAGAAAATATTTCCCACACTTAGGCATGGCTCGGTTGCATTAAGGCTCGGTGATGGGTCTACTTCCAGATCTGGAGTAAATCGATTGTTTTGAGCTAAGATCTGCTTGAACCGCTTCACAATCGTTGCTAGACCGCGAGATTCCTGCAAAAACTCAACGCCGGAGGTGTTTCCGGCGTAGAGCCTCCGACGCTCAAGTCAGTATGAGAATGATGAAGGGATGCTGCGCAGCAGCTATGGGGGAGAGTGGGAATGAATGAGAGTTAGGGTTTGGGTTTACCTCACCTCCTTTATATAGGAGTGAATACTTACTTGAAGTGCCCAAAATGCCCAAGTCGGCAGACCTAGAAGGTCCAAAATACCCTGGTCGATTCGTCTCCCCTTATTATTGAGTCATCACAAGATTCCTTCTTACCCTTTATGGTATGTAGAGCTTCAGATAGGCTATAAGTGTAGTGAATCGTCTTCACTGTTCTGGTCCTTGAGATGTATAGAGTCGACCACAAGAGCTAGGAAGTCGACTTGTGGATTCGTGCGGATTCGGAGGCTACGCTTGGTTTAACTCTCTGCGGTGCAGTCGACTAGTGGAAGTCGACCTAGAGTATCTGAATGCTTGGGAGTTAAGGTCTTGATGTTCCTCTTCAATTGATGTCGACTAGTAGAAGTCGATAGACTAAGGTCGACTTGCTAAAGTCGACTAGACCAATTTCTGCCTTTTCTCGATTGCTCTTGATAGAATCGACTTTCGGGAAGTCGCTTTGAGCCTGTCGACGGAGGCATGTCGACATGTGAATTGTTCAAGCGGTTCGCCGGTCGAGTAAACATCCTCTGGACCGGGTTATCCTTATGTGGCTATATCATCTAGTCCCTCCCAAAAATTACTCTAAGCAGTCGACTGCTTAAGAGTAAATTTGGTGATGTGTGGTTGTGTTGTCTTCCTGTGATGCTTGCTCGTCCTCGCCTCCTTTGACAACTCGTCCTCGTCAGTTGATCGAGAATCATCGCAACTTCTCATGATTGCTCTTTTGGATAAGTCTGACATTCTGTCAGGCCCATTTCAAATTTCAAATTTTTAAAACCCTAAAGTGACGCGCGTCATCTCCGTCGCCGACTCTTCGAATTCCGCGCCTCATCAGGGTCGTTGGTTCTCTTGATGATCCGGCGGTTCACGCCCGTCATTGTCTCACATAAATATACTTCTATCTTCTCAGAAAATCACTTTTCAAACTCTCAAACTTTCTTGCTCTCTCGAACTTCCTCACGCATCTCCGGCGATCTTTACTCTTCGGCTTCACCGGCGCTCCTCTTTTCCGGCAACTTCAGGCTTACTCGCAGTTCAAACCAACCACGCCATCATGTGTAAGTTCACTATTTCCTTTTAATTTTCAATTCTCTGTTGATTTTTTCCCTTTTTGATTTTATCTGGATTCCCAGAACTTTCAGAGTTCATGTATTTTCTTCATATTCTTCATGAATTTCTCATGAGTTTCGCACTTAGATCTCTTTACGTGTGTATTCTGTTAGGATTTATTGTTTTTACCAGTCGTCGGCTGCCGATATGCATTCGATTTTCACCCGTCATTGAGTCGACATTTGTCGACTTAGTGGTCTTCTTTCCTTAATCTCCTTCTGTAGGGTCGACTAGGATTGACTTACTGATTTGTTTAGATCGAGCTATCGACGGCAATTGCCCCTTCTCTGTCCTTTTATCTCTTGTCGGTTTATGCGAGTCGATTTGACTCATTCTCGTGGGCCTTCTACTAACTTCGACCTTCTCCTTCTTTTTCTTTCTTTAGCTTCCGACTCGTCTCCTCTCTCTGGCTCCCTCGGTCAGCAGATCAACGACTATACTCATTCTGTCGACGAGGGTTCCAGTTTTGATTCTGTCGAGGTGACCGGCTATAAGATGGTTTCGCTGGCTTCCCATCCTTCTCTCCTTCTCGCCACTGCTTCCTCGGCCGACTGGGAGCAGCATGACCAAGCGCTTTTGGAGGGCGGCTTAGTCGATATTGTGAAGAGCCCTCCTCGAGGCAATCTTCCTCGTCTCGATCTTATTCCTCGAGGTATTCCTCTTAGGTTCTTAGATATCCCTGTTTATAGAACGAGCCCTTTGTCTGTACCAATAATTGCTCCTCTTCTCGACTCTCAAAATGTTGTATCGATAGCTTGTCCCTTGGCTAGGTTAGCTGTTCTAAATCCATTTTGTTATGCCTCTGCAGCCGAAGTCGAGGGCTTCAGAAAGTTCAGTGGGCTTCCCTCAGATTGGGAGTTCGTCGCCCCTGGTCCTAACGACGATTTTGCTCATCCTCCCCCCAGCTGTCATACGTTTTTTGTAGACCAAGTCGTCTTTGGCCTTCGCTTTCCTATCCAAGACGAGCTCATACTAATAAGCAACTTGTACAATATACCCATAAATCAGTTTTCTCCTAACGCCATTCGCATTATGATAGCCTTCATAGTCGTTTCCCGAATAATACTCAAATTCTTTTCTCCCGACTTTTTCTTTTATTGTTATGGTTACCGGCTTTCCAAAGGCACCCACTGTCTGGTCGTCGTGCTGGTGTTACTTTCCTTGACGATCTCTCGTCGAATCTCACCGAGTGGAAGTCGAAGTTTGTTTTCATTCAGCCCGCTTCCGGCATGTATCCCTATGTAAATACTTGGATCACTTCCAAAGTAAAGCAGAACAAACGGCCTCGCTCCGACGAGTTTGCCCAACTGTTGTCTGAATTGAATAAGCACACTTATAGTGCTTGTCAGTTAATCAAAGATCGTAATTTAGTCAATCACGCTCGTATCGTCATCTATGAGGATCTTCCTCGTCTCGATGATCCCCGTAAGCTTTTGGAATATATATTTTTTGTGCAACTATTTATAAATTTGGATTATTCGCATCGTGACTGCTAAGTGTTCCTCGCATGTTAACTTCTCTTCTATTCTTTCAGTTAAAGCACTCAAACGCTTTGAGCTCAAGAAGGGCCAATCGTCCGGCCAGCCGACTGGAGGTCCGTTCCTCCCCCTCGTCCCTCGGGCGGGTCCGGGTCGAGGCCCGTCGCTGTAGCTACCGAGACGACAGCTGCCAAAAAATCTAGGGTCGAGAACCCTGGTTCTTCACAACATAAGTCGTCGGGCTCTTCTTCTCACAAGAGGGCCCAGGACGATCGGGCCGCCATCCTTATTCCTGACGACCTTAAGCGCCGCAAGGTCGACAAGGGGAAGACAAAGGCGGTCAAGAAGAAATCCCCTTCCCCCATCACCGTCAAGGATGTGACGGTCAAGATGCCCTCTCGGCTCTGGAACCATCCGGAGCCGTATCATGTGGCCAAATACCGCAACTCCCTCATCCCGGAAGACGACAAGGAGCGCGTCGACGGGACCCTGTACGAGCGCTCAAACTACGTCGTTCAGTGTCTCTCCCGGGTATTTTTCTTATTCTTTAATCGACTTGGTTCTTGCATTCTTTCGTTAAACTCGGTCCATCTTTTTCTCAACCTGTTTTTCATATTCTTTCGCAGTTCCTGGCCGCAGTGCTCCCCTGCTTCGAGGAGACGAGCAAGGCTCCCCTCGCCTCCACAAGGTCCCTCGAGGACAAGTGTGAGGCTCAGCGCCAGGAAATCGAGGCGCTGAAGGAAGATTTGGAGGCCTCAAAGGGCCTGGTCGACAAGTTAAAGGCCGATAAGGCCGTTTTTCGGCACCTGAACGACAAGCTCAAAGCCGACCTCGACAAGGCTCGTGACGAGGCTATGGTCGAGAGGGAGAGCGGCGTCGAGGAGGGGCGCAGGACCTTTCTGAAGTCCCCGATGGGCGCCATCTTCCTCAAGACCTATCGCCAAGAGGTCGTGAAGGCCTTCTGCAACTCCCCTGCTTTCCTCGACAAGCTTTGCCCTGCCGTCGCCCAATATTTCGACTTTGCTTTTGACGTGTGGGAGGCGGTGGTAGAGGGGTCCGACTTCGGTGGGAAGCTCGACCGCGAGGCGGTTAAAGAGACGCTCCCTGACCCCGAAGGCTATGAGGGCGACTCGTCCCTTCCCGACGACTTCCCGTGGTGGACGGGAATCGAAGCCTGGGCCATTCACAAGGCTGGCCTAGGCTCGCAACTCGAGGTTCCCATCGCACCTCTGGTTGGTTCGACCGAATTAGTCAGGCCAGAGGGGGTTAGTCGTGCGGCAGAAGTCGTGGAGGTGGAGGAAGGCGAGGAGCAGGGGACGGAGCCGCTTGCCGAAGAAGATGAAAAAGATGCTGATAATAAAACCGAATCCGTCGGGATGGAAGGTAGAGATGACATGGCTGAGAAGTCGACTGGCGACTCTTAGTTGTGTTTGTCTATTTTCGGGCCGTGCCGCTGTTTTTGTTTGTTTCTTTTTTCTTTTCTTTTTTTCTTTCTTGTCGTTCTCGACTTATTTTTAAGTTATGTAAAGGTCGAGACGACTGCTAGTGTAATGAATTTTTGAATCAATATAATCTTCTCTTTTCCTTTCATTGCTTGTGTTAGCTGTATTTCAAATTATTTTGCTGTTGTTTCCCGTGCATCTTCTCCCCAACCCTTCTTGCGAGCTGGTCGAAGTCGAGCAATGATTTTAGCAGCTTCATAGCTGATAAACGTTAAGTTTTTCAACTCGTCTTCTCCCCAACCCTTCTTGCGAGCTGGTCGAAGTCGAGCAATGATTTTAGCAGCTTCATAGCTGATAAACGTGAAGTTTTTCAACTCGTCTTCTCACCAACCCTTCCTGCGAGCTGGTCAAAGTCGAGCAAAGATTTAGCAGCTTCCTAGCTGATAAACGTTAAAGTTTTTCAACTCGACTTTTCCCCAACCCTTCTTGCGAGCTGGCCGAAGTCGAGTGATAATTTGAACAGCTTCGCAGCTGTGTCAATTTTCGTTGTCTAGATGTGTGCTAAAGTTGGTTGTTCGAGTTTTCTCGTTTCGCCTACATGTATAATTGGTGTATCGATGTCCTGATTGTGGTATTTGTAATTGCTCGAGATTCTATTTGAGGGTTCCAATCGTTAAGGTTGTGTTAGACGACTGCATAGTCGAAGGCTTCGTAGCCTGCTCGAGATTCCACTCGAGAGTTTACGACTTCGTAGTTGTGTCAGTCGACTTCGTAGTCGAAGGCTTCGTAGCCTGCTCGAGATTCCACTCGAGAATTTACAACTTCGTAGTTGTGTTAGTCGACTTCGTAGTCGAAGGCTTCGTAGCCTGCTCGAGATTCCGCTCGAGAATTTTACAACTTCGTAGTTGTGTTAGTCGACTTCGTAGTCGAAGGCTTCGTAGCCTGCTCGAGATTCCGCTTGAGAATTTTACAACTTCGTAGTTGTGTTAGTTGATTTCATAATCGGTGGAAAGTTAGTCGGCTTCATGGCCGCTTTGAAAAATTCGATTTTTCATACAATCAAATTGAAGTCGACGTGCAAATGTAAGAAACATAATTGAAGCATAAACAAATTCATTTCATCATTGAATTCAATTCAGACATTTTCCAGTACAAAAAGTAATTCGAAATATTGCCTTAAGCGTAAAAGCGTTTGAGATGGATCACGTGCCAGGATCGCGGGAGTTGTCGACCTTCTCCGTCCTCGAGTTCATATGCGCCCCTCTCGAGCACCTTTGTGATAGTGTAGGGCCATTCCCAGTTAGCTTCAAGCTTGCCGACATGTTTGAGAGCGTCGGCTCGTTTGAGGACGAGGTCCCCCACTTGGAATCGTCTGGTTCGGACCTTCTTGTCGAAGACTGCTCTCATCTTCTGTTTGTATTCGACAGACCGCACCCAGGCTTCTTCCCGTGCTTCTTCAATTAAATCGAGGGCTTCTTTTATCATTTCTTCATTTCTCTTTTCCTCGTAGAACTTCGATCTGTGGGAGTCGAGGCCGACTTCAATCGGCAGTAGTGCATCCATCCCATAGACCATGTGAAATGGGGATTGTCCAGTCGAACTTCTTGGAGTCGTCCTATAGGCCCATAGGACTGTTGTCAACTCGTCGACCCAAGCCCCCGACGCTTTTTCCAGTATTTTCTTCAACCCTTGGAGGATAGTTCGATTAGTAACTTCGACTTGCCCATTTGCTTGTGGATGTGCGACTGACGCAAATCTCTGTTTGATTCCCATGTCGAGGCACCATGCTTGGATCGGTTTTCCTTGGAATTGAGTTCCATTGTCTGAGATTAACACCTTCGGAATTCCAAATCGACAGCAGATATGGTTGAACAATAATTGTATCATCTTTTCTTCAGTAATTCGCGCCAAGGGTTCCGTCTCGACCCACTTGCTAAAATAGTCGACCGCGACCACCAAGAATTTTCTTTGTCCCGTCCCCATCGGCAACGGACCTACCAAGTCAATTCTCCATTGAGCAAAGGGAATTGGAGAGTTCATAGTCGTCATGTGTTCAGCAGGGATATGAGTGATTTGGCCATGGCGCTGGCATTTCTAGCATTTCTGGACTAACTGTTCGGCCATTGCTCGAATTTTGGGCCAATAGTAGCCCGCTCGTAAAGCTTTCCCAGTCAAGGCTCGAGACCCCATGTGCGCCCCGCAACACCCTTCATGGATTTCTCCCAACACATGGATTCCTTCTTCCTTTGAGACGCATCGTAAATGGGGCCCAACTAACGACTTCTTGTATAGGACCCCATCGACTTCGAAGTACTTGCTCAAATATTGGGCCGCCCTTTCCGCTTCTTGTTTGTCTCCTGCAGGGACTCGACCCTGCAGGAGTTCGCGAATCGACTTCCTCCAGTCGTCCTTCTCGTCAATTTCCATGGTTTCGTTAAGGACACTCCCCTCGAGGTGCATCGTAGTGATGTGATTTCCCACTTTTCCTTCATTCGAGCTCGCAATCCTAGCGAGCCAGTCGGCTCGTTTGTTCTCTTCTCGCAGGACTTGTATTAATTCGAACTTCTCCAATCCTTGTATGAGGTTCTGAATTTCTTCGACATATCTCGACATTCTCTCCTCCTTAATCTTGCAGAGTCCCAGCACCTGACCGATGACGAGCTGCGAGTCGGAATGTGCTGCGATTTCTGTTGCTCCGCCACCGATCGCCAGTTGTATTCCCTTGATAAGCGCCTCGTATTCGGCTTCATTGTTTGAGGCTTTGAACCCTATTCTAATCGCGAAGTCGAGTTGTTCGCCCTCGGGGGACACGAGGACGACTCCCAAACCAGATCTCTTCGCGGCCGAGGACCCATCGACATGCATTATCCATTTCCTTTCTTCTCTTTTGGTTCCCTCCTGAATAAAATCAGCTAGGGCTTGGGCTTTAATGGCTCGCCTCGACTCGTACTTGATAGAATATTCGCTTAACTCGACTGCCCACTTCACGAGTCGGCCTGAGACTGTAGGTCGACCCAATGTTTCTCCCAGCTGAAAGTTCGTTCTCACCGCAATCGTATGATTCAAAAATTAAGGCCGCAGCTTTCTGGCCGTTATAACTAGCGTCAGGGCGGCTTTCTCGACCTCTGGATATCTTGTCTCCGCACCTTGGAGTACTCGGGTTGTGTAATAAATCGGCTGTTAGGAACGTCCGTCCTCCCGTAGCAACACTGAGCTCAAAGCTAATTCTCCCACCGAGATATATAGAACCAACTCATCACCGGGTTCTGGTTTGGTCAGCAGGGGCAACTCGCTCAGGAACTCTTTCAACTTTTCAAAGGCCATCAGCGCCTCGTCACTCCACTTGAAAACCGTCTTCTTCTTAAGTAGTTTGAAAAAAGGGAAACTCTTCTCGGCAGCTCGAGCGATGAATCTGCTCAAGCCTGCAATCCTTCACTTTAATACCTGGACCTCTCTAATGTTTCGCGGTGGAGCCATGTCGAGTATGGCCTGCACCTTGTCCTTGTTTACCTCGATTCCCCGCTCCGTGACGACATATCCCAAAAATCTCCCCGCCTTTACCCCAAAGGAACACTTGCTTGGGTTCAACTTCATCCCAAACGTCCTAAGAGTGTTGAAGGTTTCCCTCAAGTTGTCTGGGTGTGAAGTCGAGGACTTGCTTTTCACCAGGATATCGTCAACGTATACTTCCATATTCCGACTGATTTGGGGTTTGAACATTCGATCCATCAATCGCTAGTAGGTTGCTCCTGCATTTTTTAGGCCAAAGGGCATGACAACGTAACAATATGTCCCCTTACTCGTCACGAAACTCACTTTACTCTGATCTTCCGGAGCCAGAGGGATTTGATGGTATCCCTGAGATGCGTCCATCATGATCAGCAACTCGCAACCAGCCGTGGAGTCGACTAGCTGGTCGATTCTCGGCAAAGGATAATGATCTTTAGGACACGCCAGGTTTAAGTCACGAAAGTCGATGCACATACGCCATTTGTTCAGTGCCTTCCTCACCATAACTGTGTTAGATATCCATTCGGGGAATTGGATTTCCTTAATATGTTTGGCCTTCAGTAATATATCCACCTCGACTACGATGGCTTTGTCGATTTCAGCGCCGTGGTGCCTGAGTCGCTGCTTTACGGGTTTTCTGAGGGGGTCGACATTGAGTTTATGCTCCATAACCTCCGAGTCAATTCCAGTTAACTCTTCCGGAGAGAAAGCGAATATGTCCCTGAATTCTTTTAGCAACCCCACCAACTGCTCTCGCAACTCGTCCTCCAATTCTCTCCCGACTTTTGTGGTTTGGTCTTCTGACTCTCCAATTTGAATCTCCATCAATTCTCCGTAGGGCTTGAGGTCACTCCCTCTCGGCCTCTTTTCGCTCGTCATTGGTTTCTTGCCTTCCTTGATCTCAGCACGTTGATTGGTTTTGACCGCGATTTGGTAACAGGTTCTCGACAACTTCTGATCCCCTCGAGCCTCTCCCACTCGATCTCCCACGGGGAACTTCAACTTCATATGATAGGTCGACATGACTGCTTGAAATGCATTGAGCGCTGGTCTCCCTAGGATTACGTTATAAACCGACTCAACATCGACCACCACAAATCTCACCATTTTTACCTTCCTCAAGTTGCCTTCCCCCAGGACGACAGCAAGCATAGTTTCTCCTAGGGGAGCGACTTCCGAGCTGTTGAATCCGAAGAGTGATGTGTGTAGGGGTGTAAGTTCAATGTCAAGCTCCATCCTCCTGAGGCATTCATAGAAAATCACGTTCACGGAACTCCCGGTGTCGACAAACACCCTTTGCACCTCGTATCCCGATATATGCGCCGTTATCATCAAGGCGTCGTTATGCGGCCTTTCGACTTCACCAACGTCCGCCGGTCCAAAGTTCATTACCGGTCCACTCTCGTCGACCTGCTGCACCTCGACTTTCGCATATCAGCCTCGAGCATAGGCCTTTCTTGCCCGATTGGAATCTCCATCAGTCGACCCTCCGAAAATCATGTTAATGACCCCTCTTTTTGGTGGGAGTTCCTCCTTGTCTGGTGATCTCGCCCTCTTGCAAGGACTCTTGCTCCTTTCTCGTCTCCTGCTCGACCTCTCCCGATCTTTGTATATGAACTCCTTCAAGTGGCCCGCCTTTATTAATCTCTCAATTTCGTCCTTCAAGTGTCGACAGTCATCAGTGTTGTGCCCGTAGTCTTTGTGGAATCGACAGTATAAGTTGCTTTTGGGCTTTATGGGTCCATCCTTCCTCGTTCGCGGCCATCTCACCACGTCGTCGCAGATTTCCCTCTCCATAACTTCCAGAATTCTTGCGTGGGGAGCCGACAGGGGTGTATACTGAGTTGGTCTCCATCCCTTAGATCTGCCTTCACCCCTATCAGCCCTCGGGGATCCCCTTCTATCTCCTGTCGATTGGCCCTTCTTTTCCTTCTTGTCGTCTCGACTGTCGGTTTGAGACATCTTCACACTTTGCAAGTAGTCGGCTTCGGCCTCCTCGACATTCATGTATTTGGCACACCTTCCCAACACGTCATCGAAACTCCTACCAGGTCGCTTGGCCAAAGAGTTTTTACACAACCCTGGTAGTAATCCCCTCGACAGTCCTCCCGATTTGATTTCCTCTGTCGCTGTTGGGCATTCGACGCACGCCGTGGTAAATCTTGCCACATACTCCCGCAACGACTCGCCCTTCTTCTGCTTCATGCTAATCAACGAGAGGTAAGATTTCTCTTGCACCCTCACACTTGCGAATTGGTTAAGAAAGCTCGAGCTGAAGCCGTCAAAATCCCTAATCGACCCAGCCGGTAATTGATGGAACCAGTCCTGAGCCGACCCTGTCAGAGTCGTCAAGAAAGCGCGACATTGCACGGGGTCGCTGTAGCGATGCAGCACCACCATGTTCTCAAAGCTTCTCAGATGTCGAGACGGGTCTGTGGTACCGTCATACCATATGTTCAACTCCCTGAAGCCTTTGGGTAAGTCGGCTCTCAGGATCTGCTGCGAGAATGGGTGTTCTTTGGCTCCTCTGCTCTTTTTCCCACCAACTCGAGCTTGCAAGTCGCGAACCTGTGCCAGTAGTTGTTCTAATGTCTCGTCCCTCACCTGTGGATTAACAGTTCGAATGGAGGATTCTTCTTCATCCACCCTTCTGTTCTGTTGCACATTTGACTGAGCTTGTTGTTCGCCACGCGGCTGCTGCTCGGCTCGAGGGGGGTACTCGACACGGGGCTGTTGCTCGACCCGGGGTGGGTACTCGACTCGAGGCTACTGTTCGACCTGCGCCATCTACTTCATCTGGGCAGCGACAGCTTCAGCGATCATCTTCTGCATTTCGCTTCTCGTCATCGTCAAGGTCTGCTCCTCGACATGGGACTGGGTCTGCTCCGGCACCTCCTGTATCTGTTCTCCCTCACGTCGAGATATCCCCGCTGGCTTCTTCTCTCCATCTGGGTAAGGGTTTTGACTTGTCCCCGCCTGGGTCAACACTTGCGGCTTCACGCCGGTTGGAGTGATAGGTGTTTCTCCGCCCAACATCAATCCCGGTGGTGGAGGTCCTCCAAATGGTGGTATCCCCATCATCTGCATCACTGGATGTTTAGGGGTTGAAAGTGGTGGTGGCCTCTTGTCCATCCAAGTCCCTCTGAACTCCTCGTTCAGATTCCTCTGCAAGCCCTCCTTCTCCGCCATCAGCAAACAGATCGGAGCTGGGTGTGAAGCTCTTCCTTCCTTCAAGAACTCCCCACAGACGGCGCCAAATGATGGGTCTACTTCCAGATCTGGAGTAAACCGATTGTTTTGAGCTCAGATCTGCTTGAACCGCTTCACAATCGTTGCTAGACAGCGAGATTCCTGCAAAAACTCAACGCCGGAGGTGTTTCCGGCGTAGAGCCTCCGACGCTCAAGTCAGTATGAGAATGATGAGGGATGCTGCGCAGCAGTTATGGGGGAGAGTGGGAATGAATGAGAGTTAGGGTTTGGGTTTACCTCACCTCCTTTATATAGGAGTGAATACTTACTTGAAGTGCCTAAAATGCCCAAGTCGGCGGACCTAGAAGGTCTAAAATATCCTGGTCGATTCGTCTCCCCTTATTGCTGAGTCATCACAAGATTCCTTCTTACCCTTTATGGTATGTAGAGCTTCAGATAGGCTATAAGTGTAGTGAATCGTCTTCACTGTTCTGGTCCTTGAGATGTATAGAGTCGACTTCGAGAGCTAGGAAGTCGACTTGTGGATTCGTGCGGATTCGGAGGCTACGCTTGGTTTAACTCTCTGCGGTGCAGTCGACTAGTGGAAGTCGACTTAGAGTATCTGAATGCTTGGGAGTTAAGCTCTTGATGTTCCTCTTCCATTGATGTCAACTAGTAGAAGTCGATAGACTAAGGTCGACTTGTTAAAGTCGACTAGACCAATTTCTGCCTTTTCTCGATTGCTCTTGATAGAATCGACTTTCAGGAAGTCGCTTTGAGCCTGTCGACGGAGGCATGTCGACATGTGAATTGTTCAAGCGGTTCGCCGGTCGAGTAAACATCCTCTGGACCGGGTTATCCTTATGTGGCTATATCACTCGGTGCACGCGGCTCGTGAAAAGGCTCGACTTATGTACTTGATTTATGGCTTGGACATGAACTTCTCAACACTTAGAAAATATTCTAAGTGTGATACTACTTAATAACCTATTTTTAAGGCTCGATAACTAGTGTTCGGAACGAACGAATCATTAGAATAAAATTATCTGAATAATTGAAATGGGCTTAATATATTTTTGAGCACTTAAATAAATCTTGAATTATACTTCTTAACACATTAGAAAAATTATTCTAAGTGTTCACTTATATACAAGGCTTATGACTTAGGGAAATTTATTCGGATCTCAGTTCAAAATCTCGAGTCGGCTAAATTTCACTTATTAACCCAATTCATTGGATCGATCTTGGTCTTAACATATCTTAGAAAATTCTTAAGAATAATTTAACTTAATTGAGCATTTTCTTATAACTTGAATAAATCTTGAATTTCTTAAAATTACGAATTTCACTTAAAAGTCGAGCAGTGAATATCGTCTTAATAATATAATAATATTCGGGGTGTTACAACCTATCCTCCTTAAAATATTTTCGTCCTCGGAAATAAAGAATTAGGGTACGAGGCCTTTAAGCCATAACTCATACTAACACTATGCACAAACGTGCTAAATAAATGTACACAAGTACATCAGAATGTCTCAAAGCTGAAACTCTGGATTTCTGGCTAACGTAACTGATCTTGAATTTTGCACTAACATGTCCGGTCTTACCCGGATAGTCATGTGCACACTCTGAGTGGCCGTGGCCGCCTCGAAACCTGGGGAGGGCCTTGGCCTCTCAACTCAGGTGATAGGTAGCTGTTGGGACTCACTTAGGGGTTGTTGCCCATGGGCAAAACTTAAATCTCGTTATACATAACTAACTTGTCTGGGCATACACTTGCATGAGCCAGGTGGAAACAACTGCCACTAAATCCGGGTCGTGACAACTCGACCAAGAACGGGAGGTACTCAACCGTCCAGGTCCTAACCTTTCTTACATGCATATTTCTGAAATAACTTATATGAACATCTAGTTTTGATCTCAGCCTCTCTCTCTCTCTCTCAAGTGGCTTCCCACTCGTCATGGTGATTCCTGTAAACTTTGACGAGCTCTAGGTCTTTGTTTCTTAGTTGTCGAACCTTTCGGTCCAGGACTACTACTGGTTGCTCATCATATGTCACTTTCTGCCCGACATTCTTACTTCCCAAAGTTCACGGTAAGACTTGGGCCGTACACGTACTTTCCCAACATCGTGACGTGATGACGTTATGCACCCCCGAGAGTTCTGGGGCAACGCCAGACGCTAGGCTGTTATGCCAACTTGCTCGAGAATGTTAAAAGTTCCTATAAAACGGGGCTGGAATTTCCCTTCGCCCTTACATACAACGTCCTCCATTGGCGTGACTTTCAGGAGTAACTTAACTTCTTCTTGAACATAAGCTCCCTTCTATGCTTGTTACGTAGGTTTCATATCTGCTCTGCGCCTCTCTCAGCCTCACTCGGATCTTGGTAACCTTCTGCACTGTGTCATCGATCAACTAGGGATCGAGAACCTAGTTCTTGCCGACTTCATCCCAATAATGGGTGAGCGGCACTTATAACCGTACAAAACTGCGTACAACACCTTTTGATCGACGAGTGATAGTCGTGAGTGTAGGCGAACTCGACAGTGGGTAACAACCTTTCCCTCGAACTACTTCGCTCTATGACACAAACCCGAAGCATATCTCCGAGCATTTGGAGGATCCTTTCCAAATGGCTGTCGGCCTGTCGTGATATGCGGAGCTGAAACTCAACTTCGCGCCCTGCTGAATGGCACCACTATAAATAGTGAAAACTTGTCTGGGGTTCGGGATAGTCCACACGGGCGTCGTCGTAAGCCTTGCCTTGAGCTTCTGGAAGCTCGACTCACAGCGATCGCAAAGTTCAACTTCACTGACTTCCTCGTCAATTTGAGACAAGGGCAGGGCAAACTTGGAAAAACCCCTCTATGAATCTTCTATATTAGCAACTAGTCAGAGGAAACTCCAAACCCTCAGTGGCCCTTCACGGGGTGGACTAATTCCGAACTGCCTTAATCTTTCTTGGGCCCTTCTCAATCCTTCTAGAAGTGACAATGTGGCCTAGGGAAGCCACTTTGTCAAGCTACTTCGCACTCTAAGAACTTAGCGTATAATTTGTCACGCCGAAGAGTCTCCAAACAGCCCTCAAGTGCTCCTCATGCTGTTATGGGCTTCTGGAATAGACCAGAATGTCATCATTAAGGACGATAACAAATCGGTCTAAGATGGGATGAAAGACATTGTAACACCCTGTTTTATTTTTAAGAATTTACCGAATTTATTTATAAAAAAAAAAATCAGAGTTTATTTTTTTGCAAAATTTCAATTTAAAACTTTAACATTCAACGGGCGCTACTTAAACAACTAAAACAAATAAAACATTTACCCAGATAAAATCTAACAGTTCAAAATAAAATTTCAAGTTATCCATAAACTTCAAACCAGTCATGCATAATAAAATATTCTAACATGTTCGAAATAAATAAAGCGGAAGCACAAATATTCAAAGTTAAACGAATGGTCTATCAAGATAATAGAAAGAAAAGCTGAAGCACAATCCAACGACCACCACTCGATCGTCCCTCCCTGCCGCAGCCAACCATGCTCAACCTAAAAGGATAGGAAGAGGAACAAGAGGACAGAAAAGTAAATGGGGGTGAGTACAACCATCATACTCACCATTACCGCACAATATATTTCGCATAAAGATCCATAACCATGAATAATGTATGCATAGAATACAGATCTAACTCCCTATTAGGCCCTATTGCAAACCTCCTATGTACATACAACAAACCTCCCGACCAGACATCGGCGAGAATGTAACTGGAAGCTCTCCCACCCCGGATGCAACGGGCATAGGATCTTACCAGGAGATAGTGAAGTTGAATTACCCCTCCGCTCTACATGGATTTGGGCGTTCAGACAATCCCCTCCACTCTACACGGATTCGGGCGCCCACCTCCCGGATACAACGGGCAGGTGACTTCCACTGATTATGCATTCGTCAAAGGCACTACCATCAGGATACTTAGACTAGGGTTCTCACGCATACAAAAGCTATCGCGACAAACATTTATACGAAATAACAAGTGCGATAAATTTAGATTCAACATAAATGAACCCACCTGGTAGCGTTCGGAATTAACACAACAAGGGTAGGCGGCGAGGTTGACTCGTCAAACACCTACGTTTATTAAAATAGTCTTATCAAAGACTATTCTATAATTGCTAAGCCTAACTAAGTTCATATAATCATTTAAACGCGCATTAAAGAAAAAGAAAACACATTTTCGAAAATATCGCATAAGTTTTGAAAACTTAACCCGGGCAGCGTTTTTTAAAATTAACATAACTCTCAGCATAAAACTCATATGAACATGAATCAAGTTGAATTGGAATCCTAAGACATGAAACTACAACTCTCATGAAGAAACTAAAAGCAAAAAAGGTCATTTAACAGGTGATAAATCAACACACATTAAAATTTGAGTCACAGTCCAAAACTGAGAAATTAAACTTGATCAGGTTTAAGTAATTACTATCTAACTGGGGCTACAGGCATGCTATTAATGAAATTCAAAATCCACAAGATAGGCAACTCAAATGTCTACAACGTTGCTAAAGATAACATTGGCAAATAATTACATTATCAATGAGTTTAAACACAAAACATGAGATTCAGAAAACCTGTCAGGATTTAATATATGACATGGACAGCACCTCAGTTTTTAACACTTATCTAGAGCTACATACCTCTAAATGATATGGTTCAAATCTCAAATTAAACCTTAAGCATGCCTCTACAACTTTCATGTAGAACACAGAAACATATGAACTCATTGGAATGGTCAAAAATCGGTTAACATTTAGTTCCATATTTCTGCCAACATGATAATTCCTAACTCATGCATATCTAACTTCATGAAATCATAACTCGAGTCACAGAGCACATATCAACATGCAACGTATCTCATTTGAAAGGTAAAAGACAGATCTATAACTTTCAAAAAGAGTGTAAGTCCATACGAGTATAACTGGACATGAAAAGCAGATCAAATATTAAACACATATATGCTGTCGGGTATGGGAAAAACTGGAAGTACAACAAATTTTGTAAAAATCATAACTTTTTCGATATAGCTCGGAATCGAGAAATTCCAAAGCCTAGATATAGCAAACGGAATATACTACATATCTCATGAAGACCACAATTTCAAGTAACCAGCTTAAGATAGCTTAAAACGCGGCAAAACAGATCAGCAATTAAAGTATTTCCACATAAAATAACAATGACTTATATAACAAATGTTCGAAGCTCGACAACGATCAATATACTATTTCGACAGCAAATAAATGAGCACATTGAGGTTCAATCATAGCAACAACATGATATTCGATTTAACAAATTCATGAGCATATCACGATAAACGAAACTACATATACGAGACGGTAAACCATTCAAAATAAATCCGACTTCAAACAAAAATTCGATAACACGTATGATATATATATATATATATATCATGTATTATACGAACACGACCGGAATCACGAGAGGGTTCGAATGAGTTACCCGCTTTCGAAAATTCACGAACTAACGGAGAAAAAACGGGTCGAACGATGGCTAGGCCGAACGGGACTCGGAAAAATGAAACGAAAAGAGACAAACGGCACGTCGGCTCGACGGTTTCTCGCGTCTCGCCAGGAACGAAGGTGCAGCAGCGGCTGATCTCAACCGCTTGGGTTGCTGCGAGACAGAGGATGAACTCGACGGAACTCGCTGGTTGCTGCAGCGGATGTCTCTCAGCACAGGCTCGCGTGCTCGACCACCACTTCGCGTGACTACACTCAGTCAGCGTCGGCATTCGGTTCGAGATACAGAAAAGAATTACTCTAATTCAAGGCTCGCACTACCTGAGGTAACCCGGAAGGAAAGGTTTTCACGAAACCGACAAACATTAGGATATAACAAAGGCATCATCCCCAGGCAGTTAGGTATCGACCAACTCGGATGGTTCAGGGCTTCCAAATCATCACATCCTTCCCCGAACCATACAACTTCAAGCGGATAACATATATAAGAGTTATGGAGGAATCTCCTAAGGAAGACGAGTATCGACATCCTCAGCTAGGAATCATTCCAACTCAACTGAAATTGCCGAATAATGAAGATGATCAGCTCGCATGACTCTTCCGACTAACAGTGTCGGCTGTCACGTCAGCTCTATCTCCGGTAGCTAATCGTGTCGGTAGTCCTACACGAGCTCAATTTCTACGCTGCTACGATTTTCATGTTTCTGGATCTCATCACGAAGCCTCCTTGGTTGATTCGTTCTCGATCGCGTCTCGAATATAGGTCATCAACGATGAAAATAAAACATGACTAATCGATCCGGGTATGAATGATGTAACCAGACTGAAATGGCATCACCAAAATCGAAAGAAACGATATAAGACAAGTGGTAAAACGAAAGTACTCGTCTTAATCAATGCATGAGGTTGCAAATATTGAAGTGGAAACTCCAACGAATAAAAACAAGAGTTTTCAAAGCATTGCAAAAAGTCGTATAAATACAAAGGATCACTCTCGAAACTCCGAAGGGAAAAAGAACGAGAGTTTTCAAAGAATTTCAACGAACACAATTCAAAAACGATGACGACTCTGCACCTCACGATGTGTTGTCATCAGGCTCGACTACCCTCCTTAAAAGATTCTCCTATAACAAAAAATCCCTAGAGAGGTGTCGAGGCTCCTTTCGATCTGGTATGCGACGATTCTCACGTACGCCACTTCGGTTCAAAGTTAAAATAGATCACAAAAGAAAAATTGATCGATGTCTATCTCGAAGCTAAGGTATTCCCAAATTGACCTTCGCATCGACTTAGCGACGTTACTGCACACGGTTCGATATCAGATAAGGATCAATAGAAACTAAAATTCGATGCTCAACTCCATCCCAAAATTCTACGCAAGGAAAAGAAAATCAAGTGAATCTGTCATAGAACGAAAATCAAATAATAAGAATGGGTCACAAAATACAATTCAAACTTGACTACTAAGCGAAAGGTAGTAATCAAGGACAAAGAAATAGCACTCGGGTAGCAAAGGCGTGAACGGGTAAGTTAAACGGATCAAGTTCGCACATTAATATATGCTGCGAATTTCCAGAAAACTGATTGCACGAAGTTCGTATCTTGAACGCATCCCTGAATGAATCTTGCGACATTTAATCGTAAGAGACAAAACTACAATTCGCATGAAGACATCAAGGTTCCCAGATTACCAGAAGCATGCCAAAAATAGCAAAAATAAAAGACTTCAACTGCTGCGATTTACACGAGAAATTGACTATGCAACAATCAGATTTCCGGTGCAAATATCGATAAATAAAATAAAATAACAAACACGCGATTCCTGTTCCTCATGAAAGGACAGGCTGATCTACAATTTACAAGAAGACTTCAAAAAGAAACGACGAGGTTTCAGGGCTTAAAAACAACCATGGAAACAGATCACATATAAGATCGATAAACCAGAAAAACTGGACGCGCTCTCGAAGAACTTTAGCCACATCATCCAACACAAAATTAATAATGACTTGGTTCTTGCTCGAGATGAAACATAAGAGATAGAAATTTAACTCATCAGAAGAGGTCAAAGCCTATCGACCGAGTTTAAGGGGTCAAAACAGCGACCAAAAAGTCATCAATGAAAGGTTTTCAAAAAGAGGTTTTTCCAACCCAACTCTTAAAATGTACGACAATCACGGAACAAAGGTTCGAATGACAAATCAAGGCTCGAATTTATTCGATAACAACTCAGCCATAAATAACAAAAGAAGGGGGTATCAATAACTCAACAACAGAGTTCTAATACTCACGAAGAATTTCACAAGACAAACTAAAAAGAAATGAACGGATAATAACGAACAAATTATAAAAAGGGGAAAATCAGCCATTAACTGATATCCACGAATCTACAAGCGCAAGTGGTCGGATCATCAACATGAAACCGACACTTAGACTCCACTCTCGGTTCTCATTAAACGGGTTCTACATGCGTCTAATAGTTCTATCCACAATAGTCACAGACTTCCGAATAATCCACACACCTGAGACTCCTTCGGTTGTCTAATCCCTTTACTTAAGCCTTCTCTTTCGAGGTAGCTTATGAATGATTCTCATTCGATGGAACAAAACAGAAACTCCTAACGAGAGCACTGCTATAGACCGAACTTAACTCGATAACACCAACCCCGAAAACTCACAACAAACATTTCTAAAGTTGGAACTTAACTCTACACCACTAGAGTTCAAGTTCGTATAAACGGAGGGTAAATTTCTAAGCCCCAATAAAAGAACAAACCATAATCACGATATCGATAATAATCAAAACAATAAAACTCATACCTTGAGCTGGCGCGGCGAGACGAAAACGAGTGGTCGAATGGTCATTAAACAATTAATCACATATGAACCAGTCTACAGAAAAGCAAAACTGTCTCTGATACCAAACTGTAACACCCCGTTTTATTTTAAAGAGTTTACCGAATTTATTTAATAAAAATCAGAGTTATTTTTTTTAAATCTAGATTAAAACATTTATCGAGAAACGGGCGCTACTTATTAATCACAACAAATAAATACACTCAATCAAACCATCCAATGAACCTACACATGCTCGAGCTATGAAAATGAAAATCTCATAAATCATAAATTTCAAAATCATTCTCGAACGACTAGCATGAAATCCAGGTTCAAACGAAATTCAAACATAGTTCGAAGGCAAATAAATAAATAAACCAAAGTATTTGAAAGCAAATAAAATAAGTAACAAGTTCATGCAGAAGAATAAGATATCATCAAACAGTGACCACCATCTCGCTCGTCCTACGCCACCGCCTCCAGCTCGTCTCAACCTAAAACAAAGGAAGAGAGAAAACAACAAGAAAAATAGTGTGGGTGAGCAATCAACAAGCTCACCATTATTGCACAATTATCTCGTATAATTATACTTTAAAAGCAGTATCACGGTAAACAGTATCAATATCGGTATGCATAGAATTCATAGCCTAAACCCCCTACCCGGCCCTATCGCAAACCTCCTATGTACATACAACAAACCTTCCGACCAGACATCGGCAAGGCTGTAACTGGAAAATTTCCCCCACCCCGAACTACTCACGGATCATGGGAGTCCACCCCGAACTACTCACGGATCATGGATGTTTTCCAGGAGACAGTGGAGATGTTTTTCCCCCCCCGAAACTCACACGGATCAGGGCGTCTCCTCCCGGATACAACGGGCAGGTGACCTCTCATTGTTATGCATTCGTCACAGGCACTATCGATCGGGACACTTAGACTAGAGTTCTCATGCATACAATAATTTTCAAAAGAAAACATTACACGAAATAATGAGTGCGATAAATATGGAATACATCATAAATGTACCCACCTGATAGCAGCTACAGTTCAAATCACAAATCTCGAGATGAGCGAGGTCAACACTTCTAGGCACCTACATTAAGTCCAGATACTAAAGTCAACACTTTAATCTAGACCTATGTAGAAGATTCACAAATTGACTTAGCCGAACTCGGTTCGACCAAGTGGTTCGTGAAGTTCTGTGGATATGGGAACACTAGGACTTAGACTCGATCAAACCACACATTCAAGTTCACATAAATGCAAGTGAAAGACAGACAAACGAGCTACAAGTCAACACATGACACCTTTGATCAATAAAACTTAACAAATTTCAACATAGAAAAACAATTTCTCAAATTCACACTTGAATTAGGAGGCATATCAAATCAATGAGTTAGGTCTGAAACTTTTACATAAATTTCACATCCCAGTTCTAAGTAAGTTCACCCAATTTCAGCTTCAAACTCCTTATGCATAATTTTATAAAATTCAAACAAGTTTTTCAACAAAAACGAGTTTAAATTAAAAGCACATGATAATGGATGATTCAGCCTATGAAATTTTTATCTAAAATACTAGAGCATGTAAACAGTAACACATAAATTTATCAGCCTTCAACACTCAGTATATCAATTTATAAAATTAAAACAACATTCAGCCAAGTATCACAATTATATCAAAACTGATTGCAACTGAACTCCAAATATTCTAAACTTTTTACAGCATGTTAAACATCACATAATCAGCACCTCCACAAATTTTCAGAGTTTTTCAGCAGCAGAACAATTTGTAATAATTAAAACAAATTCGTGCAGAATCACATAATAATTTGTTAACCCTATCAAACCTAGTTCAAAAATTCTAAAACTTTTACACAACATATAATTAAGCCTGAAACATAACATATCCGAAAATTGGCCAGAAAAAAACACTACACAATTAATTATGCATTTTACAAGAAACTAAATAGAAAACAAATTAATTTTTAAAAATAGCTAAACACCTTTAAAAATCACGAAAAATTTTACAGCAGCTACATATTCATCAAAAACAGCTTCTCCTAAATTTTAAGGCAATCGGACTAGTATTCAATTTATAGTGAATGTTACATTCAAAACAACCAATATAAACTTCGAAAAATCATAACGGCAAATATACACCTCCAATCGACACAAGGCCAACGCCATTGTGTTTGTAACAATCCTAAGTCCCTTATTCCACAGCAACTTAACACTTTTAATGTGATCTCGTTCGAGTTCGCACAAACCGACGAGATCGACACATAACTCATTTAAATCACGGTTCAACATTATTCATACACAACAATGATGATCATATTACATAAGTACACATAAAATACACATTATATGAACACGCAAGTACGATCAACACATATCAAACAAAAAGACATAAGGTTCAAGCCGTCGTTACCGTTCTCGAAAACGCGCTCGAAAACGGAACGAGGGAGGTTGACGAGGGCGCACAACGGGGCTCGACGGCTCACGCTCGGCTCGTCGGTGGACTGACGGAGGAGCAGCGGCTTATGGACAGCGGCTCACGGTGAAGAAGGACGCCACAGTGGTGAGGCTCGTCGTTCACGGAGGAGGGCCCGGAGTTGCAGGGCTGCCGGTTGGTCGCGAATGGAGGATCTCGCCGGAAAACGAGCAGAGAAAGATGGCGATGGCGACGGGTCTGCTCGCGGTGGCCTGAACACGCGACAAGGGCGGAGCTGCGGTGGTCGGAAGGTGCCGCGACTGGTGGGAACTCGCCGGAGGAAAGGCCTGCTCGCGGTGGTTGTGAGCGGCGGAGGACGGGCTCGCGGGCAGAGGATGAGCAAGTTCGTCGTCGGGGTTGCAGGCCTATTCACGGAGGGTGCTTCGCGGCAGAGCAGGTTCATGGCGAGGAGGAGCTGCGGGCGGGGGTTGATTTCGAACAGGGGCTCGCCGGGGACTTCTTACGCGCAGGGTCAACAAGAGGGACGATGGAATTTCTGCGTGAGGGAGATGAGAGGAGCGAGGAAAAGGGGGTGATGGTCGGAGAAACAAAGCGAGGAGGAGGATGGGCTGAGAGATCAATTTGCAGAGAGAGATGACGGGGCAGGAGATCAGATTTAAGAAAATCACAAAAGCTGCGTGAAGAAATTTGGGGAAGGAATAGATACAGAATGTGTATTTATATACCATATTCTAGGTTTGACCTCTTGATTTCTCAATAAAAGTATTACACGCACGAAAATTGTGAGTGAACTGGATTATGGGCTATTTGGCGGGCCGGTCTGTTGGGCCGGTTCGCGAAAATAAATCGGCTCACGGGCTCGATTTCAGTTCACGCGAGTATTTACGGGCTCGATTAAATCGCACGATTAATTAAATAAAAGAAAACCGGATATAATGTTATTTAATACGCACATTATTTTAAAGTAATAATATTATTAATCAAAATATACAATTAGCAAATAACTGACAATTAAACATATAATATTTAGACATTCAATTTGGCAAGCAATAATTAATATTATCACAATACTAATAATAATAATAATAATAATAATAATAATAATAATAATAATACCTCAAATAAACCACAAATAAATGAGGCATTACAGTAACCTATGCGAATAATATGCGAATCACTTTCAATTTGGATATGCGGTGCAGACAATCAATCAATGCGGTCCATATGGATATGCGAAAAAATGGCGGATAGTCGTAAATTATGTGGCTTTAGATTTGGATATACGATTCGTTAATTATGCGGTTGAAGACTAGGCGAATGAACTTGCGAATCAACCCAGTTGTGCGATTGTTATGGGACATGATATGTGAATCGCACAATCAACCCAATTGTGCAATTATTATGGGACATGTTATGCGAATCGCGCAATCTACCCAGTTTCACTACTTTCTGTTAGTCAATCGTGTGCAGATCACAACGTAGGGTACCAACACAGTATTTTTTTTCGTTAAATTGCTTTACAATTAAAAACTCCAATGAGGTACATAACATTACATAACGTCTCCATCTTCATCAAAATTGTCATGGAATGGACGTGATGGACAAGATGACAATTTGTGACCTGTTTCTTTACAAGTACGACATCTCCTCGGGCGTCTCGATGTTGTTCTTGGATGAGGAGTTGGTGCGTTTTGACCTTCTTCATTTGAAAAAAAGTCATTATCACCATCATATAGAGGGAACTTCGCCCTGTTATGCCCGGTGACCCCGCACCGAGAACACATCTGCTGACGCCGTACTCGACGTGATGATCCCTCTCCAGCGGAATAACGTTGAGTCCGTGGCCGACCTACTTGTTTGGGATCATTTGGCGGAATTACCTTTATACGCATAATTTTTGGGGGCAAGTGCCATTCATCTAGATGCGGGACCGGGTTAATGGTGCTTTGGTACATCTTTGCAACTGAGTAAGTTTTGTAATGGTCGTTAACGAAATCCATTATATCTAACCCGGCTTCCCTGTATACATATCATAAATTTGCACATCATATTAGAATATAAAAATTTTTTATTTTATTTTTTTAAAAGAAAAAAAGGATAATGTTGTTTGGTTAACATTACCGAATGGTCGTAGATGCATGTAAGCAAGGTAGTAGATCTGTTTCAAACACACGACACTCACATGTTCTTTCCCCTAAATCTACCACGTAGGATCGTGTTTCTTCCATAACCTTATAACGTTGCATGCCGAGTGTGGTAATGGACAGAGTACGACCTTTCTCGAACAAAGGATCCAACCGCAATTGAGTCCACTGCGTTAGCGGATGATTGCGACCCTCGGCGGATGCACACCGAACAGCAAACCATTTCTCTACCGCTGCCCGAACACACTCCAACAACGAGCAAACGGGTAACATCCTGGCCCATAGGAGTTTGTTGTTCAAAACTTTCGCAGGAATTGGATGTCATGAATCCATAGCGCCGTACAGGTGAAAAGCACCTCGCCCAAGCATTTACCGGAATTTCATTAGTTAGCTTTCCAAATGCTTCGAGTTTTTGGTTTCGGATGGCTGACAAGTAACGAAAGAAGTCTTCACGCCGATAACAATATGCCGCCTTGTAAAATATGTTCAATACCTGCTTCCCAAAAGGCCTCATTTGTTTTGTGATGTGATAATAGCAAAATGAATGATGCGCCTCGGGGAACACTATTGGGACAGAATGTATGACCGGAAAATATGAAGGTTTGAGGTTTAATATAATCTCATCTTAAAGCCTTCTAATGGATTACCTAAATACCTACTTCAATTAATCTTGGTGGCGCGATTAAATGAATCTCCCTAACTCTCGAACAAAATAATTTTTCTCTGTTTGAATGATGGAAAAAACGAGTCTCACATGTGTGTCTCAAGAGGTTGGGACATGGTGTATTTATAGGTTCCATTAGGGACCTTAAGGAGGTGCCAAACATGGGCTTATCCCATTAGGCCAAGGAATCCTAATTCTACTCCACAAGTTTATCCATATTATGTCATGATTCCTTCTCCTAACATCACCTTCTAGAAGACTTTCTAGTCTCCTAACCTTAGGTAATATTCTAGAAGGAATATTCCCTAAGTCTTGGAATAATAATTATGTAATAAAATTAATTCCTAAAATCTTAATAAAATTAAATAATAATATATCTCACTAGAATATTATTATTGTTGTCCCCATTTGGCTCTAATTTAATCAATTAAATTAAACCTCCACTTGATCAATTAATATTAATCTAATTGACCGGTTTACCTCTCCATGTTTAAGATATAACGTCCATGGATTAATTAAATTACTGACAAGATAATTAATCCACTTCTTATTTATATCCAAAATTAGTACCACTCAGAACCTTAATCATTGTGTCGGATAATCATCCACCTGCAAGGTTTTAACACAATATTCTTTCCTGAGCTCATTTCGGGGATGTCATCAATCCAGCGCACTGGAACACGGTTACTATAAATAATTTATAATAGCTCGCCATATAAACATTTTTATTTACCAAAGTACTGAGTATGTTATCCTAACAGAATAGGAATCACCCTTGGTAAATCAAATAAATAAATAATGAATATACACGACTATTTTATATTAACTTATAGCTTAAGAGAACGCATCAATTACAGAAGGTATAGATTACAACAACGATCAGTGAGTCTCATAATCTTATCCTTCCGGCGGTCCTGTTCAATACTTAACATAAGTATTAATGTAATTCTCTAGTTAAAGGTCAACTGAATCAAGAATACACTACAGTCTTTTTCCAAGTGGGGCCTCACTGCCAGTCTAGACTGTGAGCAAATGATTTAGTCTTACAAGAAACCGATAGGTGACCTTACTGTTCGAGACACCACGAACCACACTATCTCAATGTAAGACAAGGAGTATGATTGCATAAATAAATAAACTGCAAGCATATGTACTTTGACTAAAACGCAATTGCCAGATCAAAATGGTATTATTAATACCTGAAAGCCAAGCTTTTACAGCATATCTAACAATATTCTCATCGAACTGATACTTCCCATCATCTCTGAATGGGGAAGTGATTTGACCACTTCTATCTGCATTCGAGAAAAATCTCTTATCAACTGACACTGATGTGTGATCATGCAGGCCAGCTCGCCCCTTACCTTCTGGCTAAGGGCGTCGGCGACTACATTCGCCTTTCTCGGATGATAGCTAATGGTGCAGTCATAATCTTTCACCAGCTCTAACCATCGCCTCTGGTGCATGTTGAGCTCTTTCTGGGTGAAGATATACTGCAAACTCTTGTGGTCTGTAAAGATCTCACATTTACCGCCGTACAAATAATGCCTTCAAATCTTTAGGGCGTATACCACTGCTGCCAAATCAAGATCATGAGTCGGGTAGTTCTCCTCGTGCGGTTTTAGCTGTCAAGAAGCATAAGCTACAACCTTACCTTCTTGCATCAGTATGCAACCTAAACCCTGTTTCGAGGCAGCACTGTAAATAGTGAAACCCTGAGTGGGATCCGGTATAGTTAACACAGGCATCGTTGTAAGCCTTTCTTTGAGCTCTTGGAAACTCGGCTCACAACGGTCACTCCATTCGAACTTCACCAATTTTCTCGTTAAACAAGACAGAGGTAGGGCTATCTTGGAAAACCCCTCGATGAAACGCCTATAATAGCCAGCTAATTCGAGGAAACTTCGAACCTCGGTGGCATTCTTCAGTACCGATTTGTTCCAGACGACCTCAATCTTTGCTGGATCAACCTCTATCCCACTCGCAGTGACAATGTGGCCAAGAAAAGCCACTCGATCAAGCCAGAATTCACAATTTGAGAACTTGGCGTACAGTTTCTCTCGTCTAAGTGTCTCCAATACGGTCCTCAAATGCTCCTCATGCTGCTCTGGCTTCTCAAATAGACCAAAATGTCATCAATTACGACGATAACAAACAGGTCTAGGAAAGGATGAAAGACACAGTTCATGAGATCCATGAACACCGTCGGTGCATTACTCACACCAAACGGCATCACAACGAACATATAGTGACCGTATCTCGTTCGAAAAGCGGTTTTAGCCACATCAGCTTCCTTGATTCTCAGCTGATTGTAGCCAGAACGGAGATCAATCTTTGAAAACACTCCGGCTCTTCTCAACCGATCGAACAAGTCCTCTATCCTGGAAAGTGGATATTTGTTTTTCACCATTAACCGGTTTAAATCCCAGTAGTCGATGCATATACGTAAGGTCCTAGGTGCTCCCCAAGGTGAAACACTCGGTCGAATGAAACTGAATTTGAGTAGCTCCTGGATCTGAGACTTCAGCTTCTGAAGCTCTTTCGGGACCGACCGATATGGCGCCTTCGATACTGGTCCTGCCCCGGGCACTAGATCGATCGAGAACTTCACTTGACGATTTGGTGGTACTCTTGGCAACTGATCCGGGAAAACATCTACGAAATTGCGCACAACTGGAATGTCTCTGGGTGTCTGCTTCTCCGAGTTTTCCCTGACTAAGCTTACCAGATAGCCTTGGCAGTCCTCCTTCTGCAGACATTTGGCCGCCTTCGCCATGGAGATGACATGTGATAAGGTTCTCGCTATCGTCCCGAAGAACGTAATATACTCTCCCTCGGCCAACTTAAGAATTATCTCTCTGTCGCGACATCTAATGTCCGCTTGGTACTTCTCTAGCCAATCCATACCGAGTATGAGGTCAAAGTTTCTCATCTCGATCACAAATGCATTGGCCTCTAGAGTTTTGTCGCCTATGCCAATACTAAGATTCTTGACCAAGGAGTGCGTCACTATCTTCCTCCCTAACGATAAACTGATCTCAAGGGGGTCGACGGTACTCACTCCTTGTACCTTTACCACTTCTAGACACTTGTTTGAGATGAATGAATGAGTCACAGCAGTGTCAAATAAGGCAAAGACTGGGATGTTGAATAATGAAATCATTCCAGACATCGTACTTGGCTGCTCAACTACCTCCGCATGGTTAAGGGCAAAGATATGTGCAAGTTCACCTCGTGGTTGGTTCTGAGCCGGCTAACGCTGACCCTACTGGTTCTGAAGGCGATCTGGGCAATCAGTAATTATGTGGCCAGGTTTATGGCAATGATAGCACACATTCTGTCTAGCCAGACACTCTCCACAGTGATGACGGCCGCAGGTGACGCATGGTGGTACAACCTGATGGATAGGCTGCATAGTCTGAGCTGGGGCTAGTGCTGGAACTCTCTCTTTATTATTCCTATCATTACGACTCTTCCACTTTCTCTTGTTGCGTCGTCGTTTCTGCTGAGGTCGCGCTTGCTGTAGTGGCGCTGGCTGTGGTGGAGCTGGCAAGCTGGTAATGCCAGTGGCTGGACTGGCTGCCTGACTGGGACACCAACTCGACTGGCCTCCATCCTCATGCTCTCGGCCATCTGCTGGGCTCGAGAGATTGTCTCAGCATATGACATGGCACCCATGGCAATGGTGGTATGACGGATCTATCCACACAGGCCTCCCCGGAAACGCCTCGTCCTCTTTTCCTCTGTGTCAATAAGATATGGCATGAAGAAGCCGAGGTGAGTGAACTCGCGCTCGTACTCGTCAACGGTCCGTCCGCCTTGCTCCAAACTCAGGAACAACCTCTCCATCCTATCTCAGTAATTATCAGGGTAGTACTTCTTCCGGACTATCTCCTTCATCTGCTCCCATGTAAGATTTATCTTCTCCCCAGGCCTCATATCCCAATAAGAAGTCCACCAAAGTCCAGCATCCCCTGTCAACTAGAACTGGCCAAACATGATCTTGACTGGCTCTGGGCAACCCATGACCTCGAAAATAAGATCAAGGTTGCGCAACCATTCCTCAACTTGTTTTGGATCTCCTTGTCCATTAAATGTCGTCGGGTGATACCCTCGAAATTGTGCGACTAGCTGCCCCTGACTTGGCTCGGAAGCTACTAGAGGGGCTGCGACTGGTTGGTATTTCTGCGATTAGCCATCTGAATGGCCAGTTAACATGGTTAACACTTGAAGGAGTTTGGTAGAAGAGAAGAAATATTAACAATCATACAACCTAACTTGTTTAGACTTCTGATTCAAATTGGAGTTCTGACTTTGACTAGAGTTCTCAGACTTAGTTCTTTCTAAAGTTCTCATTCTCATAGGAGGATAGTTTTCTAGGCCCTTGAAATTCTCATACTGAAAAGATAAAGCACTTGCAAAAATAAAGACTTGTTTAGGTGACTTACCTCGGAGTCAGCGGGGTCGTGAGTGTGGTGTGGTTACTTGACTAACTTTCGGTCTACAGAACCTCTAACTGGCTCTGATACCAAACTGTAACACCCTGCCTTTTCTAACTTTGACTCACGAAAAATGGTTAAAATTTTTCGCGATTGTTTGCAAAATATACTTATAATATTTTTGAAAATATTAAAACTTAACTTTTCGGGATGTTACTTCCTGGCTTAACTTCTTACTCTTTATTTTTTTTACTCATGAATGTATCCAAATCAACATATAAAATTTTAGCTGGAGAATATGGATAAGGAATAAATATACATACATACTTACTGGTTATGGTTTATCCGTACGGAAACGTAATTAGCATATAGTCGTATATATTTTAATACAAACCAACTTAAACACAAACATAATAAATATCCAGCTTTATTCGAACATCATCATGTGAGAACCGAGCAGTTATCGTTAGTTGCATCAGTAAAGTTCAGAGCAGTTTTATTATGTATATACATAGTAAATGATATTGGATTATATGTGTTGTTTATCCAGTGTTGGTTTTTTCGGAACATAGTGGTTTTGCTCACCCCCCATTATGTTTTTCCAGGTGACGGAGTACAGCATGGAGCGTGAGCCAAGCAGTGGTGTGGTGATGTTCGAATAAAGCTGGATATTTATTATGTTTGTGTTTAAGTTGGTTTGGATTAAAATATATATGACTATATGTTAATTACATTTCCATAGGGATAAACCAAAACCAGTAAGTATATATGTATAATTATTCTATGTATAATTATTCCTTACCCATATTCTCCAGCTAAAATTTTATATGTTGATTTGGATACATTCATGACGGAGTTCAGAATGGAGCGTGAGCCAAGCAGTGGTGTGGTGATGTTCTGTCTCCTTTGCTACCCTATATAAAGGGGCATCAGCATAGACTCGAAACTCACACCATAATAAGCAAAGTTTTAGCTATAGAGTGAGGAAGATAAACCGAGAGAAATATTTCCAAAGATAGGTTGAAATCAACTTCCGGAGTTTCATTTTCAAATTTCTTGAAGGAGGTTAGATTCTACCTTTTTATCATGTGTTGTATTTGAGATTAAGTGTATCATTATGTATTTATATGTCATATATATTTAATTTTTATGAAATTTTAGGCATGAAAAATGATAAGTTGTTTCCAGCTCAATCGCATGTTATATATGTCCTGTTTTGATTTGAATTTTAGCATGATATGCAAAAAATGGGAAAGTATACTTTATATGGTTATTTTTTGTGTAAATGATGAATACATAGGAACAAAAATTATGTCATTTGGTTATGTATAGCTCGAATTATAGATTTTTAAAGTTTATCATGCAAATCGAATTTTTATGTCAAGTTTTAGCTGCTTATTTTAAACTCGAATAAGTCAATCTATGTGCATGAAAAAAATATGAAATTTTAATGACATGTATATCTATATGTTGAGAGTTTACTTGTCAAATTTCAGAATTTTATGTTAGAGAAAGGAAGGAGTTAAAAATGTAAAACTCCATGCCTGTCAGGTTGATTTGATATGCGATAAAACTCACTCCACATTCAAGTTTTTAATGTGAAACTTTTGTGAATAATTCTTGTATGAGTATTTGTCAAGATGACCAAGTTTCAGCTTGACATGAGAAGTATGTGAATATATAAAATTCTTTAAAGTTAAGCATAAAATTAGCATAATTATGTGTTAAGTTTAGTATTTGGATGGATTGAGCTATTGAAGTGCTTTTGAGCTAAAATTTGATTAAAGAGTGTATGAATATATCTACTATTTAACTGCCAAGTTTCATAATTTTTAGAGTTATATGTGATTTTTGAGAAAAAAAAATACTTAGATATAATTGTTTGTATATGTTGGTAGTTGTGGAGATTCGAGCCTCCAACAGCTACATCAGTTATTCAGCACTTGCAAAGTCTTTTCAACATATCAGGTGGGGGACCTACACTGGGTATTACATCACTTATAATCTTGTACCATGTATGAGGTATGTATGTAGATAATTTTACCCGAACGATGGAGTTATTCCATTCGTGGTCTAGTTTAAGATGACTCTGTCTTGTATGGAAGTTTCCATCCTGAGTCACTCGCCCAGTCAAGACTGGGTTTCTGGGGAGGCGACCCCCAGAACCGGCTGGTCCGGTCCGGTTTTTACAACTATGAACAAAAATGAATGAAAATAAGGGAAAAAAGAAAAAACAAAATGTTTAGGGTATGATTGAATATAAACTTGACCAGTAAAAAATCAATTAAAACTCTAAGTTAACTGTAACGCCCCGTTCAGTTAATAAATAGAGCCGATTCACTTTGCTCGACTTTAAAGTGAAATCGAAAGTGTTTTTCATTAAATTGAGTTAATCGACCAAATGATATTAATGACTTATATGATTTAATGGATAAGTTATAAGGATTAAGTAGATGTTAATGATTGGAGATAAATTATTTAGACAAGAAGGTTTATTAAGAGTATATTTGAATTTATATTTGAAATATTCGAGTTTCTCGGTTTTCGATTGTAGTCGGAATTTAAGTCCAATTTTAGTTCCGAAAAAATTTATATTTCTCTATATATTTTATTAGACATCAAGATGAACTTTAGCATGGATTTTCAAAGAGGATATTAGCACAATTTTAGATTAAATTTTAAAAAAGTCGTAAGTGATATTGTTTTATTGAAATAAAAATAAAGTGTTCATTTAAACCATATTATTCCTCATGAAATTACTTGATATTGATATATATATATATATATATATATATATATGTCATGTGACATGTTATTATAAGTTGGGACATGATAAGAATAAAAAATTTTCAGCATAAAAAAAGAAAAATGCATAAAGAAAAAGAGAGAAATTGAAAAATTTTGATTTTACGGTAAGCGTTCGTTTTTAGTCAGAATTCGGTTCCGTAAATTTTATATTTTTCATTAAGTCACGAATTTTATCATGGAAATCAGATTAGGATCACATGATGGCCTTTCTAAGCATTGACTATAGATTGAAGAAGTTTACAAGTTATAAATTCCATTTATTATCTTTATTTATTTTATAAAAAAATTTCTAAGTATTTTTAAGTATAAATGAGCCATTTTAGCTGAATTTCGAGCCATATTAAGGTCTGGTCAAAGGGAGGAGTTTTTGTCTTGATATATACAAGAGAAATCATGCATTACAAGTACTTTTCAAAGCTTACTCACATTTGTGCAAGATTTTAAATAAACATTAATGGTAAGGGCCCTAAAATGCTGTTTATGGTAGAGTGTGGATGTAAAGATGGTGATGTTCTGGACCGTTCAAAAATCGGGAAAACCGTAGAACCGGAGCCGATTCCAACGGCCTAGCGGCTTCCATTTCAGACAAGTGGTTTAACTTTTTCCTTATAAATGCTTCTTTTTATTGATAGTTTTCAATGTGGGACTGTTGTTTCCACTTTTCACACTATTCCTCTTTTGCTTGCCTTTAACGTGGGCCAAGTCAAAAGGCCCATTAAATTTAACTGTTTGGGCCTTTTATATTTATATATATATATATATATATATGAGAAAAGTACCCTCTGCACGAGCCCAATTTTCTATATTGC
Source organism: Striga asiatica (assembly GCA_008636005.1). NCBI lineage: Eukaryota > Viridiplantae > Streptophyta > Magnoliopsida > Lamiales > Orobanchaceae > Striga > Striga asiatica. Next base: position 493,557 of record BKCP01004850.1, read on the forward strand.
CCATTTAACGAGATAAAAAAAAAACCGCACATCAAACTTCATTCAGGCTCAATTACGAAATGTAAAAATTTTAATTCCACTTTCTCCATCATCGACGCCGCGATCACCACCCTCACCATCTTCTCCCACCGGACTCCGCCTTCTCCACTCTCGGTCAGCCGTCTCTCGCCCACCTCCTCCTTCACTCCTCCCCCCCTCTCTCTTTCCCCGTCATCCCTCATCTCCCTGCCCTTCGCCTCCACAGTCCCGTCCCTCTCCCCGGCCAGCCACCTCGTCGTGACCTCCGGCCAGCCCGTACAAATATCCATCAATAACGTCGGAGTCTCTGATACCCCCATTTTCGACGACGGATTTGTCTTCGTCTACGCAATTGATGGTTTCTTCAACCTGAATTTCACCATAGCGGATGCAGATCCGGCCAACCCGAACCCTAGATCTCATTCCCAGTGCCTGAATCTAGAATCATTCTCTAGATTTGGGGATGCGCCTGGAGTTTTGAAATCGAGAGGCTACTCGTTATTTCCTCCAATCGACTGATCACCGATAGCTTGTTATCATTTTAGGTAAACTTTATCCTGTCAATTATTTTTAATTTTCGTACTATTTTTTTTTCAGGAAATTAAATGTTCATGGAATTTGCTGGTAGAATTTTGTGATGCTAGAGTTATTTTTATTTTTTATTTTCTGTAAATTGTTTTGCTGCTTTTTGCTCAATTTTCCCTCGGTTTAGTTGGTCATTTTTCTATGCAGTGTTATGTAGTTTGTTGAGATATTTGTGTGATATGTGCTTTCTGTTGTTCAGTAATTGATTAATTATGTGATCTTTTAATCTCTCGAACTGCAGATCATTGGACTTTTGGAAACTCACACGACGTTGTGAAACTGTGGACAGTTTTTGGAGCGATGGACGAGGAATTGGTCCAGTTTTCTGGGGATTTTGTAGGCCTCTCTTCTTTGTTCATGAGGCATTTGGCTCCGTGCAAAGTGATGTGGAATGATATGGATGAGATGACCAACGGGACTGTGGTTTCCAACAATGTGAGCAGCTTTAGCTTGGAGATTACCAAGGATGAAGTTGATACAGTGATGGTGAATGGAGTCGAAATCACTTCCCAGAGCTGTACGAAAGCGAGTGGCTGGTGGTTCACGGGATCGAGCGGTGATTGCTTTGCCGGAGATTGGGGATGAGGAGATGGAAGTGACGGAGGAGTTTCCGGTGGAGAAAGACAATAACTCGATGGCTCTGGATAATGGGGACCTTTGAGGTCAGTTGTTGCTAGTTTATTGAATGAAGCGTTTTCTTTTACATTGAAGAATTTTTCATGTATTGAAAAGGGAATGAGAGCTTTTAATATTCTTAGAATTGAAAATTGGGATTGAAGTGAATATGTGAATTGCGGAAATTTTACTAATGGAACTCTGGTATGAGATTTCTTGTTGAAAAGTGTCTCGGTTTATGAACGAGGAGAAAACAAGCGTCAAGGAGAAGAGAGGTGAAAATGGGGATACGAAGGTCGGAAAAAGTGATGGGCTGCGTTTCCATGGCTCCGATTACCCCTTTTTTCAAATTAGTAGTGTTAATATTTAGAAGAAAAAAAATTAAAGTAGCTTTTTTAGTGTTAGTTCGATGTTTATTTGATGTTTATTTGATGTTTATTTGACGTTTATCTATGATTTTTCAAAGATGAGAGCTTGATAATCTGTGGAAGTTTTTTATAAAATAGACTTTTGAGTGTTAATTGATGATTTCATTACGTGTGTTGATTTAGGGGAAAAAAATTTATAGTTTTTTGAGTGTTAATTTGATGTTTATCTGATGTTTATCTATGATTTTTTGAAGCTCGGATCTTGAATAATGTCTGGAATTTTTTTTGTTAAGTAGCTTTTGAGTGTTAATTGATGTTTATCTATGATTTTATTATGTTTATCAATAGTTTGTATTCTGAAAATAATATATATGTAAATTTACATTTGGTGTGTATAAAAGTACTATTTTTATAACTATAATAAACTAAAAATAAACCCTATAGAGATTACCAAGGATGAAGTTGATACAGTGATGGTGAATGGAGTCAAAATCACTTCCCAGAGCTGTACGAAAGCGAGTGGCTGGTGGTTCACGGGATCGAGCGGTGATTGCTTTGCCGGAGATTGGGGATGAGGAGATGGAAGTGACGGAGGATTTTCCGGTGGAGGAAGACAATAACTCGATGGCTCTGGATAATGGGGACCTTTGAGGTCAGTTGTTGTTAGTTTATTGAATGAAGCGTTTTCTTTTACATTGAAGAATTTTTCATGTCTTGAAAAGGGAATGAGAGCTTTTAATATTCTTAGAATTGAAAATTGGGATTGAAGTTAATATGTGAATTGTGGAAATTTTACTAATGGAACTCTGGTATGAGATTTCTTGTTGAAAAGTGTCTCGGTTTATGAACGAGGAGAAAACAAGCGTCAAGGAGAAGAGAGGTGAAAATGGGGATACGAAGGTCGGAAAAAGTGATGGGCTGCGTTTCCATGGCTCCGATTACCCCTTTTTTCAAATTAGTAGTGTTAATTTTTAGAAGAAAAAAAATTAAAGTAGCTTTTTTAGTGTTAGTTCGATGTTTATTTGATGTTTATTTGACGTTTATCTATGATTTTTTAAAGATGAGAGCTTGAATAATCTGTGGAAGTTTTTTATAAAATAGACTTTTGAGTGTTAATTGATGATTTCATTACGTGTGTTGATTTAGGGGGAAAAAATTTATAGTTTTTTGAGTGTTAATTTGATGTTTATCTATGATTTTTTGAAGCTCGGATCTTGAATAATATCTGGAATTTTTTTTGTTAAGTAGCTTTTGAGTGTTAATTGATGTTTATCTATGATTTTATTATGTTTATCAATAGTTTGTATTCTGAAAATAATAAATATGTAAATTTACATTTGGTGTGTATAAAAGTACTATTTTTATAACTATAATAAACTAAAAATAAACCCTATATATTTTTTTCTTGTATAATAAACTGTTTTTTTTCTAGTATAATAAACTGAAAGAAAACTATATATAAATTTAAATTTACAATCTGTATTCTTATAATGGTTTATAAACCTATAATAAATTTAAAATAATCTAGATATGAATTTTGGTAGAAAAACTTGTTCATAAACTCAAGATAAACTTGAAATTAACTATATTTAAATTTAAATTTGGAAGTTAATTATTTGGTGCACATAGAAAATGAGTTAATTACATGAGTTGGTTATTAACAATGCGTGATGATAATTGTTGGAATTAATTAAGTTGTAAGAGGAGGTTGTGATGATAATTGTTGGAATTAATTAAGTTGTAAGAGAAAAGCCTTCCTACGTCTGCGGGCCGGTAGGATTGGTAGCTGGCACCAGAAAACCCGTTGTAAAATAGACTTGGTAATAACTTTTCAATCTCGTAAAGTGGGAAATTCATCAGAAATAGTGTCCAATCGTGTCCTTTAGCCTATATATATATATATATATATATAAGTATGCGTTTTGCAATTTGCAAAGTTTTGGGCCCTTTTCTATTTTTTTATTTTTGTTGTTATGTCCCTGTGCAAGCTTTTTTAAAATTTAAAACTAAAGTTCAACTTAATAAAATATAAAAATCAAATATATTATATAATTATTGTTATAAATTTATAATTTACAAAATAAATACAAACCCTACATAATCAGTTGAACACTTTAACGTTTAATATGATAATAATGAAAATATATACAATTATATAATATACATATTAAATTAATAATAACACTATAAAACTAATGATAAAACATATGTAATTATATAATATATATATTAAATAAATAAATATTAATCAAATCGTTCGACTACTGGTCCGACCAATAAACCATTAAATCAGTAGCTTCATCTGTTAAATGACTAGTTCGATTTTCAAAACCATGTTTTTGTTGCATTTTTTCCTTTAAAATTTCCACTAAAGGCTCGAACTAGAAAAGCCAAATGCCCATGCATATCATATTATCAGTCACCACCCCCTTCAAATTCCGCCACGTTTTAACACACTTTTCACCGTCAAAAGAAAAACACTAATCATTCTCTTAAGAACAAAACAGAAAAGTACAGATGAATGGGGAGAGCTTGGTGGTTTCAGCTTCAATCAACATCGGTTTTGCGGTCCTCATCCTCACCCTCTTTTCAATTCTGAGGAAACAGCCCTCTAATGCCCCCGTCTACTTCGCCCGCCGCCTCGCTCAGCACCACCACATTTCTTTCCACCGCTGCTTCACTTTCCGGCGGCTGCTGCCCTCTTTTGGGTGGATTCGCTTCGCCCTCTCCGTAGTCGACGATGAGATTCTTGACTCATGCGGCCTTGATGTCTTGATATTCATCCGCCTCTTTAAATTCGGGTCATCACCTAATCACCGACTTCATTTCGCAATTCAATAAATTTTGATTTCTCATTTATTTACTTGATGATCTGGTGAATGATTTTTTATTGCCTATTCTTTTATATTATTCTAAATGAAGGGATTGATTTCTTCGAGGATACATAAATAATAGTAATAATGATTGGAAAATACTTTAGGTATGTGCTGCTGAGTGTAACATTTTACACTGCAGGATCAAATTCTTTTTGGTTTGCTCTGTAGTTGGATTATTTTTACTGCTTCCACTCAACTATATAGCCGGCGATGGAGGGCATTCGAAAGAATCTGGTTCCATGGATGCTTTCACAATATCGAACATTGCCAAAGGCTCTGACTGGTAAAAAAAAAACAAACAATTAATTAAATAAAGAAGTGAAGTTCATATGCATTATTTTTTCTGTCACTGCCAAACTTAATGTATGTTCTGTTATTGCTATTCCTATTCCATTGTTTGTGTGGGGTAACTGATGTTTACTTGAATTTCTTTTCTATCTAGTGTCGTTTTTGTAATAACGTCCAAGTTCATATGAATTTGTTTTATATTGGGCATTGTTTCAACAGGCTTTGGGTACACTTCACATGCTTATGCTTCGTGTCTTGTTATGGACTCTACCTACTATACAAGGTAGTCATTTCGTTAGTTGTCTACTATTTCTCATTCAAAGGCTGTTCTCAAAATTTCTATGCCTCAAGATTGTTGTTGTCTGTTTCTAAAGTTGCTTAGCCGTGTTCAAACTTCAAACAAGGAAATTCACTCGAAAAAATTATGTAGAATCCAAGGATAACTTGTGAAAGACAACAAAAAACCTGGAAGAGGGTTTGAAAATGTGGTCATATTAGGTGTTCGGGATCCTCGAAAACTGTTATTATTCACTACTTAGCCACTGCCTTGTCAATTTGTCAGAATTTGATGCATTTAAAATAATATAGTCAGGACAAACTCATGTTCTGATGCTAATTCACGAGGTGACCTTGTTTACTTGGTCTTCCCCAGGAATATGATGATATTTTGATCAAGAGGCTTCATCAGTTGCGTATCTTGAGGCATCAGCCTAATCAGTTCACTGTTTTAGTCCGAGAAATCCCATTATGTGATGAACACAAAGCCCGTGATTGCTCTGTAGACCATTTCTTCTCGAAATACCATCCTCATTCTTATCAGTCTTATCAGATCCTATACGACGGGAAGGATCTCGAGAAATTATTCGTAAGTTAAAACTGAATTCTTTTCTTGATATTAGGTTTTGATTGTTTAATATATGTTTTCTGATCATACAGACCGAGGCGAAGTCCATTAAAACAAAAATTGAGAAGTTGAGGAATCATTCACTTGGAAAGCATAACAGGAATTTCCATCAGTCATGGAACAACGATGTACAGGTAGAGAAACTGAAGGAAATACTTGAGGAGCTTGTTCGTAAAATAAAGCATACACAGAGTAAAAAACAGCTTCAAGCAAAGGTGAAGTTAATCTTAGAGTGATTACTTTCATTGTCATACTCTTTTATGATCTTTTTAGCGAGTATCACTAAATCTCAATTGCCAAATGTCAAATTCTCGTCAAGTAAAGCATTTTTTTCTTTACAATTAAAAGGGCTCCAACAGTAGTTCCTCATTAGACATGATTAAATCTTTATCAAATAAAGTTTCGGCGGTAGTACACAATTGTTACTTGTTCTAAGTTCTATTACTATTACAGGAGTTGCCTGTAGCTTTTGTTACGTTCAAATCACGGTGGGGCGCCGCTCTAGCAGCCGAGTCTCAGCAGATCTCGAACCCACTTGTATGGATAACAGAAATGGCACCGGAACCAAGAGATGTAATTTGGGGAAATCTTGCAATTCCACGCAAGTACTTACCACTTTACAAATTCGGTGTCTATGTGGCCGTAACACTGCTTACGGTCTTCTTTGCAGTGCCTGTCACAGCTGTCCAGGGAATCGCAAAATTTGAACGGCTAAAGAAGTGGTTTCCTCCTGCCATGGCTGTGCAGTTAATGTAAGACTTGTTCATCTCAGTCTTTTAATTCAATCTTTCGTATCCAACACCTTCTCTGTTTTTTAGACCCGGGTTACGGTCTATTGTGACGGGATACCTCCCGAGCGTCATTCTCAACGGTTTCGTCTACCTTGTTCCGTTTGCTATGATAGAAATGGCGAAATTAGCTGGTTATGTCTCCAAGAGCCGAAAGGATATAAAGGCATGCAACATGGTGTTTTACTTCCTAGTCGGGAACGTCTTCTTCTTGTCCTTGTTATCAGGATCTCTACTCGATCAAATTGGGGAATCTTTCAGCCACCCAAGGGACTTTCCAGGCCGTCTTGCTAGTGCAGCTTCTGCCCAAGTCAGTCCACGCTCGTTACTCATTTAAAGGCTCATAACAACTTTTTACTTCATCTCTCTAATAGATTTTGTCATTTTGTATTTTAGTCGGATTTTTTCATGACGTACATCTTGACGAATGGACTGTCTGGGTTTTCTCTGGAGATTCTTCAGCCGGGGCTGCTTATGTGGGATGCAATGAAGTCACACATGTGGGACCGGGGGAAGAATAAACAACCTAAACTCTACTCGCTGCCTTATTACCGTATTGTCCCCTTTGTGGCTCTCGGTATTTTGATTGGGATGGTTTATGCGGTTGTCGCACCATTGCTTGTCCCATTTCTCGTCGGATATTTCTGTCTAGGCTATGTTGTGTTTGTGAACCAGGTTGTCTATCTTTCCTCGATTTTATGTCATGCGTATTTTTTTTTTTATTTATTTCTTTTCCTGAAAACTTGTCGTATTTATTGTTGGCTTCATGCAAGTGAGATTCATTTTCTTTGCAGGCACAAGTAGAGAATGGTTTGGAGCAATTCTTATGCAATGTGATTATTTATTCTTTATTTTATCGTGTTTTTTGGTTGCTTTTGCAGATTCAAAATGTGTACATAACAACTTATGAAACTTGTGGTCAATATTGGCCTTACATTCATCACTATATTCTGGTTGCAATCATCATCATGCAAATCACAATGATTGGTCTTTTCGGGCTGAAATCAAAGCCCGCGGCATGTATCTCCATAATACCACTCCTCGTTTTCACTTTGCTCTTCAATGAATATTGCAAGACCCGTTTCCTGCCTACATTTTATCACTGCTCTGTCAAGGTAAACAGTTTTTTT
>BKCP01004850.1:514842-548110 GCA_008636005.1 Striga asiatica
TTTCCCCAAACCATAGATTTCATTGCTCAGAATAAATGTTTGTACATGTCGGAGACCAACTGGTCTAAAAAACCGGCACCACTAGTGGTACAATCAACTGCCTACAAAACCAAGAAATATCATATTGCCAAAAAAGTTTGAAAAGTTGCTAATGGCAATGTTGGTTCCATTGAACCCATTAGCTGACTTCAAGCTCCAAAGCACCAAAAGAGGTTCAACCACTGCACTAAAAGGCCTAGATGAACCCCAGCCAACAACATATATACAACAAAAGGCTAGACAAAACCAACAAGCTTCTGCTACTAAACTGAAACAACAAATGACACAATTCTGCACACAACATAAGCAAAATAGCACACCAGCTGGAAGTGTCTGCTCATCCTACTGCTGCAAATTCCCTCCAATCCTTCCCTGCTAGCTCTGCAACAACTCTTTCCTCCATCAAAGTGTCTTGAAAAACCCATAAGTTTCTGGCTTTCCACAGCCACAAAAGTATATATGTGGAAAGCTGGATTCTGGCTTCAGATGATGCTGTTCTGTTCAAACTACAGACCTTAGTCCACCATACTTGGAAATTATCTGTCTGATTATCCAATCAATCCCAAGACATTTGGGCAAGTCTCCATATTTTTTTGGCTGTAGGACACTCAAAGAACAAATGCTCCACTTACTCAGGTTTTTCTCCATAGCTTTTGCAAATGCAATCAATGACCATTCCTTTCTTCAATAGATTGCAGTTGACAGGCAGAGTGTTTGTTAGACATCTCCATAGGAAGTGCTTCAGTTTTCTTTGATTTTTAATCCCCAGTTTCTCATCCTTGTTATCTTTTGCATTAAATGTCCTCTGCTTCTTTCTGCCATGTCCATGATTTTCCATTTTTGAGCCACCAGTTTGGAGTATATGGAGGAAACTGAGAATGCTCCATTTGTCCCACTATCCCAAACTAATCTGTCTGGTGTTGAGGGGTCAAGGCTTTTGATGTTGAAGATTGCCTGAGCTTCTGATTCAGTGAAAGTGGATTGGACAAGTTGAGTATTCCAATGCCAGCAAGTGTGATCAAACAGGTCTTTTACCCATATGAGATGGGTTGTGCTGTCTGATGGAGTTGATGATAGTTTAAACCCAGATAAGGTTGGAATCCATGAAAATTCCCAGAGTTTCACTGATTTTCCATCTCTAATGTCATATCTGGCTCCTTCTTGCATTGAGTCTCTGACATCAATCCAACTGTTCCATAACCATGACCCATTCTTCTTCTTAGGCACTGTGAATAGACTTTGATGTGGGAAGTATTTGGCCTTGAGGACTTTACTGACCAGTAAGTTTGGCCTTGTCAACAATCTCCAAATTTTCTTTGCAATAAGTGCCCTATTGAATAAAAGTATGTATTTGAAACCAAGACCACCTCTGTCCTTTGGGAGTGTAAGGTAAGACCAGGACTTCCAATGGATCCTCTGTTCTGCTTATGTTCTTTCTTCCACTAGAACCTTGCAAATGTTTGAGAGATGTGGTGGCACAGAGTTTTGGGGAGCAAAAAACATGACATTGCATAGAGAGGTAGAGCTGAAAGGACTGATTTGAGCAAAACCTCCTTACCTGTAAGAGAAAGATATCTATTCTTCCAAGAAGTGATTTTGTTAGTCGCTCTATCCTGAATGTATTGGTATGTCTGAATTTTAGAGTGCCCAATCCCCAGTGGTAATCCCAGATATCTCACAGAAGTATGACAGGTAATGCCCAACAGAATTCCACAAATTTGATCCTAAATGAGAGGTGGGGTATTTTTACTGAAGAAAATGGTGGATTTCTGCAGATTAATCTGCTGGCCTGAGCATTGTTTATATTGATCAAGAATTTGAAGGATCAGAAAAGCTTGATTTACATCAGCTCTGATATGGGATATTATATAACTGAAGAATAGACCGGTCTACCACATCGGTCGGGCAAGCTCGAAGTGGAGAAAATCGCATTGGTCGAAGGATGATCGACCAAAAGGGAAGAGATCGGGCAGAATAGCAGAACTGGTCGAGGATCGACCTAGCAATGGGGAAATGGATCAGATCGAGCACCCAACAGGTGAAGAGCAGTCGAGAGCGTGGCTTGAACGCGAGAAAGCTCGTGGGTGGCGTTAGAAGATCCTAACGACATGTGCAGAAGAATAATCTCCCTCCACTCAGAGGGACACGTGGCGAGAGTACATTGGTGCAGAGCAATAGTGGCGATAACTATCTCTGACACACGCACACTGTGTGTGTACGGACGGGCAGCGCGGGTAGGATAGCTCACCAGAATCCGGGCAGCTCCTAGGGCAGGTATCTCACTCCTATATATATAGGAGTGGGTCTTTTTTTGTGACTTACGATTTATCCATTCTTTACTTTGGAAAATTGAACAAACATATACTGACTTAAGGGCCCCGAGATCACTCGCGCCTGGGGTTCACGAGTTAGGGCCAAAGCCGTGCCAAGTTCGCACCAAGTTGTTACCGAGTGTTAAGGGAATTTTCCTAAGTCTTGTGGCACCTAAGTGAAGCCATTATTCAGCCTTGGTCAAGCCTAAGTCCTCGGTCCAAGTGATGCCGAGCCCAAGCCAAGGGGCCGCGCCCTAGCCCGCGCGAGAGTGGCTAATGCCGTGCGAGATGGAGCTCGAGTCATGGCCGAACACTTATGGGATTTTTCTAAGTGTGGAGAGCCTTATTTCAGCCCTTAAGCTCGGCCCAAGATCATCCCGCGCGCAGCAGCAAGTCCAGCTCGTCGCCTCGGGCCAGCCCAGCAATGCCGCGCCCGTGTCCCTCGCGCCAGGCCCTGCGGTAGCATGGTAGTCCATCTTCTCGAGCCCAATGTGGAGTTTTTCGGCCCACTTCTCTAGGGCCCAACTTCATGCGTGTATTAAGGGGTTGTGTTGACGGACGTTTCCGGTCAACAGTTAAGAAGATAAGAAGTGAAAAGGTAATGAGGAAAAGACAAAGAAATACGGTTTTATTATGATTTTATTGATCGATTGCGAGGTCGGCCTCTCGTACGAGGTCGGCACTTGCAGTATCCTTACAAATTCTTACAATGTTTTTACACGAGTCTAGAGAGAGAAAGTGTAGAGAGAGCTTTTTACAGTTGGGATTCAACAACCACAAAATAAATGAAGGGTTTGCTATTTATAGTGCTCTTTAATGCGGCACTGTTCAGGCACTATTCACCGGTCTTGTCGTACAGTAGTTCGGCGGGACAGGCCGGCATTTCTCTGACTGATTGTGAGTGATTTTCGGGTTTCCCAATCATTACCTGCCACGCATTTAATGCGGACGTGGGCTGCATTTAATGCGGACATGTTCTCTGGCCGAGCTAGACGTCCTAGTCCTGCGGACTAGTCTGGGGTTTCTGTAACGCCCCGTTTTATTTTAAAGAATTTACCGAATTTATATAATAAAAATCAGAGTTATAATTTCTTTTTAAAATCCAAATTAAAACAATTATCGAGAAACGAGCGCTACTTACTAACCACATCAAATGAACACATCCAACCAATCCAAAGAACCTACACATGCTTGAGCTATCAAAATAAACAATCTCATAAAATATAAATCTCAAAATCATTCCCAAACGTCTAGCACGAATCAAGGTTCAAACGAACTCAAACATAGTTCGAAGGCGAATAAATAAATAATCCAAAGTATTGAAAGCAAATAAATAAGCAACAAGTTCATACAGAAGCATAAGATATCATCCAACAGTGACCACCATCTCGCTCGTCCTACGCCACTGCCTCCAGCTCGTCTCAACCTAAAACAAGGAAGAGAGAAAACAACAAAGAAAATAATGGGGGTGAGCATAACCAACAAGCTCACCATTATCGCACAGTATATCTCGCATAACATTTTAAACCATCATAACCATAGTATTCAGTATGCATAGAATCCAACAGTCTAACTCCCTACTTGGCCCTATTGCAAACCTCCTATGTACATACAACAACCTTCCGATCACACACGGCAAGGAAGTAACTGAAAACCTTCCCATCACCGAATGGCTACGGGCCTGGGATCCTTTCCAGGAGATAGTAGAGATGTTTTTCCCATTCACGAATATCATACGGACCTGGGCGTCACCTCTCCGAATCTACGGGCCGATGACCTCTCACTGTTTATGCATTCCTCAAAGGCACTAACATACGTGACACTTAGACTAGGGTTCTCACGCATACATCATTTTTCAAAACAAAGCATTTATACGAAATATTAAGTGCGATAAATATGGAATACATCATAAATGTACCCACCTGGACATCGAGTAAGCAATAGCACACAAGCTGAAGAACGTAGGTCGAGGGCTCGACTCCTCAAACCTAAAAATTAGGGATTTAACTATTATTAAGGGTTTTAATTGAGGTTGACTAGGCCATACAATTAACAGACAAACTATTAACAACAACACATAAGGGAAGCAATTAAGGCAGATAAAAGCATATATATGTGACAACTTAAGCAGATAAATTTCACACATAAAAAAAATACATCAAATCCGGGGATATCCTTTCAAAGCACATTAAGGAAATGCTTAACTCGTTAACCTGCCATCTGTTTCTTTATAATCAGAGAAATCAAATATCTCAAAGAGATGAAGAAGCAGAATAAGTTTATTGATGCATCAAGTTTAGTTGGGTTTCAAATGAAATTCACACCAGGAATGTGCACTAGTTTATAGATTAGGCCCATGATTTTCCTAGCTTAGAATCATTAGTAATTTAGAATTAAAATATTTTGACCAAACTGCTACAAACCCAACTATAATATTCTTGTAACGCCCCACTTTTATTTGTCGAATTTCAGAATAAATTTTTCAAAATTTATTTCAAACACTTGAGGCGCTACTCATTTTCCAAAAACAATTCCAACAATCTCACATATGCAATTCCCAACAAGTTCAAAATTCATAAATAGTCAACACCCAAACCAGGTTCGTGACATCAACACCCAAAAATGGGTTCATCAAATCCATAAATACTAGGGAGTACACTCCCTATCGATAATCCAGTACTCAACATAAATCAGGAATGCATAAATCATAATAAGCAATTTAATGCAGCGGAAATAAACGATAACATGACCACCACTCGCCTCCCTCTGTCGTGCCCGCAACTATTAACCTGCATCAATGAAGAGCAGGTGGGGATGAGCACAATAGGAAATCGAGGTGCTCACCACTATGCAATAAACATTTATATATCAAACGGTAACAGCGAAAGTACGATCACAGCATGTATATGAATCAATTAAATATCCCAGGTTTCATCATAAATTCACAGTGTTCAGACTCATGTGCACATCTATACCAATAGACTACTGCCGGTAGATGTATCGAAGGCCCTCGCTCGGGTCATACATCGAATTCCCCATGGGTTCTACATTTATGCCCTCCGGTCCTACACATCGAATCGCCCCACGGGCTTCCATCGATGCCTGGTCAGTAGGAGTAACCCCTCGGGTTTTCATTTCATAAATACGGGACAACCGTTCGACGGCCGGTACAGCTCACATCGAAGGCTACATGATTCGTAAGCACGCATTGATCATATTCAAGTAAAGTAAACAATTTATTGCATAGACAATTTTTAAATAAAACCCACCTGGAAAATCGGGTAGAAAAAGCACACAATTAATTCGGTAGGTCGGTGAGGCTCGACTCCTCAGACACCTACATTTTAAGTGAGATAATAATCAACAACTTATCTCACTACTCGCAATTAACATAAAAAAAAATCACACTTAATCAAAAATAATGATTAAAGGATTTTATCGAATTTTTCGTGGACTTGGAACTCTCGAATTTTTAAAAGAAAAGACCCGCGGAACAAAAATAGTGTCTCGGGACTTAGAATAGTTTTTCCCAAATTTTTCTCATTTTGAAAATATTTTCAAAATTGAAATCGGTATTAAAACAGGCTTCCGGAACTCAAAATAGTCAAAAAGGTCGCATTAGGACTAATATCAGAAAACTGGGCCAGAAATAATGAGGAATGGGCCAGGACCGCACGCAATTGGGCCTGGAATGCACCGCAAATGAAAACGGGCTCGCGGGCTGAAGTTCTGCCTGGAAGTGGGCTGAACGCGGGCTGAATTTGGGCCAGGACGCTGGGTGAAGGAACGGGCCGCGCGGCCCGCGCGCCTTAAGAACAAACCTGGGCTGGCTGGGCGAAAAATAAATAAAAACGCTGCAGGAGGAGGGTTCGAACTCAAGACCTCTCGCACAAGACTTAGCATAGGATGCCACCGCGCCACACGTCTTGGTTGAGAAATAATTGAAAAGAATGCTACTAAACTTCAAATTTTGGGATGCTAAATAAATTTACAAAAAGGAAGGAAAACCTGGGCAACAGAGAGCATAAAAGAAAAACACGCAGGGAACTTTCAACGAAAACCGGGCATTTGAGAATTTAAAACGTTATCGAAATAAACATATTTTCAGCGCTGGAACATTTATAAAAATCGGGTTTTCGGGCCGAATTAATAACACAAAAAGGCTCGAACGAAACATAAATAAACGAGACGACTCGTAAAATTACTACGAGTCTCCGAATCTCATACGAATATACAAAGTGACATCATGAATCAATTTTTACAAACGAGAGTTTCGATTTTCCACGAAATTTCCCGAAATGGTATCCGACCAACAAAATAACCATACGAGCCGAATAATGAATCAAACAATCAACAAGAAATCGATTTAATTAGCACGAATATGATCGAACGAATAAACACGAGCACGAATATATCGAGAAGGTCCGCTGATTACCTCTCTTCGGGACAATTTACGAGCTCAGAAAAGGCACGAGTGAATGAAAAATCGATTGGACGGACGGAACTCGAAACGCCTCGAAAGCTCGAAACTCCTCGAATATGTCGCTGCTCGCGACTGGAAGGACGCCAACTATGAAAAACGTACGGCTCGGCTGCTTACAAACGGGGTCGCCGGAAAGAATGGCTTCTCCGGCCAAAGATGGGGTGGCTGCTGCAGGCTCTCACGATCGGTCTGCTCGGTGAGAAGGATGGCAGACGTCGGCTACCCTTGAAGGCTGACAACGACTGATGACGGGTGGGGTACTTTGAATCGCGATGTGAAGGAGACGACTCGGTCACTGATAAATCTGCTCAAGAAAACTCACGTGCGAGAATAAAAGAAAAGGAAATTGGGCCAAGATATTTACAACACATAATGGGCCAAATTTAAATACCAAGTGGGCTGGAAATAATATGTGAACTGGGCCGAAAATTTATCAATTGAGTTGGGAAAGATAGATCTGGGCCGAAAAAGATACAACGCAAATAACAAGAATTTCCCGGTCGATCCGATTGACGATAAGTAATAAATAAAAATTGAGCGACTTATTAAATTAATTAGACGACATCTAATTAAATCATAATAAGTCTAAACGAAATATGTCGAGCAATAATACCATAGGCAATTATTTCAAACAATAATAATAATACAAATACACATTTTAATTAAATATTAACACTTAGACAATTAGACAATTAATTACAATTTGACATATAAATCATTTTAGGCATTTAAATAATTTGGGCTAGAAATATCATATAAATTGGGTCGGAACCAATTTAATCGGCCGAAAGAAATATAATGCGACAACGAGAATTCCCGATGATGTGATTGACGATAAATAATAAATAAAATTACACGACTACGACCGGAAAATTAAATAAATAAATCCGGTAATATATATTTATCGCACACCATAATAAATATATCATCAAACAATTATTTCACTTTGGCAATTTAATAAAAATAAGATAATAATAATCCACATAATAATATCGCTTAGGCATTCAGTTCAAATAAATAATATTTAACATTCAATCAATAATAATAACAACAACAAATAAGGCAAATAATAATAATAAAATAAATAATAACTAATTCTCAAATATTCAATAATTAAACGGGGCATTACAATCTATCCTCCTTAAAATATTTCCGTTCTCGGAAATGCGAAAGAACACACATCTAAAAGGTAACGACGGACTCGAACGGAAAATTTCCAATCACGAGGTCCGGGCATCACCCTCCAGAACTCGATTTCGTTCCCATGAGTCCTATCGCCTTATACTCGAAAGGCATGTACTCACATGCAGGAACCAATCCGACTCGCCCATGCTCATATGTTTACCTTTTTGCTTGGGAGGGTGATCAGTCCTGCCCGAGCTCAGATGCACATCCTCTTGCAAGGGACCCAGATCGGTTTAGCCTATACTCATGAGTATCAATGACTTGCTTTGTATCTAACAACACACAAGACCTCGACGGGTCGTTCGGTGTATTGTCAGCGTACTCCGATTACCTCACCATCAAGGTGGTCACGTGACGCCAAGTTTCAGTCTCGTGCCCGAGTCACACCGATAACTTGCTCACGATTTTATCACAGACCGTGCACCTCCATTCGAGACCACAACACGGTACCACATACATAAAACATGACACCATCAAGCTCACATTCCCATGATATCGACTCCACTAGTAGAACGCAACCCTTATGCACAAACATAAGGCTTGACCCAAAGCAATACGACATTCCCAATTTACCGACTCGAGAAACTCTCAAGTAAAGCATAGGGACTCATCAACTACACTCCTTAATTAAAAATCATCAATTAAGGATTTACACACATTTTAGTGGGACTTGGGGCTCTCGGTTCAAGGTTCGGGGTAACATAAATAGCTCAGCAAAAACTGGTCGGTTAACGAATTGAATCGAAGGTTCGGGGTTAGGGTACTGTCACTCAAGAGGCAGCACGCTCGCAGGAGCTGCATAAGCGGGGCGCTGGGACGCGTGCGTACCCACCTATTCGGAGACCAACTATAAGGTCGAGGCTTGGCCGCACACGCTGGCCTGAGGAGTTTGTGCGTTCGGTGATGGCGGCTGCAGTTCGCATGCGAGTCAACGGTCGGCCGCGCGCAAGCCTCCCGTCTCTCAGCACGGTCGTGCGTGCTCAGCCACCACTTCGCGTGGCTACACCCAGTCAGGGTCGGCGTTTGGTCCAGGTTTTCACAAGAAGTTACAATTCAAGGCTACCAAAAAGGAATGGTTTTACTAAATTTAAAAAAATTTTGGGTTCAAAACAACAACACATATATCAGGCGTTCATAATTTCAAAAGTTTCAAAGTCTCAAAAATAGCAAGGTGCAAGTTTGAGTTCCAAGTCCACCAACTTCCTAAAACAACAAAACACAATACGCCACAGATCTAACGATACTCGAATCTCAAAAGAACTCTCATGGCGATTCTCTCTAAGTCAGCGGCTTCTGCCGAGCCATTAAATAGATAGCTCGCCTCGGGTCTTCCGACTAACAGCGTCGGCCGACACGTCAGCTCTTCCTCGGGTACCTAATCGCGTCAGCAGTCCTAAACGAGCGCAACTCACTTCTCAATCTTCACACTTTAGAATTTGAACGCGAAGTTCCTCCCGGAATTCCGAAAAGGAGGAAGAGAACAAAAATTTTACGATGAACGAAATTTAGAATAAGGACGGGTCCGCACTACGCGATGTGCTTGTTTCTGACTCGTCTATCCTCCTTAAAATGCTTCTACATAATCTTTAAAGGTAGAAAAACGCTCCATCTCGACAACAGCAAGAGACAACACAGAAGCACTTATAGGCGGCGAGCTCGGCTCGCCAAGCACCTACGTTAAGTTCAGATGATATAATCAACATCTATTTGACTTAAACGGAATTTACAATTATACTCAGCCGAACGTGATTCGACCAAGTTGTTCGTGAAGTCTTGTAGACGTTGGAACCCTTAAACTCGACATTAAGACTCAACCAAATACACATGGGAGTTCACATAATCCAAAACAAACATTGACCAAGTCAACCCCTTAAAGAAACAGAAAACGAGTCAATTTGCTGTTTTAATTGCAAAAGTCATATATTTAAAAATACTAGATTTAAATCACAAAAATGAGTTGATCAGGTTATCATACGAATTTAACTCTGAAATTTAACTAAAATTTCACCTCTCAGAGTTACGTAAAACCTCCAATTTTCAGCCCCAAACTCAAAGCATGCTAATATATAAAATTCGAGCAAGTTTATGGCAAAAACGAGCATATAACAGCAACCAGATCAAATGAATGAATTTAGTCATGAAACTTTTACCCAAGCAGTAACAACATTAGAACAGAAATATATAAAATTTTCAGCAATTAACATCAATTATCCAAATTTTTTAAAATTAAAACTAGTTTATGCTGATTTGGAATTTTCAATAAGACCGACACAATATGAATCCAAATAAATCCCATATTTTTGTATGCTGAAATACATCACAAAATAGGCCTAGCCATAATTTGTCAGCAATTTAGCACAACAGATAAATTTATTAAAATTAAATTACGAATCTGTAGAATTC
The DNA here is from genome assembly GCA_008636005.1 of Striga asiatica. NCBI lineage: Eukaryota > Viridiplantae > Streptophyta > Magnoliopsida > Lamiales > Orobanchaceae > Striga > Striga asiatica. The sequence goes on from BKCP01004850.1 coordinate 525,265, forward strand.
ATCAAATAATTTTTAAATATAGCAAATGATGTCCAAAAATTTTAAAAATATTATACATCATATAAAACATACAGGAAGACAACATACTCAAATTTCATAATTTTTGGAGCACAAATCAATTTAATAGGCATTTAACAAGATTCTGCTCAGAATTTTATACAATTATCAAAAATAGCTATACTTATCATTTTAATCGAAAATTTTTACACAACATGTATCTCTAACAGAGGGATGAGCACACAAAATTTAACAGCAATACAAGCATCATACAATTTATTATAATTTATATACTAAAACAACGACTAGACAATTTCATTAATTCATACCCAACTCATTTTACTACGAATCCGTCCGAAGTCTTCGCTATAAGACTAAGGACAATATGAGTTCCAACCCACAGCGACTCTATCACGATTCGTCGAGGTCTCGTTCGATTTCTCAAAATCGAAGAGATTGTCTACATATATACAACATATATTTAAACCGATTTCAAACTCATGAATACAAAATTAACATAGGCATATACACATCTGATGGTCTTAGTAACCATGGTTACAGACCACCGAATATCCCACACTTGAGACTTCTTCGGTTGTCTGCTTCTTTCGTTTAAACCTTCTCTTTTCGAGATGGCTCGCGAATGGTCCTCTTTCGAAGACACCAAAATACATCGAGAGGACTGTTATACACAGAACTCAGCTCGATAACACCATATCAAATTTCTAAACAAACAAAACCTCAAGTTAGAACTTAACTCTATATCGCTAGAGTTCAAATTCATACAACTACGGTTCACCACTCATATAGAGGTCCAGAACGTTTAAAAGTAGGAGGATAAATTCCTAAGCCCCAGTTTCATTTCAGTAATCAATAACCAATTAATGCACAACAATCTTAAGTCATTCAGGTACTCATACCTGAGCTGGCGCGGCACGACGAGAGCGAGTGGTCATTACTATATCATAGCATTCAATTATTTCTCAGAGTTCTCATAATTCGTACATACCAGTCTACAGAAACGCAGACTGGCTTTGATACCAAACTGTAACGCCCCACTTTTATTTGTCGAAATTCAGAATAAATTTTTCAAAATTTATTTCAAACACTTGAGGCGCTACTCATTTTCCAAAAACAATTCCAACAATCTCACATATGCAATTCCCAACAAGTTCAAAATTCATAAATAGTCAACACCCAAACCGGGTTCGTGACATCAACACCCAAAAATGGGTTCATCAAATCCATAAATACTAGGGAGTACACTCCCTATCGATAATCCAGTACTCAACATAAATCAGGAATGCATAAATCATAATAAGCAATTTAATGCAGCGGAAATAAACGATAACATAACCACCACTCGCCTCCCTCTGTCGTGCCCGCAACTATTAACCTGCATCAATGAAGAGCAGGTGGGGATGAGCACAATAGGAAATCGAGGTGCTCACCACTATGCAATAAACATTTATATATCAAACGGTAACAGCGAAAGTATGATCACAGCATGTATATGAATCAATTAAATATCCCAGGTTTCATCATAAATTCACAGTGTTCAGACTCATGTGCACATCTATACCAATAGACTACTGCCGGTAGATGTATCGAAGGCCCTCGCTCGGGTCATACTTCGAATGCCCCAAGGGCTCTACATCTATGCCCTCCGGTCCTACACATCGAATCGCCCCACGGGCTTCCATCGATGCCCGGTCAGTAGGAGTAACCCCTCGGGTTTTCATTTCATAAATACGGGACAACCGTTCGACGGCCGGTACAGCTCACATCGAAGGCTACATGATTCGTAAGCATGCATTGATCATATTCAAGTAAAGTAAACAATTTATTGCATAGACAATTTTTAAATAAAACCCACCTGGAAAATCGGGTAGAAAAAGCACACAATTAATTCGGTAGGTCGGTGAGGCTCGACTCCTCAGACACCTACATTTTAAGTGAGATAATAATCAACAACTTATCTCACTACTCGCAATTAACATAAAAAAAAATCACACTTAATCAAAAATAATGATTAAAGGATTTTATCGAATTTTTCGTGGACTTGGAACTCTCGAATTTTTAAAAGAAAAGACCCGCGGAACAAAAATAGTGTCTCGGGACTTAGAATAGTTTTTCCCAAATTTTTCTCATTTTGAAAATATTTTCAAAATTGAAATCGGTATTAAAACAGGCTTCCGGAACTCAAAATAGTCAAAAAGGTCGCATTAGGACTAATATCAGAAAACTGGGCCAGAAATAATGAGGAATGGGCCAGGACCGCACGCAATTGGGCCTGGAATGCACCGCAAATGAAAACGGGCTCGCGGGCTGAAGTTCTGCCTGGAAGTGGGCTGAACGCGGGCTGAATTTGGGCCAGGACGCTGGGTGAAGGAACGGGCCGCGCGGCCCGCGCGCCTTAAGAACAAACCTGGGCTGGCTGGGCGAAAAATAAATAAAAACGCTGCAGGAGGAGGGTTCGAACTCAAGACCTCTCGCACAAGACTTAGCATAGGATGCCACCGCGCCACACGTCTTGGTTGAGAAATAATTGAAAAGAATGCTACTAAACTTCAAATTTTGGGATGCTAAATAAATTTACAAAAAGGAAGGAAAACCTGGGCAACAGAGAGCATAAAAGAAAAACACGCAGGGAACTTTCAACGAAAACCGGGCATTTGAGAATTTAAAACGTTATCGAAATAAACATATTTTCAGCGCTGGAACATTTATAAAAATCGGGTTTTCGGGCCGAATTAATAACACAAAAAGGCTCGAACGAAACATAAATAAACGAGACGACTCGTAAAATTACTACGAGTCTCCGAATCTCATACGAATATACAAAGTGACATCATGAATCAATTTTTACAAACGAGAGTTTCGATTTTCCACGAAATTTCCCGAAATGGTATCCGACCAACAAAATAACCATACGAGCCGAATAATGAATCAAACAATCAACAAGAAATCGATTTAATTAGCACGAATATGATCGAACGAATAAACACGAGCACGAATATATCGAGAAGGTCCGCTGATTACCTCTCTTCGGGACAATTTACGAGCTCAGAAAAGGCACGAGTGAATGAAAAATCGATTGGACGGACGGAACTCGAAACGCCTCGAAAGCTCGAAACTCCTCGAATATGTCGCTGCTCGCGACTGGAAGGACGCCAACTATGAAAAACGTACGGCTCGGCTGCTTACAAACGGGGTCGCCGGAAAGAATGGCTTCTCCGGCCAAAGATGGGGTGGCTGCTGCAGGCTCTCACGATCGGTCTGCTCGGTGAGAAGGATGGCAGACGTCGGCTACCCTTGAAGGCTGACAACGACTGATGACGGGTGGGGTACTGAGAGGACGCCGGCTATAAAGGTTCAGGTCGCCGGAAACAATAGAAGGTTTGAACAATTCTTCCTCAACCGAGATATTTGAAGTGAGCGACGGACGTGTGACTGATGGAGGAGGAAATATCGCAACAAATTTTTGAATCGCGATGTGAAGGAGACGACTCGGTCACTGATAAATCTGCTCAAGAAAACTCACGTGCGAGAATAAAAGAAAAGGAAATTGGGCCAAGATATTTACAACACATAATGGGCCAAATTTAAATACCAAGTGGGCTGGAAATAATATGTGAACTGGGCCGAAAATTTATCAATTGAGTTGGGAAAGATAGATCTGGGCCGAAAAAGATACAACGCAAATAACAAGAATTTCCCGGTCGATCCGATTGACGATAAGTAATAAATAAAAATTGAGCGACTTATTAAATTAATTAGACGACATCTAATTAAATCATAATAAGTCTAAACGAAATATGTCGAGCAATAATACCATAGGCAATTATTTCAAACAATAATAATAATACAAATACACATTTTAATTAAATATTAACACTTAGACAATTAGACAATTAATTACAATTTGACATATAAATCATTTTAGGCATTTAAATAATTTGGGCTAGAAATATCATATAAATTGGGTCGGAACCAATTTAATCGGCCGAAAGAAATATAATGCGACAACGAGAATTCCCGATGATGTGATTGACGATAAATAATAAATAAAATTACACGACTACGACCGGAAAATTAAATAAATAAATCCGGTAATATATATTTATCGCACACCATAATAAATATATCATCAAACAATTATTTCACTTTGGCAATTTAATAAAAATAAGATAATAATAATCCACATAATAATATCGCTTAGGCATTCAGTTCAAATAAATAATATTTAACATTCAATCAATAATAATAACAACAACAAATAAGGCAAATAATAATAATAAAATAAATAATAACTAATTCTCATATATTCAATAATTAAACGGGGCATTACAATTCTGCACATACATATTTACCATCGAGAATAAAAAATTCACAGATTGAAGCAAGGAAGATGAAATAAATTGAAATCACGAAGGCATTACAACAAATGGAGCCAGGATCAAATAAACAGGGCAATTAACTAATCTTCCCCTTCTCTTTTCAAATACTTAACCCAACAAATAATTAGGCCATAAGAACCGAGCAATAACCTCTGAAAATACGCACAATGACAGCGTACTTTACAACTTCAACATCCAAGCTCAAAATGCTTTAAAATTCCCTTCAAAATTAAACAAATCGGAGTACAACAAAAAGGTCTCAAGGCTGGCCATTAATTATGATTTTCAACATTCAATAAACACCACAAACAAGCCACGAAAACACAATATTCAAGCACCTCACATATAAACTGATTCTTACGCATATTTTCGGCCATAAAAAAAAGATNAAAAAAAAAAAAAAGAAAAAACAAGATAAGTCTCAGCTATATACCTCTCGTCAGAAAATAAAAATCGTGAAAAGGTTCGGGTCTCGGCTACAAAATATCGGCTCTCTTTTCCGGGAAAAATTGGCCCGGTTCGCTGCAGCCTGGACACTCACACGTCCTCGGAAGCGGCTCGACTGCCACTGCTCAAACTCCCGGTCGCTGCTCGGAACAAAGGCGCCTCGGACCACGAAATGTCCACACTCGGATAGTGCTCAAATCACCGGAAAAAGGCCCTTAGCCCGAGCAATCTCCAAACGGCGGCTGAATGGCGTGACTGGGCGGGAGTCACAGAGGCGAGGTTGCAGCGGAGGAGTCGCGGGCGCGCAGTGGAGGGCTTCTGCTAGTTCTCGGTGATGTCTCGCGGAGAAGAGTTCGCCGGGAAGGAGGCTGCAACGGCGGAGGACATGCTCGCGGGCGGAGGAGCAGGCTCGTCGGAGGTCGGGAAGGCTGGCGAACAGGGGACAGTTCTCTTGAGCGAGGAAGAGGATCGATGATGGCGATCGGCGGTGGAGCAGCGTCGCGAGGCGGATCGCGGCTGTGAAGGGTCGCCGGCGGCTGCGGAGGAGCAGCGATGGAGCTCGCGTCTGGTGGTGTCTCGCGTGGTGTCTCAACGAGGGAGATGACGGCGACTCGCGGACAGGGGAAAGAGGGGGTCACCGGAGGGAGGCGCGCGGAATAGCAGTCGCAGACGGAGATGCTTGCAGGCTCGTCGTCGAGGCTTCACGATGGTGGGATTTCCGGCGAGAGGAAAGGATGAGAGGCGACGGGGCGTTTTCTCCTTCTCAGCGTGAGAAGGAAGATCGACAATGGCGAGACTGATTTAAGAGAGGGAGATGAAATTCTCTGATATAGAAACGAACGATAGGGAGAGATCGATGACTGTGGGGCGATGAGATTTGCGTGAAAAAGGCTGCGGGTTTGGAGAAACAGGGAAGAAGAGATATATGTACATATATATATATACAATAACCTAGGTTTAAAATAATATCTTGATCACAAGATTAAACACACACTCTCAACCGGTTAGGAATAGGGAAAAAGGAAAAAGAAATAGAAATCCGGTTTTAAATGGCTGGGCCGAACCGGGTTCGGTTCGCGGGCCGGTTAGGTTTACGCGGGTTAGCCCGAAAAAATGGGCGAAGGCGCGGGCTGGATTTTCGGGTTCAGTTCGCAAATTAAATTGGCTCACGGGCCCGATTACAATTCAAACGGATTAGGCCCAATTTCAATTCCAACAAAAATTTTCGGGCTCGATAACGAATTCAACGCGCGATAAAGAAAATAAACCGAACAATATATATTTTATATATATATATATATATATATATATATATATATATATTAATACACATTATTCACATTTGATAATTTAATAAAATCACGAAAATCAATTAAACAATTAGACATTTAGCATTTAATCACATTTTGGCAATAAATAATCTTATGGCATTTAAGAAAAATAAATATAAATATTATCACAAAATAATAACAACAATAATAATAATAATAAAAATAATATTAATATTCTCAAATAATCCACAAATAAATGGGGCATTACAGTGTCCCATCGGCAATCATTCGTTGACAAGTGGCCTTATTTTATTGTGCTCAAGATCGTGTTTCTATTAGGGGCCTCCCTTATAAGATTTCGAACAGGGTGCCGACCTCTCAGTTGAGAGAGCATGGTGCCGACCTCGAGATCGGCTCTACCCACCGTTCCCGGTGGCTTTGATTTTTGCCCAACTCGGCACCCACGGACAGTTTTGGTGACCGGCTTCTTCGGTTCGGCCGGCCACCGCTCGGCTCTCAGTCTTTTGGACCGGTATCCTTATTGGGGCCGGACTTGGATATTAACATACAGGCCCCCGAGCTCGGGTGAGGTCCGTCGTGCCTCTCCTGAGGTCGTCTCTTATCAGTTGGATCCGAGCTGGGCCCATCGAATCCGTGTCCGACCCTTTTTTGAGGTCGGCATCTCCACTACACTTGGTGTATGTACATGGTAACCGAAGAGGTGCGGCAATTGTATTCACACGGGGGCGACACGTGGCAAATTGACAGCCAAGCATTTCAAAAGGACGTGACGGCTGGCTTCCTCCGGACGCTTCGGTTTCGTTTTAAATTTTGAATTTCAAAAGACTTGCACACGTGTCCGTGCCTTATTGGTCTGGCGACCTTATATATATCCCTTCTCATGGATTTTCTCACTTTTCCTACCTTCGAAAAATTTGGACCTTCAAGCATCCAAAAGCTGTGCGAATTTCGAGCTTAGCCCAAGAATTTTCCGGCGACGTTCTTCGGCTACTTTTTGGTAATTCTTACTCCGCTTATTTCTTACTTTTCTTTCTCGTCTTTTGGTCGCGATGTCTTCTCCTCCGAGATCTACGGGCGACTGCGGCGACTCCACCGGCGAGGGCGGCGATCTTTTCCGGCAGGCGGACGTAATCCTCACCGCCGTCCCTATTTCTGTGGTCCGACCGGACTGTTCGGCGGCGGAGACCACCTCTGGGGGCGGGGGCAACGATCCCGGCGCCCCTTCGTCACCGCTACGGGAGGGCGATGGTGCTGATCCGGATCAAACCGCTATTGCCGACGTCGACCTTGTCGACCTCGACTTTCTGGACACTGACTCTGACGTTGACCCGGATCTGGTCGACGAGACTCTCCGGGGGGACACCAGCGGCCGAGAGCGCGTCCCTATGGGAGACGCGTCGATCGATGCTGCCCTCGAGGCGGTGACTATCGTCCCGCCTGGGTTCTGGCGCCGGCCCAAGCGGGTTTGGGCGACGCCTAACCAGATGACGGCGTGGAACACCGTGTCGGTCCTGGACGATGCCGACCTGGCCCAACTACGGGGAAAGTACAACTTCGGACCTGGGGTTCGGATATTCGTGCCCTAACCCGGGGAGCGGATCCATTGCCCACCTCCGGGCTGCATAGGGGTTTATCGGCACAGCATCCATTTGGGCCTTCGCTTCCCTTTGCCCGGCGCGCTCAACGACATTCTCAGCGAAATCGAGATCGGTATCAGCCAGTACGTGCCGACGGTGTTTCCTCGGCTCGTGAGCTTGATCGTCTTGTTCCGCCGCCAGGGCTGGCCCGACCCCACGGATGCCGAGGTGAAGGCGCTATTTTCCTTCAGGCGCTCCGGTGAGACGGGCAATTATTACAGCTCGGTACTACCGGGTATCGACAAGTCGCTGGTGGCTAAGCTGCCGGAGACCCTTCACGGCTACATGCCGAAGTGGTTCTGGGTCGGTGGCGAGTGGAAGACCCAGGATGCCACCCGGCACCCACCGACGCATTTCATTTCCCATGCTAGTAAGCTTATTCTCTTTTTCCCTTCCGTTATTTACTGATTTTTCCTTTTTGTTCTAACAGGTCATACTTTACGTTTTCAGTCCGCAGCACGAGCCCGGCACCTAGTTCCTCTCTTGCCACCCGAGTCGACACTTTGCTGAGACTCAACCCAGAAAGTCGGCACTACTCGGTACTCACGAAAGAGGAAAGTCTACTCGCCAACAACCCCAGCCAGGAGATCATCGACAGGTCGTTCAAGCCAGGTATGACTTTACTCCTGTTCGGCATCTAAACGTTTCTCGGTATCTAATTATTTATCGGCACCTAATTGGCACTCTGTCTGATTGTCGCTCCTTTGCAGTCTATTACCCCCTCCTCAGACTCAAAGGGTTTGAATCGGCGAAGGCCGCGAATAAATACCGTCGCAAGCACCCGAACCCCTTGAAGGCCAGAACAACTGCCGCAATGTCTGGGCGATTGAACTTGGCGAAGAAGAGGGCGGCTCTGAACAAGGAGCCTCAAGATGCCGAGGTGACCGTTGCGGCGGCACCTGAAGCTAGCCCGGCCACCTCCCAGGCCCCGCGCGCGACCATACCGGAGCCACGCCTGACGAGGCGCCAAACCAGGGAGGAGCCGAGGTCGACCGGCGGCGAGGCCCCAGGCGTGGGCGCCGGGGACTAGGCCGCTGCCAAGAAGAAGAAAGGCGCCGAGGTGGAGGGCTCGGGCCTCTCCCAAGAGAAGGCGGCACATATCCATCAAGACGGGGCGAACACCTTCGTCCCAGTCGATGCCGAGCGAAGGGCCCGCTTGGCTAAGTCTCTTCCCGGCTTTCCAGATGACTGGTATCTGGACCTTCGTGCCGTGGATGGGGTTTCTGTCCCCAACCAGTTTGGGGTCCCCGACGAGATGATTCAGGCGGCTCGGCTCCCACTGGTCGTTTGGACCCCGGCAGCCCAAGCCACTGTCACCCAGCTCTCCACCCCGTCGCTCATACAGCATGCGGTGGGGACCATCTCTCGTGCGCTGGTCGAGCTCGTCCAGGCTGCCGATAGGTCCCAAAAGGCCCTGGCCGACCATCGCAAGCTGGAGGCCGACCATGACATGTGCCTGGGGAAGATCGCCTCCCTGAAAACTAGGCAAAGCATGCCTCCGACTTGGAAAACCGTCTCGTGCTGGCGGAGGCCGAGACGAGAAAGGCTGCCGAGAAGGAGATCGAGGCCACTCGGACGGCGAGGCTGGCTGAGGAGCTAAGGAAGGAGAGGGCCGCCTGTGCTGCTAGGGAATTCGAGCTGGGGGAGCAGCATGCCAAGGCGATGACCGAAGAGGTGGATCGATATGTAGCCCAGCTCGACAAGCTTCAGGCCCACGTCGTCACCCTTCAGAAGCAGCTCGATGCGCACACTGCCGAGTTGGAGAAGTATGTCGATGCGGAGACCTCGGAGGGTGGCCGCCCCCGCATCTCGCTCCGCCTGCCGACCTACCCGGAGGTTCAAGAATTGTTCAGCAAGGACATCATGGCCGATATGGACTCCGGGGTCGGCTACAACCTCTTCTGGCTCTTCCAGTGGCTCGATGCCGGCCTGCTCACCTTGGAGGATTTTCGCAAAATCATGCGGGCGAAGATCTCCAAGCACAGGCTGGATGCCGAGTTTGAGGGGTTGGTGTGCGAGGTCGACGAGGAGGAGGCCGCGCTGGTCTGCCGCCAGAGGGGTTGGTCCGATGACGAGATCGTCGGCTTCGCCAACTTCGGCGCAACGCCTCGTGACGAGATGCGTCTGAAGCCTGGTGAGGTCCTCTCCGGCTATACACCCTTCATGCTGCCGACCCGGGACTTTGCTGACGAGGCTGACCCCTCTCGAATATTGCGGGGGACGCATGACCACGAGACCGGATCCTCGGGTGCTGCTGAGGGTGAGAGCGGCGCCGGCCAGGGTGACGGTGAGGACGCTGTCAAGGGTGCCGGGATGGAGCCGGGGCCTTCTGACTCGACCGCTGCGAACGTGGCCCCCGATGCTTCCTTTGGCCAGTAGTTTGGTCCCGGCCTGCGAGCCGTCATGTCGGCCGCCTGTGGCCTTGTTTTGGTTATGAACATTTTAATTGCTTTTCTGGCCTACGAGCCGTGTTTTGAAAAACTTGATTTGTGAACGCTTTTTTATGTTTATTTTGAATGGATGTTTTTATTTGAATGAATGGATGTTCATGCTTTTTTACTTATGCGCTTTTGCAATTTTCGACAACGTATGGGCTTGGTGCCGAGTTAAGCGCTTGCTTATTTAGATGGCCGGGCCCTGCGGTTGGACTCGGCACTTTCTATTTACCTGGCCGAGCCTGAGATGGGGCTCGACACTTTTTATTTACTTGGCCGAGCCCAAGGTTGGGCTCGACACCTTTTATTTACTTGGCCGAGCTCGAGGTTGGGCTCGGCACTCTTATTTACTTGGCCGAGCCCGAGATTGGGCTCGCCACTTTTTATTTACTTGGCCGAGCCCGAATTGGGCTCGGCACTTTTTATTTACTTGGCGCATTACCTGTCTCATCCATTCGTGGGATCGGACGATGGCTTGGCCATGTCGAGCTTTGCGTTTGAGCTCGTCGTTCATTTCTTACGTTGGCGCTGCGGCCTTACCGGGCTACTTTGCCGAGCCGGCTCGTGCCGGCCTGGTCATCGTTCTGACCCGACCTGCACATAATTATGTGGCAGCTTACCTGACCGGTCTCGTGTTCGGACTCGGGGTATTATTGGCCTGACTGGGCTTCCTAGTTGAGCCCAGCTAGCGCCGACCAGGTCATCATACTGATCCTGGCCGACACTTTGTTCCTTACGTTAATTACGCCGCTTCGACTCGACCTATACTTACTAAAGACAAACGTAAATACATAAAAAATCATACATCTTTACAATGTTCATTTATTTTTTACAAGGTAAAATTACAAAAATGAAAATACTAGATTGTCCTAGACCTATTGGTAGAACTTTTTCAAAAACGCCAAATTCCACGGGTATTGGTGGGGGGTGCCGTCCAGGTGTTCGAGACGGTAGGCCCCGTGTGGGAGGACCTCGCTGATCATGTAGGGACCTTCCCACTTCGGCTTGAGTGGTCCGGGATCGGGTTCCGTTACCCTTTTTAGTACCAAGTCGCCGACCTGGTAGGAGCGGGACTTGACTTGTGAGTTGATGTATCTTTCACTCCGTCTTTTGTACGCTGCGTTTCTGAGCTCTACTTGTGACCGGTGCTCGTCTATCAGGTCGAGGTTCACTCTCAACGACTCGGAGTTGGATTTTTCTTCGAAGTGAGTTACCCGGAAGGTTGGGGCGCCGAGTTCGACAGGCACCATCGCTTCGGTCCCATATGCCAGGGAGAACGGCGTCTCTCCCGTGGATGACCTGGCCGTGGTGCGATACGACCATAGTACGTTTGGGAGCTCCTCCGGCCATGCCCCTTTCGCGGCTTCAAGTCGGACCTTGAGCCCTTGTTTGATAATTTTATTTACAGCTTCAACCTGGCCGTTGGATTGGGGGTGGTAGGGTGTTGAGAAGAAGTGTTTGATGCCGTGCTTTTCACAGAATGCCTCCAGCTTTTTCCCTTCGAACTGTCTTCCGTTGTCGGTGATTATCGATTTCGGCACCCCGAAGCGACATATGATGGATTTCCATAGGAAGTCGATCATTTTCTGCTTGGTGATAGTGGCAAGCGGCTCGGCTTCTGCCCAATTCGTGAAGTAGTCCACAGCGACGACTGCGTACTTCACTCCGCCCTTTCCGGTAGGTAGGGGGCCAATCAGGTCGACACCCCACTTGGCGAACGGCCACAGGCTGAATATGGACTTCAGGGGCTGTGAAGGTTGGATGATGTTCGACGCGAATGTCTGGCATTTTGCGCATCTTCGGGCTATGTCCAAGGCGTCCTTTTTCAGGCTAGGCCAGTAGTATCCTTGCCTGAGAACTTTGTGGGCGAGGGCGTAACCGCCAGAGTGGTTTCCGCATACGCCTTCGTGGACTTCTTTGAGAATGTAATCGGCGTTCTTCCCGTCTATGCATTTGAGCAGAGGTGTTGAGTATCCCCTCTTGAACAGTTCACCGGCCATGATCGTAAACCGAGCTGCCCGGGTACGGAGCTGTCTGGCCTCTTTTGGGTCAGACGGCAATGGACCGGTCTCGAGATACGACCAGATCGGGACCATCCAGCTCGGTTCCTCATCCGCGAAGGCCTGGTCGGCGCTCATCACGGAGATGCCGAGCACAGAGGGTTGTTCCTTGTGAGCGACCTGCACATACTCGACGCTCTCCACCCCGGCACTTGAAGCGAGGCGGGCCAAGGCGTCGGCCTGCACGTTTTCCGTCCGTAGAATGTGCTCTATTCGAGTCTGGAGTTTGGCTAATTTTTTCTTCACTAGTCCCAAATTGGGGACTAGTCTTGGCTCTTTGACCTCGAACTCTCCAGAAATTTGTTTAACCATCAGCATCGAGTCGGAGTATATAGTGAGGTCGGTCAGACTCATGGCTTCGGCCAAAGCGAGCCCGTATAGCAATGACTCGTATTCGGCCTCATTGTTGGTAGCCGGGAAGAGGTATTGAATCGAATGACAGAAGAGCCTTTTTTGGGGATCCACGAGAACGACCCCCCCGCCCGCTCGTCCGGCAGTGGAGGACCCGTCTACGTACATCACCCAAGGTTCCTCGCCTTTCATTTCCTCGACTCTCGGCGTGAACTCGGCTATGAAGTCCGATAGTACCTGCCCCTTCATTGCTGTTCGGGGTCGGTACTGGATATCGTATTGCTCTAGCTCCACCGCCCACTTGACCATTCGGCCTGAAGTGTCAGGTCGATGTAGGATTTGTCTTAGCGGGTAGGCCGTGAGGACGGTGATAGAATACTCCAAGAAGTATGGTCTGAGTTTTCGGGCCGCGGTCACTGAGGCAAAGGCAAGTTTCTCCATCGGTGGGTACCTCAGCTCGGCATCATGGAGGGCCTTACTCACGTAATAGATCGGGAATTGGCCTGAGTCCTCCTCCCGGATCAGGGCGGCACTTACGGCTACCTCGAAAATTCCAAGGTATAGGTAAAGCATCTCACCCGGGCGGGGTTTCTGCATCGTCGGGGCCTGGCTGAGGGTCTCCTTGATGGCTTCTAACACCTTCTGGCAGGCCGGCGTCCATTCGAACTTGTGATTTTTCTTGATAGCATCGAAGAAAGGTTTGCAACGGTCGGTGGACTTCGAGATGAACCTGCTCAACGCGGCGAGTTTACCAGTCAGGCTCTGGACTCTTTTGATTGACGTTGGCGGTTGGAGGTCTTGCACGGCCTTGATCTTCTCGGGGTTCGCGTCGATGCCGCGCTGACTGACTATGTATCCCAAGAATTTTCCCGAGCTGACGCCAAAAGTACATTTTTTCGGGTTTAACTTCATGGAATAATCACGCAAAATGAAAAACATTTTATTAAGATCGTTAACATGATCAGACGCGTACACAGACTTAACTAGCATATCATCTACATACACTTCCATGCTTACACCTATCAAGCTAGCAAACATCTTATTAACTAGACGTTGGTAGGTGGCCCCGGCATTTTTTAACCCGAACGGCATCATGGTGTAGCAGTAGAGACCACGTGCCGAGTAGAAAGAGGTGTGTTCTTCGTCGTCCGTGTGCATGGGGATCTGATTGTAGCCGGAGTACGCGTCCATGAAGCTCATCAGCTCGTGCCCCGAGGTTGTGTCAACCATGTAATCGATGTGGGGGAGTGGGTAGCTGTCTTTGGGGCATGCCTTGTTCAAGTCGGAGAAGTCGATGCACAAGCGCCATGCCCCGCTGCTCTTCTTCACGAGTACCGGGTTGGCTACCCATGTCGCGTACTGGACCTCGCGAATGTACTCATTGTCTTTGAGCTTGATTACTTCTTCTTCTAAGGCTTGCTGTCGATCCGGGCCGAGCTTCCTTCGCTTTTGTACGACCGGTTTGACCGTGGGGTCGACCTGTAGCCGGTGACAGGTGACCCGCGGGTCGATGCCGACCATGTCTTCATGGGTCCACGCGAAGATGTCTGCGTTTTCCTGGAGGAACTTGGTCAGCTCGGCCTTCATAGGCCCCGGCAACTTGCTCCCAATCCGGAGCTGTTTTTGGCATGTCTCTTCATCAATGAAGATGACTTCGACCTCGTCCATAGGCTCGGCCCTCTTTGTTCCCCGCTTCTCCTCGTATTGGGTCCGGGGGTCGAGCTCGTCCTCCTCCGTGATTGGCCTCTTGCCGGCTCTTCTCCCCCTGTCCCGATCGAGGTCGGTCTCGGTGCCACCTTCAGTCTGGCCGGCAATTTCGTCAACCGGCAGGAGTGGGACTGCCGGATTTGCCAGCACGTTGTCGCTTCCCAGGTAGGGGTCCGTTGGCTCGGCACAGGGGGCTAGACTACCTGCCCCCGTATCGGGCTCCATGTTTACGGGGTCGGCACCCAGCGAGGTCAATGGGTATGAACCTGTCTGGTTTCCCAGCATGCGGTTGCCCCTAAGACCGTCGTGTGCCAACCCGATGTCTGTCACCTCGGCGTTGGCCTTAACGTCTACCGTATTTATCTCAGTGCGCGAGATGGTTAGAATGCATTCCCGCGCCTCTCTCTGATCCCCTCGGTGGGTCCCCTCCCTGTTGTGATTATTTTTGTTACGTTTTTTATTGTTATTTTACATTTATTTTCCCTCATTTTTAGGTCTTTTAGAAGGTCTTTCGGTCCATTTAGTTGTTTTTGGTTATTTTTGTTGTTATAGTGTTTATTGTGTATTTTGTGGTTTTTCGTGTGTTTTCGTGTATTTTTGTGTGTTTTTGTGTTTTTCCGGTTTTTGGTGTAATTTCAGGTATAATAAGTCTGGATTTTCGAGAGTTATCGTTTCCGACGCATTGGTATCGAGCCCCGTGAAGATTTGAGTTACAAGATAAATTGCTCTTTTGAGCATAGCTGGAAAGAAGAGCTCGTTAGTAACGCGTAGGAGAAAACGGAACTAAATTTCGAGTCCGAATGATCCCAAACGAGAAAAAACCGTAAAGCCGCGCAAGCTGTCCAAGCCTCGCGCCGCGGCCACTTTTCAGCATAACTTTGGGGCAACTTTTGTAACTAATTATGGCCAGTATATGACATTGAATTGAAGAGGGGTTCGTTAGCTACGCGTAGGAGAAAACGGAACTCAATTCCGAGTCTGGACGAGCCCGTACGAGCCAAAACCGTAAAACCGCGCAAGCTGCCAAGTCTTGTTCAACATGGGCGGCGCCCACTTTTCAAACATGGATGTTGGGCGGATTTTGGAAGATTTTGGGCTGATTTTTGATAGATATGCTAGCCATTAATGCATAATGATCTTAAGATGATTTTGATGTGATTTGGTCCCCTCTTGAACTAGTATAAATACATCATTTGTGAGAGGTCTTAAGGGGGGAGTTCGGAAATGAAGTTTAGCTTGAGTTCTTAGATACAAATATTAGAATTAGTACAAACACTTTCTAGTGTTCTTGATGTTCTTGTTCTTGTTTTTATTTTCATTTGGTACTTGAAACACTTGTGTGTGTAACTTTATTTTATGTTGTGAGTTAAAAATTCGAGTGTTTATCCAGTTAAAATCCGAGTGTTATTCTGTAAATTCCGTTCCGTTAAGACGTTATAAATTTATATTCCGATTGTTGTTATTGCAGTCGTAATTATTCTTATTGTTCCTAAAGGAATGATTATGAATATTATTACTACAATAATAATAGTTGTGGATACTTATTAATATATATATATATATATGTTATAAATATTAACTATTATTGCTTAATGTTATTGCTTATTTCTACTGTTGTAATTTTATTGCTTTATTTACTTTACGCACTTTACTCCCTGCCAATTACTTATCGCATATATATATATATATAGAAATATTATTATTATTATTATTAGTATTATTATTACTATTATTACTGTAATTTACTTTCTGCACTTTACTTTCTGCACTTTACTTTCTGCAATTTACTTTCTGTTTATATACTATTATTACTACTACTACTATTATTATTATTATTACTATTATTATTAATATTATTATTACTATTATTACTAATATTGTAAATTATTTCTGTTATTTACTGTTTTGCTTTTCCAGTTGACTTTCTGTTATTTACTGTTTTGCTTTTCCAGTTGACTTTCTATTATTTAATGTCTTTCTTCTGTTTCTGTAATGTTATGTAAATTTCTAGTTGTAATCAAGCAAAAATCTGGATTAATTTTCTGCATTATTATATATATAAAAGAAATTGAATTACACATAATATAGTTCGATTGACCAGTCCTTGAGATCGACCCGGGAAACGAGTTTTTAACTCGGTGCTCGGAAAAATATAAAACAAAATTTGCTACAACACTCCCCATCGGAAGTTGGGAACTTGAGGGAGTAGTGGAATATGGAGACGGCGGCCTTCAGCTTGTAGAGGGTTGTCCACCCCAGAATGGCGTTATACTCGCTTGGGTAGTCCACGATTTTGAAAGTTTCTAAGATTGTCTTCGTGGGCTGCCCCTTCTCCCTGAACCGGATTGGCAACGTGACTTGACCGACAGGGGCAATGGTCTGCCCGTTGAAGCCCTGGATCCGTTCCCAGCAGGGCTGCACTTCCTTCCTATCGATCTCCATCTTCTTAAAGGTCTCGTAGTAAAGGATGCTCGCATAGACCCCGGTATCGACCATGATGCGATGGATTTTTATCGCCATGATCGGCGCCGTGATCACCAAGGCGTTGGAGTGGGGGTGATCGAACAGGAAGGCGTCTTCATCGGTGAAGGAGATGGTGTTCGGAGTTGGCTCCGGTGCCGGTCGGTGGTCGGCGTACATCACCCTCTGCCCTACATGGAAGGCCTGACGGGCATAGGCCTTGGTCTGTCGCCTGGAGAGGAGGGACTCGCTCCGGCTTGTGTTGACGCGCCGGGTTGGGTAGTCGGCCGAGTCGGCCCCGGTTCGAGGGGACCGATCTCTCTTCCTGCCCCTAGAGGTGCCGGCCTCATCTTGATGGGTGGGACAGAAAGTCATGATTTTGTGGGGACCGCCCTGTTGTGGCTTCTTCCTCCGAGGATTCACGTCGACATCCTCGTCGCTGTCTTGGCCTTCCCCAAAGCGGCCCCCCTTCTTCCTCTTGTCTCCGGAGTGGGTGAACCTCCGAAGCTGGGGGTCATCGATTAGTTTGAGCAATGCCGAGATCTGATTTCGGCACCGGTCGGTATTGTGCCCGTGCGCCTTATGGTAAGAGCAGTAGCGGGTCTTATCCACCTTATCCTTGTCGGTGAACATCGGTTTGGGGTCCGGTAGCAACCCCTTGGCCTTGATCTCCTCGTAGACCGCCGCGGCTCCCACCGAGAAGACACCTTGGTAGCTTTCTTTCAGTTCCTCAGCCCTTTGTCTCCGCTGAGCTTGGATTTCAGCGAACGACTTGCTCGGCTTCCCCGATTTTTCTTCCTTCGCCTTCGCTTTTGTTGGTGCCGGCGCGGCGTCGAATGTGGGGATGGAAGAAGATTCCTCCGCCATTATGTAATCTTGGGCGCGGGCGAGGAACTCCTGGTAGGTGGTCGGCTTATTCTGACACAGGGACCACCTAAACAGCGTCTTCGGCCTTAGGCCGCCCTGAGCAGTGATCAACAAGGCGTCGGGATGGCACCGCTCCATATTTTGGACTCGGTCGTTGAACTGAGCGATGTAATCCTTGAGGCTCTCGTTCTCGCCCTGAATGATATTGGAGATGGACTCTTTGGGGGCGAGGTTGACCTGCGATCCGATGAAGTGCGACCGGAACGCCGACCTGAGCTGGGCCCAGGTGGAGATGGAATGGGGGTAAAGAGAATGATACCATCTCTGCGCCTTTGGCCCCAATGTCAAGGAGAACATGCGGCAGCGCAGGGCGTCAGAGGCACCGTGCAGGTCCATCCACGAGGTGTACAGACCGATGTGGGAGTCAGGGTCCGAACTCCCATCATAGAGGCCGAGCTGGGGTACTTGGATCTTCTTCGGGACGGCCTCTTGAAGGATGTCGGGAAAAGAGGCGAGGCGTTGTCTACGACCTGGGGAGTGGGTCGCGTGCGAGTCTGTGGATGGGCTGGGAGTGAAAGCTCACTCCTGGTGGGCTGTCGACCTTCCAGTTCGGCAATTCTGCGTTTGAGGGCCACGACTTCCTCAGTGTCGTGCCCTATGGCTTTGCCCCGCCTGATCACCTCCCGGAGATCATGGTTGGCTTGACTCTTGTCACCCAAGCGCTGGTGGACAGAGCGGCGAACGACCTGGAGGCTTCGCTCCGGCCGGCTCTCCCCCGTCTGCTCGGTAGGAGCCGGTCTGGTGCTTTTGTCACGGCAGTTCTGAGCCTCGCGGTTTGGTGACTGAGCTGTGGTTTTGGATTTCGTCGGGTTCCTTTGCCCCTCGGTCTCCTTCTCGGAAGTGTGGAGCAGGGTATTGTCGGGGTTCTCCGTGGGCACCACGGTGTTTACCCCGGCTGTTTGACTGGCGAGGGCCTTGGCGAAGACCCCCTTGAGGGCTTTGAGGACATCGGGGTGCTGCAGGGCCGCAGCAAAGGTAGGAGCTGGTGGAACTGGGACTATAGGTCCCTGCTGAGCACGACTGGAGGTCTCCCCGCCGTTACGGCCACGAGGCTGGGAGACGGACTGCTGGGTGGAGTCATCATGACCGGATGAAGGCATTTTGAGAAGTTTTTGGAAGTAGAAAGAGTGGGAAAAAGATGAGTGCGAAGTGGAGCTTCACAAGATCGAAAAATTGACACCAAGTAACTTATGGTGCCCTCCTTCTAGCACCAAATTGTTGACGGACTTTTCCGGTTAACGGTTAAGAAGATAAGAAGTGAAAAGGTAATGAGAAAAAGACAAAGAAATACGGTTTAATTATGATTTTATTGATCGATTGCGAGGTCGGCCTCTTGTACGAGGTCGGCACTTGTAGTATCCTTACAAATTCTTACAATGTTTTTACACGAGTCTAGAGAGAGAAAGTGTAGAGAGAGCTTTTTACAGTTGGGATTCAACAACCACAAAATAAATGAAGGGTTTGCTATTTATAGTGCTCTTTAATGCGGCACTGTTCAGGCACTGTTCACCGGTCTTGTCGTACAGTAGTTCGGCGAGACAGGCCGGCGTTTCTCTGACTGATTGTGAGTGATTTTCGGGTTTCCCAATCATTACCTGCCATGCATTTAATGCGGACGTGGGCTGCATTTAATGCGGACATGTTCTTTGGCCGAGCTAGACGTCCTAGTCCTGCGGACCAGTATGGGGTGTCCCATCGGCAATTTTTCGTCGACAAGTGGCCTTATTTTATTGTGCTCAAGATCGTGTTTTTATTAGGGGCCACCCTTATAAGATCTCGAACAGGGTGCCGACCTCTCAGTTGAGAGAGCATGGTGCCGACCTCGGGATCGGCTCTACCCACCGTTCCCGGTGGCTTTGATTTTTGTCCAACTCGGCACCCACGGACGGTTTTGGTGACCGGCTTCTTCGGTTCGGCCAGCCACCGCTCGGCTCTCAGTCTTTCGGACCGGTATCCTTATTGGGGCCGGACTCAGATATTAACAGGTTGATTAGGGATTAATTCAGCTTAATTATCCCTAAGCAAAGATCAAAGGAGTCACATGGTCATTGGGGATTATTTAATGTGAGTGGGACATTTTTATATTGCTTGTGTTTTGGACTTGTCCCCCACTACCTCAAGCCCGACCAGGAGCAGCATCTCTACCATATTTTAATTCCTTGGTCAGTCAAGATGCCCTGCCACTCCTCTCAATCCGTGCAAGTCAGCCCAAGGAGTCCGTGCCCCTCATCCATGCGCGTGTGGTGTGGACTTTGTCCCCCATTTGCTCACCTTGGTTCATCCGCCCATTTGCTCTACTTAAGGGACCTTTTCAGCATTTGTTTCAGCTCTTAGCCTCTTGAGACACTTAAACATTTTGAGATTTATAGCAAGAAATCAAGCCTAATTCTTGAGCATTCCCGCGCACGCACCTCGAGCCCGAGTGGAAGGAGTGCTCGTGTTCAGCCTGTTCCAGCTTAGTTATCTCGAGGCTTATCATTATCCAAGCATTATTTGGATTTTTATAAGTCTCTTGTGACTACCACCCTTAGCCATTTCAGCTCCAAGTTGAGACAAGTCACCAAGGCCGCGAGTGAGTTCTAGAAGGCCATCTTGGCACCAATTCGAACCTTGAGCAAGATAAACTCCTAGCTATCATTTTTCCCAGCTTATTCATGATAAAATAGGAATTATCATGTTTAAAAATGGTGCCATGCACGTTCATAATATGGAGTTTCAAATTTTTTAAGTTTAGTTCCTTAAATTCGAATTTTATGATACATGCATGAGATGGCCGAGTTTGATGGCTTAAAAATCCTCAAAAAATCTTAAGTATGACATGGTTAAAAGATTAGCATGCTTTGAGTTCATATGTTCGGTCAATTTGTTAAGTGAAATCGAGCCATTTTCACCTCCGAAGCCAAGTCTATATGCATGCATGTTATAGCCAATGTCCTAGCCTCAATAGCATTGATTTTTGATGTAGATTATTCGGCCCTAAGTCAATTTGCATGTTAAGCATGTTCATTTTGGTGACCTAGTGTGGCCTCGTGCCTAATCGGCCCCATAAGCCCATCTCCAAATCCAACTGAGGTCCCTCAGTGACTTTTGACATTTTTAAGTGTATTATGTCATATTATGTTGGGTTGGTTCAGTAGTCACCGGAATTAGTGGCCAGAAGTCCGGCAAGGACCGGCTAGGGTCACCAGCCGCGCCATTCGCGCGTCCATGCCTTTGTTATGAAGATCGTGTGTTCCGACTGTCGACAAGCCGCTCTCGCGCCTTAAATCGCACGATAGGTGTCTCGCGAGCCACGTGAGCGCCTCTTGAAACGAATAAAATTGCAAAAGAAATCAAGAAGAAATCTAAGGCAAAGTGTTTGAACAAAAGTTCGGGTTTTGTATTAATATTCCATGATGAATAATTCGAATGAGTACATAGGGTATTTATAAGAAAAACTAGATCTAGTCCTATGAGCACTATAATTCTAATCTATGAAAAATATATCTAATCCTAAGGTAACTAAATGTCTTGCATATCAAGACTTACCAAAATATAAAATATCCTACACTAAATAATCTCTTGCCAACATAAATAATCCTATCATTACTAACCTATCTATTACTCACGATAATAATTAAATAAATATGCTAACATAATACTAACCTAACTAACGCCACTATAATACCTAACAAATAAACTCACGGCTATTTAATTTCCTAATCTGATGAACTAACTATTACATATACTAATCTAACTACTAACTAAAATAATAATTAATCTAACATTATTCTTCTAGAATCTTTATTCCACGGCTCGCACGGCTCGCCTCGTGTATTTGCGCATCACGCCCACGTACACGTCTACGTGCTTCCTCACGCGGTGCTTTTGGGCTGTTGCCAGTCCAGCTCACGCGAGTCCCTCGTTCCAGCCACGTCCATGTGTAAGCGCCCATGCGCTCGTCCGCATTGCCTTCTCCTAGTCCTTCAAGGAGTCCATCTCTTGTTGACTTAGCGCGTGCGTGGCCGCACTTGACCCCGTCGTCTAATCTTTGTCCAATGAGGCTTACTGGATGTCCGTGCATAGCCTCGTTCCTCGCACTTGACGGTGCTCGACCCACCTAGCTTCGATCTGCTCATGCCTCGATCTGCTTGATACCACGAGTCTAGCCTCGATTCCTCCGACCTCGACCATGCGCGTCCTCGACTCCGCGAGCATCGTCCATCTGTTTGTCCTGCCGTCCGATCGACCTAGCGAGTGTCGATCACGTGATAGGCCCGTTCGAGCTCGCGAGTGTCGACCATCCGAGAGTCGACCACCCGACCTTCCTGTTCGGCCCATTTGGCTGTGACCCCTCATGCCGCATGCTCGTACTTGCTGGCTCGACCCTGTCGGCTTCCCGGGTCTCGACCATGCATGCCTACTCCAATGTGCGTGTTCGCGTCCCTGTCGTCGGATCATCTAGCGCACCCGCTCGTGTTGATGGATGCGCATCTTCACGTGTACCCTCACGCGCCTTGCTACGCGGCTCACGCGTATCGCGTGTCTACGCGTTGCGAGTTTTCCTCGCGTGCGGCCATCAAGAACCTCCTTTGCACATCCCCGATGGTTCGACTCGTGTCGTTCCTTTTGTGCTCGTGCGCCTCGTATACGGGCTCGTACCCGTCTCTTAGACCATGCATACGTGATTTTGGCCCTTTCCTCGGCCTTCTCGGGTCGTCTCGGCCATCAGCTCTCGGCGTCCTCGGGCCTCGAAACCCACATTCGCATCACTGTGCCGCATCGCAAAGGCAAGGTAGTGCCTCTGTCCGTGCCCGCGCCTAGCGCTCGCGAGGCACCACAGCCCCAGCGCACGCGACAGCGCCCAGCAGCGTCTGTCCGTGCCAGCCAGCGAGGTCTCAGCGCCAGTCGCGCCAGAGCACCTCCGACAGCGCCTGGCAGCGTTGTCCCAGCGTGATGAAGGATCGTGTGTTACATCTAGCTCGATTCGCTCAAAACCCGTGCTGACGCCTTGTTTCCTTTGCGATAGGTTGCTAATACGCGCGCCGACGCCTTCGTACTTCGCGATAAATGTGACGAAACTCGGATGTTGGTCCTATTCCAATCACTGTGACGAAATGTGGATGTTGGTCCTATTTCTATCACGAACTCTAT
>BKCP01004850.1:548260-558263 GCA_008636005.1 Striga asiatica
GGCCGGTCGCACCCACCTCGTGTCCAGCGCCGTGCCAGGGCTCCAGCAGGCCCGACACGGGACCGAGCCCGGCCAGTCCATGCAGCCCGTGACCACCCGGTCCAAAGTGAACCGGCGGTCCGACCCGGTTCGGTTCAACCCGACCCAGTTCAACCCGACCCGGTTCAGTTAGTTAGCGAACCGGCCGATTTAGCCGGCGGTTCGAGTAAGTTTTGGTTCGTGATTTTCAGTCCGAGTCTTATTCCGAAATCTAAGTGATTTTCCGAGCTAAACCGGATCAGTTAAGCATATCAGTCTAATTTTTCTGGACTTAGAATTATTTCAGTGAACCCTTAGAGCGTTCCTTTATGTCCGGATGAGTAATCTGATAGAGTAGAGCATCTTAGCATATTATTGTGCATATGACGAGCATAGTACTTAGTATATTTGTTTGCTTATACTTTTATGTAGCTTGAGGAGTCAGCTACCAGCACAGCCGCACTTACATATTTTCAAAGCAGATCAGGTGGGGACACAGTCTGGGTTATACAATGAGTTTAATAGTCGATATCACGTTCAGGTATGTATATGAGTTTTATCTGCTTGGGGTTAAGGGAGAGTTGTCCTTCCCTAAGTTCTGGTGGTGGCCCAGTTTGCCTTAAATATACCATCAGAGTGTGCACACGGTACCGACCAGAGTGTCCGGGAGATTACAGTTACCGGCCAGAGTGTCCGGGAGTTTCAGTTACTTATATATACCAGTTCTGTGATATCATTATTATTATTGCTGTTTACTTTAGAATGGGTTTTTATGGAGTACAAGTGGACCGTACTCAATCGCACTTTATATTTTCAAATGGCAGGGTCGGCGGGCAGGCGTGAGTCGAGTTGTGGTGGTTGTGGTCGTGGAGATGGCACAGCGAGCCGTTCCAAGGACATTTGTTATCATGTTTTGTATAACTAATATTTCCACGCATTTTCAGCCTTTCCGCTATGCTTGCTTTTATTTCGAACTTGCATGACAATACTTTCAGACTTAAATAATTTACCCAGTTCGCCAGTACGAACGGGACCACTTAAAAATGCAAGATTTGATAAAAGATTTAAATCTAATTTTCTTAAAGTCTAAACCAGTTGATAGACCTAGTTAAGGAAAACGGATTTTCAAAGCAAATAAGTTTTTAGCAGTATCCCGAGATAAGTTTGCATATGATTGTGAAATATTTATAAGCGTTTTCGAAGGTAACATTTGCGAAAAATTGGCCCTAGGTTGAGGGGTGTTGCAGTTGGTATCAGAGCACTTTTATGCTTCTGAATGTTTTAAAAGACAGGGAATTTTTGCAAAACTCGACCACACCACACTCACGCCGCGCCGACTACCAGTTAAGTGCATGCTGTAAAAAGTTTTTTAAAGTTTATATAAGCAAACTGTACTATGTCTATGCTCAATAGGATTCAGATAATCCGAACTTTAGATGCACAAAACCAGTATAAAACTCCTAGCAGTATCAGAAATGCCCTCTATCAGAATTCAGAACTCTAGATTTGAACTCTAGTCAAACTCTAGATTATCGAGTTATTTTCAGCAACTCGTCAAGAAATTTATGCCTATTCCAGTATTCAGCGTTTCCTTTCAGCCTTATTCAATTTCATCTCCTGTTCTGACCAAGTTACGCGGCTTATTCTCAGATGGCCCGTCGTCCGAACCAAGCTCAGAGAGAGATGACTCAGGCTGATGTAGTCACCCAGTTTCGCGGCTACAACCCAGATAATTTTCGGGGCAGGGAGATCCTCGCCTAGTTGATGAGTGGATCCAGGGTCTCGAGGCCATTTTCGAGATCATCGAGTGCTCCGAGAGGCACAGCATTTTGTGTGCCCAAGTCCAGATGACAGGAGACGCCAGGCTGTGGTGGAACTCCTATTGGGGCTTGCGCCCTGATGAGAAGGAGAACCTCACATGGCCACAGTTCAAGGAGATGCTGCGGGAGAAGTATTACCTGGATACCTACAAAGCTGAGATGGAGCGCCAGTTCTTGGCGCTTAAGCAGGGCCACTGCTCCGTAGATGAGTACGAGCGGGAGTTTGTTCGTCTCGGGTCCTTTGTCCCTTATCTGGTGGACACCGAGACGAAGAAGGCGAGACGCTTTCGTGATGGATTACTGTCAGCTATCCGTCACCACGTAGCGGGACATGGCGTCCAGTCTTACGCCGATGTTGTCGCTAAGGCCCAAGAGACAGACGCCAGTCTCAGGATGGACCAGGTCCAGCCATCAGTTCAGCCCCCAGTGTTGCCCCCAGCTCAGTATCTGACATTGCCCCCAGCTCAGCCAGCGCCTGTCCCGCAGGCAAAGCCTAAGAACAAGATGAAGTGGAAGGATCAGCAGAATGACCGGAGGAACAGACAGAGACAGCCACAGATCCCACCAGGTGGCACCTGCGGATGCCCACACCGCGGAGAGTGTCTTGCTAGGCAGAACGTCTGCTTTCACTGTCGGAGGCCCGGACATACCATCCGGAACTGTCCGGATAGGTAGCAGCAACAGCAGCCTCAGCAACAGCCCCGACAGCAGCAGCAGAGGCTGCCTCAGCAGCAGAGGCGAGGACAGCAGGCCCAGGTTTATGCAGTCGAGCAGGCTGAGGCAGAGCAGAACCCAGGTACTATGTCTGGGATGATTATTTTGAATGATATGCCTATATTTGCCCTGTTCGACACTGGTGCGACGCACTCGTTTATGTCGACTCGATGTGTAGAGGCCATTGGAGTTCAGCCCATCAACACTGTTAACCCTCTCGAGGTGAGTCTAGCCTCGGGAAGGAAGGTAGTGACGAGCTCCAAGGCAGAGGACCTTAACCTTAGTATTGGCGGCCGAATCCTGAAGGCCGAAGCTTATGTTATCGAGATGAGGGATTTCGACCTCATTCTCGGTATGGATTGGTTGACGCGTTATCGAGCAGACATTCGTTGCCACGATCGGGAGGTTATTCTTCATCTTTCGAAGGACAGTCAGATCACGTTTTTTGGCTCGAAGACACGAACCCTACCTCGTGTCTTTTTGATGGTGAAGGAGAGGAAGATTCTGCGCAGAGGAGATTGTCAGGGTTACCTGGTGAGCCTTGTCGATGAAGGATCGAGAGCACAGACACCTCATGACGTTCCAGTTGTTCGTGAGTTTGTGGATGTGTTCCCGGATCAGCTACCAGGAGGACCACCCAGCAGGCAGGTGGAGTTCACCATCGATCTTGTTCCAGGGGCAGGTAAGACACCATACCGTATGGCTCCGAAGGAGTTGCAGGAGCTGAAGACGCAGATCGAGGAGTTGTTGAAACTCGGTTTTATTCGACCAAGCATCTCACCTTGGCGAGCACCCGTCCTATTCGTCAAGAAGAAAGACGGATCCATGAGAATGTGCATCGATTTTCGGGATCTCAACCGGTTAACGGTGAAGAATAAGTATCCGCTCCCCAGGATAGACGACTTGTTTGACCAGCTGAGAGGAGCTTGCGTATTTTCCAAGATCGATTTACGCTCAGGCTATCATCAGCTGAAGATTAAGGAGTTCGATGTAGCCAAGACTGCTTTCCGGACGAGATATGGACACTACGAGTTTGTGGTTATGCCGTTTGGTCTGAGCAATGCGCCACCGGTGTTCATGGACTTGATGAATCGTGTGTTCCATCAGTACTTAGACCAATTTGTTATCGTCTTCATTAATGACATTTTGGTCTACTCCAAGAGTTTGGAGGATCACGAGCAGCATCTGAGGGTTGTTCTCGGGACCCTTAGGCGAAAAAAGCTGTACGCCAAGTTCTCCAAGTATGAATTTTGGCTGAAGCGAGTGGCATTTCTTGGCCACATCATCACCGAGAGAGGCATAGAGGTTGATCCGGCGAAGATTGCCGCCGTTTGGAATTGGTCAGCGCCCAGAAGTCCCACCGAGGTCTGCAGTTTCCTCGGTTTAGTAGGGTACTATCACAAATTTATCGAGGGATTTTCGAAGATTGCCCTCCCCTTGTCCAAGTTGACAAGGAAATCTGTGAAGTTTGAGTGGACGAGTCGTTGTGAGGAGAGCTTTCAGGAGCTCAAGAAGAGGCTTACGACGGCTCCAGTGCTGACTATTCCGGATTCTACTAGAGGTTTCACCATCTATAGTGATGCCTCGAAGCAGGGTCTTGGGTGTGTGCTGATGCAAGATGGCCAAGTCGTCGCGTATGCTTCACGGCAGTTGAAGCCACATGAGCATAATTACCCTACGCACGATCTAGAATTGGCAGCAATTGTGCATGCACTTAAGATTTGGCGCCATTATCTGTATGGTGGTCGGTGTGAGATATTTACCGATCACAAAAACTTGCAGTATATCTTGACACAGAAGGAGCTCAACATGCGCCAGAGGCGATGGTTGGAGCTTGTGAAAGATTATGACTGCACCATACAGTACCATCCGGGGAAGGCGAACGTGGTAGCAGACGCCCTAAGCCGAAAGGTGAGCGGTGAGTCAGTTTGTTTTATCACCGATCAGCGCCAGCTTATCAGAGAGTTTGCCCAGATGCAGATTGAGGTCGTCGACTCACTTCCTAAGGAGATTTTGGGGAGTGTTAGCTCGATGCGAGTCCAGCCCATGCTGAGAGATAGAATCCGGCGGGAGCTATCCTGCGATCAGTTCATTCGCACTTTAGATGCGAAGGTTCACGCCGGAGGCATAGAGGGCTTTTACTGAGGCACAGATGGAGCCTTGGAGTTCAGAGGCCGCATTGTCGTGCCAAAAGTCGGGACTTTACGCAAGGAAATCCTAATTGAGGCCCACAGTGCGCCATATTTAGCCCACCCTGGGAGTACCAAGATGTACCTCGACCTGAAGAGGTCGTTCTGGTGGCGAGGAATGAAGAGAGATGTAGCAGACTTCGTGAAGAAGTGTTTGGTCAGTCAGCAAGTTAAGGCCGAACACAAGAGTCCCATAGGTCTGCTACAGCCACTTGAGATTCCCAGCTGGAAGTGGGAAGAGGTTACCATGGACTTCGTCACGGGACTACCTAAGTCGTCCGAGCATCATGACGTGATTTGGGTAGTGGCAGATAGGCTGACGAAAGTCGCACACTTTATGCCTGTGACGATGACCATGTCAATGGATCAGTTAGTCGAGATTTATACCCGTGGTGTTATTCGACTCCACGGAGTGCCCGTTACGATCATATCAGATCGAGATCCCTGATTCACCAGCCGATTTTGGGAGAGTTTGCATGAGGCAATGGGCACCTAGTTAAAGTTCAGTTCGGCTTACCATCCAGAGACGGACGGCCAGTCCGAGAAGACGATGCAGACGCTCGAGGATATGCTCCGAGCCTTGATTCTGGACAGATGTGCTAAGTGGGAGAAGTGGCTGCCACTAGTTGAGTTCGCCTATAACAACAGTTATCAGGCGTCTATTCAGATGGCCCCCTACGAAGCACTTTATGGCCGCAAGTGTCGGTCGCCCCTTTATTGGGATGACGTCGGAGAGCGACGAGTACTTGGTCCGTAGTTGATCGAGGAGACAGTTGAGCAGGTAGCCTGGATCAGAGAGAGGCTCAAGACAGCCCAGAGTCGACAAAAGTCCTCGCCGACCAGCATAGACGAGAGATGCACTTTGAGCCCGGAGATCATGTATTCCTGAAGGTTCGACCGATGAGAGGTGTCGTTCGCTTCGGGAAGAGAGGGAAGTTGCATCCTCGCTATATAGGCCTGTTCGAGATTCTCGAGCGAGTGGGCAAAGTCGCCTATCGAGTAGCTCTGCCTCCTGAGTTGGCTGGCGTGTATAACGTGTTCCACGTTTCGATGTTACGCCCATACGTGTGCGATCCCGAGCATGTGCTTCAGCACAGCGAGATTCAGCTTCAGCCAGATTTGACTTACGAGGAGCAGCCCGTAGCAGTTCTAGATCGAAAGGTTCTACGGCTAAGGAACCGAGATGTTCCCCTCGTTCGTATCAGATGGAATCGCCATGGAGATTCAGATGCCACTTGGGAGCGCGAGGCAGACATCAGAGCTCATTTTCCAGATTTTCAGTTCTGATTTAGATGTATGTTTTTCCCCAGTTTACTATTTCCGAGGGCGGAAATATTTTCAAGGGGGATAGATTGTAATAGCCCAGTTCTGTATTAATAAAAATGACAGTTTTTAGTTTCAAGTTGAACTATTTCTTTTCATTAATACTGCTCGTCTTGAGCTCCGAGCCCAATTATCAGCTATTCAATCTCAGTTATTAATTTCGGTCCATCTATTTTAGCAATGGATTTTATCAGTCGTAATTAATATTTCAAGTTGACAAATAATCGAAACCGAGTATGTTTCAATAAATCGTCCAAGTCTAGCCGTGTCTGGAACTGAGTCGTTCGGTCACGAGTATCGCGCCTAGTTCACGCCAAGCCAATTCTCGAGCCCTAAAAGCCTCGAGTCTTTTTCGAGCCCTAGCCGTGCTCATAGTCTTACTTAGAATATTTTCTAAGTATGAGATCTTTTTATCGAGCCTTGGATGTTATTTCCCTCGGTCAAGTATACCGTACCTAGCTCGTGCGTGGCCCCGAGATCACTCACGCTTAGGGTTCGCGAGTTAGGGCCAAAGCTGTGCCAAGTTCGCACCAAGTTATTGCCGAGTGTTAAGGGAATTTTCCTAAGTCTCGTGGCACCTAAATGAAGCCATTATTCAGCCTTGGTCAAGCCTAAGTCCTCGGTCCAAGTGATGCCGAGCCCAAGCCAAGGGGCCGCGCCCTAGCCCGCGCGAGAGTGGCTAATGCCGTGCGAGATGGAGCTTGAGTCATGGCCGAACACTTATGGGATTTTTCTAAGTGTGGAGAGCCTTATTTCAGCCCTTAAGCTCGGTCCAAGATCATCCCGCGCGCAGCAGCAAGTCCAGCTCGTCGCCTCGGGCCACCCCAGCAATGCCGCGCCCGTGTCCCTCGCGCCAGGCCCGGCGGCAGCATGGTAGTCCATCTTCTCGAGCCCAATGTGGAGTTTTTTGGCCCACTTCTCCAGGGCCCAACTTCATGCGTGTATTAAGGGGTTGATTAGGGATTAATTCAGCTTAATTATCCCTAAGCAAAGATTAAAGGAGTCACATGGTCATTGGGGATTATTTAATGTGAGTGGGACATTTTTATATTGCTTGTGTTTTGGACTTGTCCCCCACTACCTCAAGCCCGACCAGGAGCAACATCTCCACCATATTTTAATGCCTTGGTCAGTCAAGATGCCCTGCCACTCCTCTCAATCCATGCAAGTCAGCCCAAGGAGTCCGTGCCCCTCATCCATGCGCGTGTGGTGTGGACTTTGTCCCCCATTTGCTCACCTTGGTTCATCCGCCCATTTGCTCTACTTAAGGGACCTTCTCAGCATTTGTTTCAGCTCTTAACCTCTTGAGACACTTAAACATTTCGAGAGTTATAGTAAAAAACCGAGCCTAAGTCTTGAGCATTCCCAAGCATGCACCTCGAGCCCGAGTGGAAGGAGTGCTCGTGTTCAGCCTGTTCCAGCTTAGTTATCTCGAGGCTTATCATTATCCAAGCATTATTTGGATTTTTATAAGTCTATTGAGACTACCACCCTTAGCCATTTCAGCTCCAAGTCGAGACAAGTCACCAAGGCCGCGAGTGAGCCCTAGAAGGCCATCTTGGCACCAATTCGAACCTTGAGCAAGGTAAACTCCTAGCTATCATTTTTCCCAGCTTATTCATGATAAAATAGGAATTATCATGTTGAAAAATTATGCCATGCACGTTCATAATATGAAGTTTCGAAATTTTGAAGTTTAGTTCCTTAAATTCGAATTTTATGATACATGCATGAGATGGCCGATTTTGATGGCTTAAAAATCCTCAAAATATCATGAATATGACATGGTTAAAAGATTAGCATGCTTTGAGTTCATATGTTCGGTCAATTTGTTAAGTGAAATCGAGCCATTTTCACCACCGAACCCAAGTCTATATGCATGCATGTTATAGCCAATGTCCTAGCCTCAATAGCATTGATTTTTGATGTAGATTATTCGGTCCTAAGTCAATTTGCATGTTAAGCATGTTCATTTTGGTGACCAAGTGTGGCCTCGTGCTTAATCGGCCCCATAAGCCCATCTCCAAATCCAACTGAGGTCCCTCAGTGACTTTTGACATTTTTAAGTGTATTATGTCATATTATGTTGGGTTGGTTCAGTAGTCACCGGAATTAGTGGATGGAAGTCCGGCAATGACCGGCTAGGGTCACCAGCTGTGCCAGTCGCACGTGCCGTGCCCGTGCCGCGTCGTAGAGGCCAGGCAGTGCCTCTGTTCGTGCCCGCGCCTAGCGCTTGCGAGGCATTGCAGCCCCAGCGCACGCGACAGCGCCCAGCAGCGTCTGTGTGTGCCAGCCAGCGAGGTCTCAGCGCCAGTCGCGCCAGAGCACCTCCGACAGCGTTGTCCCAGCGTCAGTGCACACGTGACCTCGAGCCAGTCGCTCGTGCCACTCAGAGTCGACCTCGGGTCGTGCTAACAGCGCACCCGAGTGTTCAGTACCGCACCTTAGTGAACCCGAGACGTGTTCAGATTCCTCGGGACGTGCCCAGCCACACGCCTGAGCAGTCAGTTGGCCTGGGACGTGCCCAGCAGCACGCCCGCGTGTCCAGGGTCGCCCGGCAGCACCCTGACAGCCTTAGCCGCGCCCGAGCCGCGCGAGTAGTGCCTGGCCGTGTCAGTTCTCGTGCCAGACACACTCGGGTCGTGCCCAGCCGCACGCCCAGTGCCTAATCAGCCCGGGTACGCGTCAGTCCCGCGTCCCTCGTGTTCGGCTGTGCCCAGCAGCGCACCAACACTCCCAGTGACTCTCGGTCGTGCCCATCAGCACCTAGTGGCACCAGTCGTGCCAGGGCCCATTGATGCGGATGTGGTCATTGACCCCGGCGAACTCGAGGACGAGAACCACGATGGCCTCGAGAGATGGCGAGAGGTTAGGCGAGAAAGGGCTCGGGCACGGGCTAGGAGGGTGTGCGCACGCACTAAGGCGTGTGTACCGACGGGATGCAAAAATAGAGCCGCAAAGCGTGCGAGCTTAGGCCGGGTGAAGAAGAGGTGCGCGACGAGCAGTGCGCACGAGCACGAGGCTTGGGCCGACGACGAGAGTGAGGCGATCGTGCCCGGAAAGGTGGGTGATTGGTGCAAGGCGTGCGCAAGAGAGCGACACGCACGGCGAATGCGAGCGAAGGCAAATGGTGCACGAGGGGAGGATGTAGGGTGGACAGCGTGCACGGGGCGTGGCTGCGATGGAGCGGACACGCGAGCGGATTAGGTCGAGGCGATGGGCCCGATAGGTGGGTGCGAGTGGACTGGAGTCACGCGCGAGGCGTTGGTCGAGTGGGTCGACGAGGGCGATGAAGTGGTCGTGCGCGACACACGCGCACGTGGTTGGGACGCGACCAATGCGATGGACGAGCGAGGAGGTGAGGCCGTGTGAGCGGGAGTGCGAAGCACTCGCGCGGTTGGTGACGACGCACGAACGGGGGCACGCGGTCGGGCAGCGCTGGCAAGGGGCGACGCGTGGGGATGGCGCGCGCGCATTACCGCGCGCGACAAGGACTAGGAATGACGGGGCGACGCGCGATCTCGAGCGGCTAGGGTTTGGGCGCGCGACCGACTTGGGGAGCAAGCAAGGGATATGGACGTGATTTACTTAGCTTAGTTAGGAGTCATAGTTTGGTTAGGAATCCAAATAAAAGGCATGTGCCTATTAGTTTCCTATTAGTCTTTTAATTGTTGGGAAAGTCCATATTCCCTAGATGTTTAGTTGCATTAGGAATTATTTACTTGCATAGATTAGGAGTTCTATTTAGACTAGGATTAGATCTATTTGGTATCTATAAATACCCACCTATGTACCATTCGAAAATAGGTTGATGAGTGAATAGAAAAGAGTCGAACATTATGTTCAAAGTTCTCGTGTGTTTTCTCCTGTGAGTTTACATAGAGTTCGTGAATGGAATAGGACCAACATCCGAGTTTCTTCACAGTGATAGAAATAGGA
>BKCP01004850.1:558376-623376 GCA_008636005.1 Striga asiatica
GAGCACGCGCGGCGCGGGCGCAGGGCTGCCAGGGACAGCACGCGAGGACGACTTGACGGGCAAGAAACCAAGTCTTCTAGAGACCTTTTTGAGTTGAATCTTCTCTAGATTATTCTTGATACTTTCCCACATGTTTTAATAGCTTTCCTTAGCATGTTAGGACTTTGGTTTAAATTAGGATATTAGATATTTAGTTGCCTTAGGATTTATTTATTTACTTGCATTAGGAGTTCTATTTAGACTAGGATTAGATCTATTTGGTATCTATAAATACCCACCTATGTACCATTCGAAATTATGATGTTGATGTGAATAGAAAAGAGTCGAACATTGTGTTCAAAGTTCTCGTGTGTTTTCTCCTGTGAGTTTACATAGAGTTCGTGATAGAAATAGGACCAACATCCAAGTTTCGTCATAGTGATTGGAATAGGACCAACATCCGAGTTTCGTCACATTTATCGCGAAGTACGAAGGCGTCGGCGCGCGTATTAGCAACCTATCGCAAAGGAACCAAGGGGTCGGCGCGGGTTTTGAGCGAATCGAGCGAGACGTAACACACGATCCTTCATCATTGGTGCTTTCGTTGAGAGTGATTGATCGTGTGTTGGGTTGAACTTTTTCTTCCCCATTCTATTTTACCTTTTTCGAAATTTTTCTTTTGTTTCATGAGTATCAAAAAAAAAAAAAAAAAAAAGAGAGTCGAGATGATGACACACAAGGAGGGGATCGAAGCCTTGGAGGAGAGTGTGAAGTCCATCGGCAATGGCCAACACCGTGTCAATGAGAATTTTGCTAAACTCGAGCTCATGGTGCATGATCTAGCCGGGCAACTCACGCGCATGACACGACGACCGCGAAGGAGCCACACCTCTCGATCGACCGCGGCATCGAGCAGCCCCGGGATCGACCACGACGACGATGATGGACGATCACGGAGGACCCGCGCATCACGCGTGATGCACCACCACGACGAGCGAGGCTATGCACGACCAAAGCTCTCGATGCCTACGTTTACGGGGACCGACCCGGACGCTTGGTTGAATCGGGCCATGCAATTTTTCGAGATCAACAAGGTGCACAAGTCCGAGAGAGTCAAGATCGCCGCTTATCATCTCGATGGTGAAGCAAACAGGTGGTGGCAATGGATGTCACATGTGTACAAGACCAAGGGCGAGGAAATTCGGTGGAGAGATTTCGAGAAAGAGTTGGTCACACGATTTGGCACGAGTGACTACTACGACTATGACGAGGCGCTCTCCCGGATTTGTCAAAACGGTAGCCTTCGAGACTACCAGAAGGAGATCAAACGCATTGCAAGTCGGGTGCGAGATTGGCCCGAGAGCGCATTGGTAGGCGCGTTCATTGGCGGACTTAAGGCCGAGCTAGCGGCTGAGGTACAATTGGATAGGCCGCGAACAACACGGGCGACAATGGAGTCGGCACGGCTACGCGACGACCATTTGGTCGCGATGCGCAAGGCCAGCAAGGGTGATGGACGCACGGACCAGCGGAGCACAAGTACCGCGACCGACGAGACGCCCACTCGGGTCGAGTTCAAACCAACCGACGATGGCACACGAACAACAAGCCACATGCGACGGCTTACGACCGAGGAAATCCAACGAAGACGCGAGAGAGGCTTATGCTTCACTTGCAATGAGAAGTTCACACCGGGCCATAGATGTGCTGGGAAGCAAGTGTTCTTGCTTGAGTTCGATGAGGAAGAGCCGGAACATGAGGAGTATGAACATGTGGAGCGAAAAGAGACCCTGCTACATGTGATAAAGAGCAAGAAGAGAGAGAGAGGTCCAAGGATGATACGGTTCACTGCAATCGTACAAGGTGAAGTGCTTGAAGTGCTAGTGGACAGCGGTTCAACGCTGAACTTCATAGACAAGGAGCTGTCCAAAGGGTTAAAAATGCCAGTGACAAAAATAAAGCAGTTTGGAGTGAAGGTTGCAAACGGAGATGAACTCAAAAGTTCCGAGCTGTACAAAGGTGTGCCCATATTTCCACAAGGATATGACTTGAAGGCTGATCTTTATGCCTTACCTTTGACGGGACCGGACATAGTACTTGGCGTTCATTGGCTCGAGACATTGGGATCTGTCACGACCAACTACAAGAGGGGCACTATGACGTTTGGACGAGCCCACAAGCGAATTAAGCTGCTAACCGAGGACCCAGAAGAAGAACCCGAGGAACTTGACGAGATCATTTACTTTATCCTTGAGGACAAGGAAATTCTCGAAGAGGGCGGGAATGATGCTGATGTAGTCATTGACCCCGGTGAACCCGAGGACGAGAACCACGATGGCCTCGAGAGATGGCGAGAGGTTAGGCGAGAAAGGGCTCGGGCATGGGCTAGGAGGGTGTGCGCACGCACTAAGGCGCGTGTACCGACGGGACGCGGCAATCGAGCTGCGAAACGTGCGAGCTTAGGCCAGGTGAAGAAGAGGTGCGCGACGAGCACGAGGCTTGGGCCGACGACGAGAGTGAGGCGATCGTGCCCGGGAAGGTGGGTGATTGGTGCAAGGCGTGCGCAAGAGAGCGACACGCACGGCGAGTGCGAGCGAAGGCAAATGGTGCACGAAGGGAGGATGTAGGGTGGACAGCGTGCACAGGGCATGGCTGCGATGGAGCGGACACGCGAGCGGATTGGGTCGAGACGATGAGCCCGATAGGCGGGTGCGAGTGGACGGAAGTCACGTGCGAGGCGTTGGTCGAGTGGGTCGACGAGGGAGATGAAGTGGTCGTGCGCGACACACGCGCACGTGGCTGGGACGCGACCAACGCGATGGACGAGTGAGGAGGTGAGGCCGTGCGAGCGGGAGTGCGAAGCACTCGCGCGGTTGGTGACGACGCGCGAACGGGGGCACGCGGTCGGGCAGCGGTGGAAAGGGGCGACGCGTGGGGATGGCGCGCGCGACAAGGACTAGGAATGGCGGGGCGGCGCGCGATCTCGAGCGGCTAGGGTTTGGGCGCGCGACCGACCTGGGGAGCAAGCAAGGGATATGGACGTGATTTACTTAGCTTAGTTAGGAGTCATAGTTTGGTTAGGAATCCAAATAAAAGGCATGTGCCTATTAGTTTTCTATTAGTCTTTTAATTGTTGGGAAAGTCCATATTCCCTAGATGTTTAGTTGCATTAGGAATTATTTACTTGCATAGATTAGGAGTTCTACTTAGACTAGGATTAGATCTATTTGGTATCTATAAATACCCACCTATGTACCATTCGAAAATAGGTTGATGAGTGAATAGAAAAGAGTCGAACATTGTGTTCAAAGTTCTCGTGTGTTTTCTCCTGTGAGTTTACATAGAGTTCGTGAATGGAATAGGACCAACATCCGAGTTTCTTCACAGTGATAGAAATAGGACCAACATCAGAGTTTCGTCACACCTATCGCGAAGTACGAAGGCGTCGGCGCGCGTATTAGCAACTTATTGCGAAGGGACCAAGGCGTCGGCGCGGGTTTCGAGCAAGTCGAGCTAGACGTAACACACGATCCTTCATCACCCGTGCCAGCCGCACAGCCCGCGCCCAGCAGCGCCTAGCACCGAGGCCGGTCGCACCCAGCGTCATGCTAGGGCCCCAGCAGGCCCGGCATGGGACCGAGCCCTGCCAGTCCATGTAGCCCGTGACCACCCGGTCCAGAGTGAACCGGCGGTCTGACCCAATCCGGTTCAACCCGACCGGGTTTAGTTAGTTAGCGAACCGGCCTGTTTAGCCGGCGGTTCGAGTCAGTTTTGGTTCGTGATTTTCGGTCCGAGTCTTATTCCGAAATCTATGTGATTTTCCGAGCCAAACAGGATCTGTTAAGCATATCAGTCTAATTTTTCCGGACTTAGAATTATTTCAGTAAACCCTTAGAGCGTTCCTTTATGTCCGGATGAGTAATCTGATAGAGTAGAGCATCTTAGCATATTATTGAGCATATGACGAGCATAGTACTTAGTATATTTGTTTGCTTATATTTTTATGTAGTTTGAAGAGTCAGCTACCAGCACAGCCGCACTTACATATTTTCAAAGCAGATCAGGTGGGGACCCAGTCTGGGTTATACATTGAGTTTAATAGTCGATATCACGTTCAGGTAAGTATATGAGTTTTATTCGCTTGGTGTTAAGGCCGAGTTGTCCTTCCCTAAGTTCTGGTGGTGGCCCAGTTCGCCTTAAATATACCATCAGAGTGTGCACACGGTACCGGCCAGAGTGTCCGGGAGATTACAGTTACCGGCCAGAGTGTCCGGGAGATTACAGTTACCGGCCAGAGTGTCCGGGAGTTTCAGTTACTTATATATACCGGTTCTGTGATATCATTATTATTATTGTTGTTTACTTTAGAATGGGTTTTTATGGAGTACAAGTGGACCGTACTCACCCCCACTTTATATTTTCAGATGGCAGGGTCGGCGGGCAGGCGTGAGTCGAGCTGTGGTGGTTGTGGTCGTGGAGATGGCACAGCGAGCCGTTCCATGGACATTTGTTATCATGTTTTGTATAACTAATATTTCCACACATTTTCAGACTTTCCGCTATGCTTGCTTTTATTTCGAACTCGCATGACAGTACTTTCAGACTTAAATAATTTACCCAGTTCGCCAGTACGAACGTGACCAGTTAAAAATGCAAGATTCGATAAAAGATTTGAACCTGATTTTCTTAAAGTCTAAACCAGTTGATAGACCTAGTTAAGGAAAACAGAATTTCAAAGCAAATATGTTTTTAGCAGCATCCCGAGATAAGTTTGCAAATGATTGTGAAAAATTTATAAGCGTTTTTGAAGGTAACATTTGCAAAAAATTGGCCCTAAGTAGAGGGGTGTTGCAAAACCCCTCCGGTGTGAGAGTTCTGTGCAGGTGTGTGGCGTTCTACCGGCGATGAAGAGGAAGGTGAACCGATTTCAAGCCGGTCGGAGTGTTTTGCGTTACCATTTGGCGCCGTCTGTGGGAGTTTTATTCGAAAAAGTGGTGTGCTGAGATTTCTGAAGCTCGGTGGCTGTGGCGGACGAAATTCCTAGGAGAGATTTGCAAGCATCATTCGACGACGCATGGACGATGACGAGGCCGTTTGGAGAAGGCCCTCCTCTGGCTTCTCTGGACCCTCACGTACACCGGCGACTCCGACGCCCGTTCCCCAAGGTGTAGGAGCCACGTCGGTGCAACCAGAGGCTAACGTGGGCTCAAGCCGGGCCCAGGAGACCCGTACAGCTCAAGGAGCAGCGATCCCAACGCTGCTGCAACCAGATCTGGCTGTGACGCCGCAGCAAGGGGCAGTAATGCAGGGAGAAGTACCACCGCCGGTGGAGGAGCCGCGCCCCGGCCAGCAGGTGGTGATGACCAGGCAGGAGATGCAGCAGATGGTGGCGAACGCGGTGGCACAAGCGGTTCAGCAAGTCACCCAAAGCCTTTCACGAGTGGCTGCTGGACCAATGATGGTGGATGAGGACGTGTCTAGCTATGGAAGAGATGGAGCACTGCGAGATCGGGAGGTGGAAAGACTCGCGGAGCAGGTGAGGCAGATGCATGCTAAGATGGATAGCCGACCTGAGAGGCGTGCTCGAGGACACCCGTTCTCGAGGGACATATTGGCTGCACCATTACCCGCGAATTTCAGGGACATGAGTTTGGTGTTCGATGGGACTACTGACCCGTCGAGGCATGTAAGGGCGTTTGAGAACTTGGCTGTGTTACATGGTTATTCTGATTCTGTTAGCTGCAGGGCATTCTTATCGACCTTAAGAGGAGACGCGCTCGATTGGTTCCAGCAGCTCCCTCATGGATCGATCAAGGACTTTGATGATTTCGTGGAGAAGCTGATGACCCAATACGCGAGTGCTGCGGCGCAGGAGAAAACGTATTTGACGTTGATGGCCATGAGGCAGGGGGAGAAAGAGTCGTTGCGCAAGTATGTTGCACGATATAATCAAACTTGTTTGGAGATCCCCACAGCCGCGGACGAGGTGAAGGCTGGAGGGTTGATAAGGAGTTTGCGAGCAGGGCTCTGTCGAACATCTTTAGCCAAAACCCCTGCTCATACGTATGACGACGTGCTGAAGAGGTGCAAGAAGTATATTAACCTGGAGGAGACGGAGGCGGAGTTTGCTAAGTTGGAGGAATTGGCTAAGCCGGAGCCGAAGAAAGAAAGGGCGAACTCGCCCCGAAGGGCGTCAGGAGATCACCCAGGAGAGAGGGGCGGGGCAGGATTGATCGTGGGCGAGAGGACAGGTGGAAGGATCGATCAGTATTTGGAGGAAAGCGGTTCCATAACTTTACGCCGCTGAATACAAAGATGGGAGAAGTGCTGGTGGCTATCGAGAAGAAGATCGAGGACAAGGATGTGACCTGGCCTAGGTCGAGACATGAGGGGCCGACACAGCCCAGATCAAAGAAGTACTGCCGTTTTCATAAAGATTTTGGGCATACAACGGAGAAGTGCATGCACCTCAAAGATGAGATCGAGCGCCTTATTAGGGCAGGGCATCTCAAGGAGTTCGTGTATGAGGACGAAGCAAAGGGGAAGGACAAAGGAAAGTGTCGGGAGGATTCAGTGGAAAGGAGTGATCGAGATGATGATGAGGAAGATGAACCTCGAGGAGGGAGAGGTGATCGAGGAGGCAAAAGAAGGCGGGGGAGTAGAGATCGAGGAGGACAGGAGGATCATGGCCCTGTGAAGAGGGGGACGATCTATATGATTTCGGGAGGTCCAACAGATGGGGACTCGAACAATGCAAGGAAGGGGCATGTTCGAGCAATGAAGAGAAAAAGAGAGGAAGTGGGGATTACTGCCCGAATGCTGGAAATAATTTTTCGAGCGGAAGATGCTGAGGGAGTGGTGTTGCCTCACAATGATGCGTTAGTGATTACGGCAAAAGTGGCAGGTTTTGATGTGAAGAGGGTGTTCATCGATACCGGGAGTTCGGTGGATGTAATGTTTTATGATTGTTTTGTGCAGATAAACAAGGAGCTTAACTTTGAGCTGAAGCCGGTGACCACAGCCTTGTACGGATTTAATGGAGGCAAGGTGATGCCAATGGGAGAGATGAGCCTATCTGTTGTCTTGGGACAAGGAGCGACAAGGAAGGTGAGAATGGTGAGGTTTGTGGTCGTTGGAGCAGAGTCATCGTATAACATCATCATGGGAAGGACCAGTTTGAATACATTCCAGGCGGTCGTGTCGACGTACTATATGACGATCAAATATCCAGTGGGTGAAAACGTTGGTGAGGTCGCAGGAGATCAACTTACCTCGAGGAGTTGTTATCAAATCACGGTGAGCAACAACAAACAGCTCTCGAGGAAGTAGGTGAAACTTGAAGAGGGAATGTTGAATCGACCGAGGGGTTCGAGGTCAAGAGAGAAAAAGGAGAAAGAGGATAAAGGGACGGAGAAAGTGGAGATGCAGCCAGGAGGGAAGATTGAGGAGGTCCAGATGGTGGAAGGATGCGAAGAGAGGAAGTTTCAGATGGGAAAGGAGCTCGAAGAGCCCCTAAGGTCAAGATTGATTTGGTTGATCAGGGAGTTTGCGGATATTTTTGCGTATACGACTGTGGAGTTAACGGGGATAAAGGCAGAGGTGATCGAACATCGTTTGAATATTGATCTGACGGTGAAGCCAGTGAAACAGAAGAGGAGGCATCATGGTGCAGAGATGGACAAGGTGATCGAGCAGGAGGTTGAGAAGTTATTGAGGGCTCGTCATGTTAAGGAGATCCAGTTCCCTGAATTATTGTCAAACACGGTGATGGTGTCTAAGTCCGAGGGAAAGTGGAGGATGTGCATTGATTTTCGTGACTTAAACAAGGCGTGCCCGAAAGATTTGTATCCATTGCTCAGGATCGACCAGCTGGTCGATTCCACCACTGGGTGTGAATTGCTCAGTCTTATGGATGCATCCCAGGGATATCACCAGATCCCTTTAGTTCGGGAGGATAGAAAGAGGGTAAGTTTTGTTACGAGCAGGGGCACCTATTGTTATGTGGTGATGCCCTTTGGCTTGAAGAATGCGGGTGCGACGTATCAACGGTTGGTCGATAAAATTTTCAAAGAGCAGTTGGGAAGGAATATGAAACTGAATCCCGCTACGTGTTCTTTTGGGGTAAAGTCGGGAAAGTTCTTGGGGTATATGGTGACAAAGAGGGGGATCGAGGTCAACCCGGAGAAGGTGAGGGCGGTAATCGAGATGAAACTGCCCACAAAAGTGAAAGAAGTGCAGATCTTGAGGGGCAGGATTGCGGGCCTGAGTCGTTTCATATCTAAGGTAGCAGAGAAGAGTGGTCCTCTATTTCGAACACTGAGAAAGAGCTCGAAATTCCAGTGGACGGAGGAGGCCCAGAGGTCATTCGAGGAATTACAGAAGGTGTTAGCCAATCTGCCTCAATTGGCTAAGCCGGTTCCGGGGGAGGATCTAGTGCTATACATATCGATCGGGGAAATGGCGGTAAGCTCGGTTCTATAACGGGAAGAGGGCACTGTGAAATTTTCAATCTATTACATAAGCAAGGTGATGCAGGGTGCGAAGAGGAGATATTCGGAGATCGAGAAGTGTGCTTTAGCAGTGGTGGTAACGGTGAGGAAGTTGCGGCCGTATTTTTTGGGCCATAAGGTGAAGATGAGAACGAATATGCCGCTGGGGGAAACTTTAGGTCGACCCTCTGTATCGGGTCGACTAGTGAAATGGGCGGTCTAGTTGAGTGAATATACGATAGCATATGAGCCAAGGAGAGCGATTAAGGCACAAGCGTTGGCTGATTTCATTCAAGAAGGTACGAAAGTAGAGGAGGAGGCAGAGGGTGTTTGGCAAATGTTTGTTGATGGCTTGGTGTCGAGAGTCGGAGGAGGTTTGGGCATTGTTATAATTTTGCCTAAAGGAGATAATTTGGAGTTCGCAGTCAAAGTCGGGTACACGGTGTCAAACAATGAGGCGGAGTACGAGGCGGTCATTAAAAGAATGCAGTTAGCCATGGCGGGTGGAGCTCGTAGAGTTCAGGTATATTCTGTTTCTCAGCTGGTAGTGGGCCAATTTCAAGAGGATTTTGAGGTGAAAGAGGAGAGGATGCAACGGTACGTGGCAGAAATGAAGAGGTTGAGTGAAGAGTTTAGTTCGTTCGAGCTGGTGCAGATACCCCGTGGAGAAAATGGTCGAGCAGACCTGTTATCCAAGATCGTGCAGAATCTGGTCGACTGTAAGAGCAGAGGTGTGACTTTGTTACACATGGAGAAGAGTGTGGTCGAGTATGAGGTGGCAGAAATAGAAGAGGTTGGCGACTGGAGAACCTCGATACTGAAGGAGTTGAGAGAAGGAGGGGCGAAAGTGTTAAGGAGGTTTTTCGAGCACGGAGGGGTGTTGTATAAGAGGTCGTATGCCGGGCCTCACTTGAGATATGTTACACGAGAATAAGGTCAATACGTATTGAAGGAGACCCACGAGGGATGTTGCAGCGATCACAGCAAGGCGAGTTCCTTGGTGGCGAAAATTTTGAGGGCAGGATATTTCTAGTCGACCATGAAGGAGGACGCGAGGATGCTGGTGAGGAAATGTTTGCAGTGCCAAAAACATGGGCCACTTATACATCAACCGGCGGAGACTATGACTACAATGAGCGCTCCTATCCCATTCGCTCAGTGAGGTGTCGATCTGGTGGGGCCAATGCCGCAAGGAACCGGGCAGAGAAAATTCTTGATTGTGGCGGTAAATTATTTTACAAAATGGGTGGAGGCCGAGCCGTTGGCCAAGATTACGGAGGAGAAAGTCATACAATTTTTATATAA
Organism: Striga asiatica; assembly: GCA_008636005.1. Taxonomy (NCBI): domain Eukaryota; kingdom Viridiplantae; phylum Streptophyta; class Magnoliopsida; order Lamiales; family Orobanchaceae; genus Striga; species Striga asiatica. The sequence continues at coordinate 568,150 of BKCP01004850.1, forward strand.
CAATATTTGTTGCAGGTTCGGCGTCCCAAAGGTGTTAATATCCGACAATAATACACAGTTCAATGGCAAGCGGATTCGAGCATGGTGCGATGACATGAAGATCGAGCAACATTTTGCATCGGTTGCTCATCCGCAAGCCAACAAGCAGGTTGAAGTGACAAACAGAATCATACTGAATGGCCTGAAAACGAGACTGGAGAAGGCGTCGGGCGCATGGGTTGACGAGCTCACTTCAGTACTTTGGGCGTATAGAACAACTCCAAGGTCGACCACGGGAGAAACACCATTCAGTCTTCTTTATGGTATGGAGGCATTACTCCTGATTTAGATCGAGGTCCAGTCACAGAGGTCGAGTGCATATGATCCAGAACAGAATAAGAGCTTGATGATGGCAGCCCTCGACACGATTGAAGAACTTCGAGAACGGGCCTCGATCAGAGTTGAGGCGTACAAACAAAGGATACGAGCAGCACATGACAGGAAGGTGAAAGTTAGGAGATTCCAAGTGGGTGACCTAGTTTGGAAAAGGGTGGATGTGCTGAAGCATATGAAAAAGCTCGAGCCCAACTGGGAAGGACCATACCTGGTCGAGAAGGTTAATGCAGGAGGAGCATATTCACTTAAAGATGCTGAAGGAAGATCACTCCCCAGGTCATGAAATGTGGCTAACTGGAAGAAATATTGTGTTTAAAATTTTTTCCTTTCTTTTTCTTCTTCCTGTTTCTCTTGTTGGAAACTTTTCACAACAATGATGTACTTGAATTCTCAATCTTTATTAATGAAATTTCCATTTTAATTTTCAACACTTTGCCTAATCGATTATTTTAATTCTATTGTGCATATGTGGTAGCCTATGTTGAATGACTGATCGAAGACAAAAAATCCACCATGATTAAGGCCGAAAGGCTGGATGGCCGCATGTAACGACCACTCCTTCGAGTGTGGACATGTGCTCGAAGACAAAAAATCCATCATGATTAAGGCCGAGAGGCTGGATGGTCGTATGTAACGACCACCCCTTTGAGGGTGGACATGTGCTTGAAGACAAAAAATCCATCATGATTAAGGCCGAGAGGCTGGATGGTCGCATGTAACGACCACCCCTTTAAGGGCGGACATGTGCTCGAAGAAAAAAAATCCATCATGATTAAGGCCGAGAGGCTAGACGGTCGCATGTAATGACCACCCTTTTGAGGGCGGACATGTGCTTGAAGACAAAAAATCCATCATGATTAAGGCCGAGAGCTGGATGGTCACATGTAACGACCACCCATTTGATGGTGGACATGTGCTCGAAGACAAAAAATCCATCATGATTAAGGCCGAGAGGCTGGATGGTCGTATGTAACGACCACCCCTTTGAGGGTGGACATGTGCTCGAAGACAAAAAATCCATCATGATTAAGGCCGAGAGGCTGGATGGTCGCATGTAACGACCACCCCTTTGAGGGTGGACACGTGCTCGAAGACAAAAAATCCATCATGATTAAGGCCGAGAGGCTGGATGGTCGCATGTAACGACCACCCCTTCGAGGGTGGGCATGTGCTCGAAGACAAAATATCCATCATGATTAAGGCCGAGAGGCTGGATGGTTGCATGTAACGACCACTCCTTCGAGGGTGGACATATGCTCGAAGACAAAAAATCCATCATGATTAAGGCCGAGAGGCTGGATGGTCACGTGTAACGACCACCCCATTGTGGGTGGACATGTGCTTGAAGATAAAAAATCCATCATGTAATGCCCCGTTGAATTATGGAATTTTGATAATTATTTATTATTATTATTATTATTTATATTTAAATATTGTTATTATTATTATTTATTGAATGCTATAAATTATTAATTGTCTAATATGATTTATTTGCCAAATTGCTTAATTGTCTAAATTGTAAATAAATTGCCTATTTGTCTAAGTGTTATTATTTAATTAAAATGTGTTTTTGTATTTTTACTAATATTATTATTATTTTAAAAATTAAATTGTGTGTATTATAAATATATATTATACCCGGTTTATTTATTTTATCGAGCGAATCGAGCCCGAGAAAAACGAAAGTTGAGCCCGAGAGCTGGGCCGAATCATTTCATTAAACCCGCGAGCCCGTAACCGAATCAGACCCGACCCGAACCGGCCCGCCCAGTGAATGTGTATGTGTCTGGCCCAACAAGATTTTTCTTTTACCCTAATCTCTCTTTATTACGTGAGAATCAGAAGAGAGAAAACAAATATCCCGCAGCCTTCCTCTTTGCGTCTGTTCAATCGCGATATCAGAGCAGAGAGTTTTCTCTCGCAAAAACCAAACCCCTCATCATCGTCTTCACCCTCTCAATCTCACCTCTCCATCATCATCCCCTCTCATCATCATCGTTATCATCACTCCTCCACCATTTTCCTCGCGAGATTCATCACCATCCTGCCATCACCCTCTAATCACCGCCACCATCACCAACAGATCGCGAGTTCTCTCTCCGCAAAGCTTTTCCGGCGAGCCACCTACACAGCGACCTCGACGGACGCCGGCGACTCCCTTCACGCGAAATCCCTCCGCGAACAGAGACGAGCCCGACGACCCCAGCCGTGAAGCTCCGCCGCTGCAACCTTTACCGCCGACGACTTGCAGCCCCTCACGCCACCGCGAGCCAGCAGCGACTTCAACGGACTCGACGAACCTTCTCTCTTCGTGAGCCAGTCATCCCCTCGTCGCGCCTGCTATCCGACCGCGAGCGCACCTCGCCGACGTTGCCGCGACTCGAGCAGCAACTTGCCGGCCCGTTTCCGGCGATTCCCAAACGCAGCAACCCGACACCGCGACCTGCTCCTTCGTGGGACGTCACTCTCAGCCCTTGACCTTCAGCGAGCTCCGTCATGTGCTAACGGACGAGCTGTCCACTCTGCGAGATAGTCGTTCGACCCTTCGTTTCCGTTTCCGATCGAATCCCGAGAACGGTACAGGGCTGGACCCGTCTCGTTTAATTCTTTGTATTATTTGATATGTTTGATTATATGAAATGGGTGTTGAACGTGCTTCGTGAAGTTAAATACGTACCTTAGTTGAGAAATTGTGAGGATTTTATTATTTAAATTGCAAAGTGGATATCAAAGTGATTGTCGTCCCTTTACAACTCTTGGCCCTAGCGGCCTTGAGCCTCTGTTAACCTCATATTTCCCTTTCTTCCCTTCGTCTCAGTTCCCTTCCATCGTCTCGGTGTAGTCTTCTCTTCGCTTCGCGCTATCATGCGGTATGGAGCCACGAGTGGTCGCTGACCCTTTCCTCGTCTTAACAGGTCAAGGTGAGGTAGCTAGCTCGCTTCGCTGGTGCTCCGTCGCAGCTTCCGTTGCAACACCCCTCTACTTAGGGCCAATTTTTCGCAAATGTTACCTTCGAAAATGCTTATAAATTTTTCACAATCATTTGCAAACTTATCTCGGGATGCTGCTAAATACTTATTTGCTTTGAAAATCCGTTTTCCTTAACTAGGTTTATCAACTGGTTTAGACTTTAAGAAAATCAGATTTACATCTTTTATCGAATCTTGCATTTTTAATTGGTCCCGTTCGTACTGGCGAACTGGATAAATTATTTAAGTCTGAAAGTACTGTCATGCAAGTTCGAAATAAAAGCACTAGTGGAAAAAACACTTTTCACATCGGTTAAAAATCACTTTCACATCGGTTAAAACCCCTTTTTAGAACCGATGTTAAAACAGGCGATGTTAAAACTAAGCCTTTTTTACATCGGTTTTGAACCGATGTAAAAAAAAACTTATTTACATCGGTTTTCAGAACAACCGATGTTATAAGGGAAAAAAATAAGTCTCGAAAATGGAAAAAATCGATTATATTACATCGGTTTGTTTAACAACCGATGTAAAGTAAGACATTTAACATCGGTTTTGATAAAAACCGATGCAAAAAAGTTATATATACATCGGTTATTCATAAAACCGATGTAAATAAAGACATGTAACATCGGTTATCAAAATAACCGATGTCATGATACAGTAAATAAAGACATATATACATCGGTTATTGATAAAACCGATGTAAATAAAGACATTTAACATCGGTTTTTACATTAGCTTTTAAAAACCGATGTAAAATCAAGCATTTTACAACGATTTTATTTAAATATACATTTTTTTTACCTATAAATCTAAAAATCTATTACTATAAAATAATAACATTCATACATTCAAAATATTCCCACAATTCAAAATGCCACATGACAAGTACTAACAACCAACATATTTCAATAACACCAAGTTATAACAATAGTTTCCATATGCACTACACCAACAACAGTCATCAACCATAATTTGTTATAAAGTTCAAATTCTATAAAACGTAACAAAATTGATAAGTCTATTTTCCTAATGAAGTAACCTTAAGAAAGTACTTGTCCACCGCATTTTTATATTCTCAATGTCCTCGTCCGAATATGGCCCATCAATGTTGAAAGCCTACATGATACAAACAAATATTATCACTATAACCTCTATTGAATTGTGTGATTTCAAATACAACAATAAGTTGATTTTAATAAAAACTTACCTCTTCAAACGAGTCGGTAATGTCAAGTGATATAATCTCGAGCATATACCTCATAACAAAATATCCACACGCTTCATCTCCCAATTGTTTTCAGACACTTGATAGGTGAGTTGTAAAAGTTATTACATAATAGCCTTTGGTCTAGCTGTTCCTACGATCTGAGAAGTAGAGTTATTTCATCAGCTGCTATTGCAGATTTTATTATGTTGTAACAATAAATATTTATTCAATTGGCTCTCAACTCCATCCGAACTATATTTTGCATTCTAACATATATAACAAAACTGTATGAGCTCTTAAGAATCTAGCCAAACTAACTTGCACAACATAAAAAGAAATTCACAAAGAGATAAATATATATACCCAATTCAAAGGACTTGCCAATGTAAAAGTGTCATAAAGTATAAATGAATATAAGTCTTCATTAAAGCGCTTCTAAGTTTATTGAGACAAAACAAAGCATAATACTCCATACCAGCTGAATTAATGTGTCATAAAGGACAATTCGCTTGTTCTTGAAAAATCCGTACATGTACGCCTGCAGCATAGGTCGCCATAAAATGAGACAAAAATGTCGGGCAACCAAAGAATAAAAGCAGTAACTGAAATGATTACAGAAAATGCACGAATACAAAAAAAGAAAGCACACTCACATTGTTGTGGCTCGATCTTGTTGATCCATCAACAACAAACTTTTTTTTCAATGGAAATTTAAGAGATGAAGCAAGATTCTCAATTTTGGTCCTAAGATCTCCCTCTGGAAGCTACTTGTTAGAATAAATAAATATATAACTAACACCTCGAGTTTCATTTAGAATATAACCACTTTCAAAAGCAACACTATTTCATAGTATAATTCAAATCCTCTATAAAAATCCTACTACTTTCTGCATTAACACTTACCGAAAGTCATGATACAATTCATAGTAAATATATATATATATATATATATATATATATATAGAGAGAGAGAGAGAGAGAGAGAGAGAGAGATAATGTCACTTCAAATTCATAAGATTTCATTAATATCCCGTATATTTTTACTGATAAAATACCTGCACAATAATTATGATAGCAGCTACAATAGGTGGACCAATCACAGCAGATAAAAGAATTCCTTTGATCATATCCCTGAAGAATAACCATACTGTTTACTGCAAAATCAAAGGAATGCTTATCACCAGCAAATGTGAGTTGTGTAAAATTTAATACAAAGATCAAGTTAAAAACGTGAAAGTCTAATTGTTATTAAGTGTGTAATATGACCAAATGACGAAACTACCTTGTTGAACTCATGGCGTTCCTCAATGACAAAAGAGTATAAAGAAAATGGCAAATTAGTTATCTGCACAAGATTTCCAAACCACACAGTCAGAAAAAAGCTCCAAGAGGCAAGCACAAGACATGACATGTATTAACATTTTACAATGATATTAAATGGCAAAGTTTCGTTTGTTTCATGTTCTTTTTAAGTATTTTCTTAAGTTTTATACGTTTATTAATGGGGTTGTCATAACATAATTTAGCTCTAAAAAAGGGTAGAATTTTTATCAGATTTCAAGATCTCAAGAAACGAAAATTTACAAAGACCATCAGCCCACAACACTCCATAAATAAGCTGAGTCACAGTCCGTTTTCTCATTTTTTTAAATCACTACACGAAGGCACTCTCACCACATCATTTTCTAATGGACCGGCAAAATGACGAAAACGACTCCTTGAGCTCGTTGGGATGGCGAGTGATAAAGGAGGAAGCTCACCATAGTGTTGCTTGTTGACACCCATTTTAAGTGAGGAAGCAAGTGCTGGTTGTTGCTTGTTAAGACCTTCAATTATGAATGAGAAAGCCCCAAACGTCAGGCAGCTTTGGAGCAGAGCTTGTGGAGCACCGCACAGAAAATAAACAGCATTTGCAAGTTAATAACATGTTCACCATGATGACATCACTCATACAAGGTTAACCAAAAATGTTAGCATTGCTATTTATGAACAGAGATTAGCGGCTATGTTCCTTTGAGTGCAAGAGTATTGGAAACAAAAACCTGTTTTAATATCTTAGATGCAGAGCAGATTGAGATTAGATTTGGTACTTCAATGCATTGATATTTTCTGTTCTAGAATTGTACCATTGCCACAAAAACGCTAATGCATGCGGGGCACTAAAGTTAGCAATTAGCAAATGCAAGGTTTAAATAGAAAGCTGGAACTGCTACATCACAAAAGACGATTACAGCTGGAACTTTTAAAGATTACTAAACAATAAAATTGAGGAAAACACACAAAAGTTTTCACTGTGGCAGTTAAAGCCTATGCCTTTAACAACAACAATAAGCTGCATAATATGATTACGCTGCCACATTTTTTCCAATTAAACAACAACATATTGGCACATTCAGAAAACACACATGATTAAATTCACTACAATATAAATTTCATCGGCATTACCGTATTTGAGTTTCTAGGGTCTAAGAGCGGCTGACGGGCGGCGCGCGACTGGGATTGGGACGGACGGCGAGGGCATATTTAGTGTGCTGGACGGCTAGGGATTGGGACGGACGGAGGGCGAGTGCGATTAGGGCTTCGATCGATTTTGGGCGAAACGGGAGTTAGGAAGATGACGAACGGCAAGGGCCGAGTGCAGCGGATGAAGATTGTTACGGCGACGAGCGGATTAAGTGTGGCGGACGACTAGGGATTGGGACGGACGGAGGCCAAGTGCGACTAGAGCTTCTATTGATTTTGGGCAAGACGAGAGTTAGGAAGACGTCGGACGGCAAGGGCCGAGTGCGGCGGAAGGCGAAGGCCGAGTGCGGTGGACGGCGATTGTTACGGCGACGGGGGGCGTGAAATAAATTGCAGAAATAGAGTTGGAGGCTCTGAGCGTGAGGAAGGAGAGTTGGAGAATTGAACAGTTATTTTCCTACATAAATAATAATATGATGCCTAACATCGGTTTACAATAACCGATTTGCCCAAGGAAAGATCATAATATAACATCGGTTTTGAACAACACCGATGTAAACCATCAATGTGAAAAGTATTTTTTATACTAGAATACATCGGTTTTATTAAACTGATGTTGTATATTATATTTTTAACATCGGTTGTACATAGAACCGATGTAAATAATATTTTATACCAAATTGTTCACATCGGTTTTATAAGAACCGATGCGCCTGATGACGATTTACATCGGTTTTGTAAAAACCGATGTTACAACTGATGTAAAAAGTGTTTTTTGCATCGGTTGTGAAAAAACCGATGTAAACACCCGATGTGAAAAGTGTTTTTTCTACTAGTGAAGCAAGCATAGCGAAAAGTCTGAAAATGCGTGGAAATATTAGTTATACAAAACATGATAACAAATGTCCCTAGAACGGCTCGTTGTGCCATCTCCACGACCACAACCACCACAGCTCGACTCACACCTGCCCGCCGACCCTGCCATCTGAAAATATAAAGTGGGGGTGAGTAAGGTCCACTTGTACTCCATAAAAACCCATTCTAAAGTAAACAACAATAATAATAATGATATCACAGAACTGGTATATATAAGTGACTGAAACTCCCGAACACTCTGGCCGGTAACTGTAATCTCCCAGACACTGGCCGGTACCGTGTGCACACTCTGATGGTATATTTAAGATGAACTGGGCCACCACCAGAACTTAGGGAAGGACAACTCGGCCTTAACCCCAAGCGGATAAAACTCATATACATACTTGAACGTGATATCGACTATTATACTCAATGTATAACCTAGACTGGGTCCCCACCTGATCTGCTTTGAAAAATAGGTAAGTGCGGATGTGCTGGTAGCTGACTCCTTAAGCAAACAAATATACAAAGTACTATGCTCGTCATATGCTCAATAATATGCTAAGATGCTCTACTCTATCAGATTACTCATCCGGATATAAAGGAACGCTCTATGGATTCACTGAAATAATTCTAAGTCAGAAAATTTAGACTGATGCTCTTAACTGATCTGGTTTGGCTCGGAAAATTTTCTTAAATTTTGGAATAAGACTCGGACTGAAAATCACGAACCAAAACTGACTCGAACCGCCGGCAAAACTGACCGGTTTGCTCACTAACTTAACTGGGTCAGGCTGAACCGGACCGGGTCGGACCACTGGTTCACTATGGACCGGGTGGTCACGGGTTACTTGGAGTGGCCGGGCTCGGTCCCGTGCCGGGTCTGCTGGGCCCCTAGCACGGCGCTAGACATAAGCTCGGTGCGACCGGCCTCGGTGCTAGGCGCTGCTGGGCGCGGGCGGTGCGGCTGGCACGACTGGTGCCACTAGGTGCTGTTGGGCACGACCAAGGGTCACTGGAGTGTTGGTGCACTGCTGGGCATAACCGAACACGCGGGACGCGGGGCTGACACGTACCCGGGCTGACTGGGCACTGGGCGTGCGGCTGGGCACGACCCGAGTGCGTCTGGCACGAGAAGTGATACGGCCAGGCACTACTCGCGTGGCTCGGGCGCGGCTAAGGCTGTCAGGGTGCTGCCGGGTGACCCTGGGCACGCGGGCGTGCTGCTGGGCACGTCTCGGGCCAACTGACTGCTCGGGCATGCTGTTGGGCACGTCCCGAGGCCTCTGAACACGGCTCGGGTTCACTAAGGCGCGGCACTGAACACTCGGGTGTGCTACTGGCACGCGTGCGCTGGGGGCTGCGGTGCCTCGCGAGCGCTAGGCGCGGGCACGGACAGAGGCACTGCCTGGCCTTTGCGACACAGCACGGGCACAGCATGCGCGATTGGCGCGGCTGGTGACCCTAGCCGGTCCTTACCGGACTTCCGGCCACTTTTTCCGGTGAATACTGAACCAACCCAACATAATATGACATAATACACTTAAAAATTCCAAAAGTCACTGAGGGATCTCGGTTGGATTTGGAGATGGGCTTATGGGGCCGATTAGGCACGAGGCTACACTAGGTCACCAAAATGAACATGCTCAACATGCAAATTTACTTAGGGCCGAATAATCCACATCAAAAATCAATGCTATGAAGGCTAGGACATTGGTCATAACATGCATGCACATAGACTTAGGTTCGGAGGTGAAAATGGCTCGATTTCACTTAGCAACTTGACCGAACATATGAAATCAAAACATGCCAAACTTTTACCAATGTAATTCTCATGATTTTTAAGGTATTTCAAGCCATCAAACTCGGCCATCTCATGCATGTATCACAAAATTCGAATTTAAGGGACTAAACTTCAAATTTCGAAACTCCACATTATGAACGTGCATGGTATCATTTTTCAACATGATAATTCCTTTTATCATGATTAAGCTGGGAAAAATGATAGGTAAGATCTTACCTTGCTCAAAAGTCGAAATGGTGCTAATGGCCACAACTAGGTCACACTCGCGACTTAAGTCCTTAGGCTTAACTTGAAGGCTAAAATAGCTGAGGTTGATAGGCTCAATAGGCTTATAAAAATCTAATAAACACTTGGATAATCATAAGACTCAAGAGACCTTGGCTGGAGTAAGGTGAACTCGCGGCTAACCCTTCCTCGCCCTTTCTCGCGCGCGGCAATGGATTAAGGGCAAGCTCTCGGTTGCTAGCTATTTTATCTCAATTTGCTGAAGTTCTTTAAGTGTCCAAGAGACTTAACAACTCAGAGGAGTGTTCCTTAAATAAAGTGAGAGGGGCGGAGCAATTGAGGCACAATGGTGGGGGACAAAGGCACCACATGCGCACGGGGAAGTGAGGAGTGGAGTGGCATGGTCTTGGGCTTCCACAACCTGACTTATCACGATTTTTGGGGAATAATTCAGAGCATACAAGCTTAAAATATGCTATTTGTTCTCCTCCCAGATGGCGCTTCGCTTAGAGTAATGCTCGGTCTCAACTTGGAAAGCTTTGTCGGGTTCCGAGACCTGCGGTTGGGTTCCCACTTGGCCGACTAAAGGAAAGGGCTTCGCTTTTGTGTCCGGTGTAGCTAAACAACTCTTGGCCCTAGCGGCCTTGAGCGTCTGTTAACCTCCTATTTCCCTTCCTTCCCTTTGTCTCGGTTCCCTTCCTTTGTCTCGCTGTAGTCTTCTCTTCGCTTCGCGCTATCATACAGTATGGAGCTAGGAGTGGTTGCTGACCTTTTCGTCGTCTTAACAGGTCAAGGTGAGGTAGCTAGCTCGCTTCGCTGGTGCACTGTCGCAGCTTCCGTTATGGCAGCCGTTATATGAGCGCGGGTAGTCTTCGCGAGGCTGTCATGAGTTTGTCTCGTTTCGTAGCTATTGCCTCTCATTAGTGTCCGCCTTCTTGTAGCCTTTGTCAATTGTCCGATCATAAACTAGTGGTCTCTCTCCACTTATCCGATATTGGGTACTCGCGGCACTGCTAGCTTCGGATCTGTTTTCAGTCAGAGGATCGGTATTGGGTTCAAATCTACAGTTGGTTTCGGTGTTCTCGAACACTACAATACGTGATTACTCGAGGCAAGGAAAGAATGACTATTTCTGAGATACAAAACAATGGAAGGAATCAACCTCGGACATTAACTACCCTTTAGGGTCTGCGTCCCAGATTACTAAAGAATATCCGGTGTGGCTATTACTAAAGCAATGAAATAGGCTATTATTAGGTCCCTACTTCGCTCCCTTCGTTCTCCTCCCAGATGGCGCTTTGCTTAGAGTAATGCTCGGTCTCAGCTCAAAAAGCTTTGCCGGGTTTCGAGACCTGCGGTTGGGTTCCCACTCGGCCGACTAAAGGAAAGGGCTTCGTCTTTCGTGTCCGGTGTAGCTAAACAACTCTTGGCCCTAGCGGCCTTGAGGGTCTGTTAACCTCCTATTTCCCTTCCTTCTCTTCGTCCCGGTTCCCTTTCTTCATCTCGGTGTAGTATTCTTTTTGCTTCGCGCTATCACATGGTATGGGGCCACGAGTGGTCGCTGACCCTTTCGTCGTCTTAACAGGTCAAGGTGAGGTAGCTAGCTCGCTTCCCTGGTGCTCCGTTGTGGCTTCCATTATGGCAGCCGTTATACGGGCGGGCAGTCTTCGCGAGGCTGTCATGAGTTTGTCTAGTTTCGTAGTTATTCCCTCTCCTTAGCGTCCGCCTTCTTGTAGACTTTGTCAACTGTCAGATCATAAACCAGTGGTCTCTCTCCACTTATCTAATATTGGGTACTCGCGGCACTCCTAGCTTCGGATCTGTTTTCAGTCAGAGGATCGGTATTGGCTTCAAATCCATAGTTGGTTTCGGTGTTCTCAAACACTACAATACGTGATTACTCGAGGCAAGTAAAGAATGACTATTTTTGAGATACAAAACAAGGGGAGGAACCAACCTCGGACATTAGCAACCCTTTAGGGTCTGCGTCCCAGGTTGGGAACTTCCCGATACCCCTATACGAGCTTGACAAGTCTGAAAGTGGAGTGAGGGCTTCACCAAAAGAAGCCCGAGTGGAGTTATGAGTTAAAAGCTTAAGTCAAGGAGTTGGAGTTAAGGCCCCCGCTTTAGCAATAGTAGGGGCCGAACTACCTTTCCTGCGGCTGAAAGCCAAGACTTGTTACTTGTTTTAGCAACTGGAAGCCAAGATCAAGCTCGCCACGAGGAACAAGTGGAATAAGGGCTTAACCTTCTACGGCTGCAAGCCATGAACTCGTACGGCTGAAAGTCACGACTTAGCGGATGAAGAAAGGAGAAACTCGACTTTCTGTAATCCAAGATAAGAGAAAAAGAGCCCAAAGGGCGATTAGACTACTTTATAAAGTCTTCTTAAGACCGATTCATAACTCTAATGGAGTGCAATTGACCTTATCCTTAGGGACCTGGAACACCTTTACCAATCTCAACTTCGTTTTGCGAGGGCTCCCTTCGTTCTCCTCCCAGATGGCGCTTCGTGCAACACCCTGCTACTTAGGGCCAATGTTTTTCGCAAATTCTACCTTCGAAAATGCTTATAAATTTTTCGCAATCATTTGCAAACTTATCTCGGGATGCTGCTAAAAACTTATTTACTTTGAAAATCTGTTTTCCTTAATTAGGTCTATCAACTGGTTTAGACTTTAAGAAAATTAGATTTATATCTTTATCGAATCTTGCATTTTAACTGGTCCCGTTCGTACTGGCGAACTGGATAAATTATTGAGGTCTGAAAGTACTGTCATGCAAGTTCGAAATAAAAGCAAGCATAGCGGAAGTCTGAAAATGCGTGGTTTTAATAGTTATACAAAACATGATAACAAATGTCCCTAGAACGGCTCGCTGTGCCGAGTCCACGACCATAACCACCACAGCTGGACTCACGCCTGCCCGCCGACCCTGCCATTTGAAAATATAAAGTGGGGGTGAGTACGGTCTACTTGTACTCCATAAAAACCCATTCTAAAGTAAACAACAATAATAATAATGATATCACAGAACTGGTATATATAAGTAAACTGAAATCTCTTGGAACACTATGGCCGGTAACTCCCGGAACACCCTGGCCGGTAACTCCCGGACTCTCTGGCCGGTAACCGTGTGCACACTCTGATGGTATAATTATGGCGAACTGAGCCACCGCCAGAACTTAGGGAAGGCAAACTTGGTTTTAACCCCAAGCGGATAAAACTCATATACATACTTGAACGTGATATCGACTATTATACTCAATGTATAACCCAGACTGGGTCCCCACCTGATCTGCTTTGAAAATATGTAAGTGCGGCTGTGCTGGTAGCTGACTCCTCAAGCTACATAAAAATATAAGCAAACAAATATACTAAGTACTATGCTCGTCATATGCTCAATAATATGCTAAGATGTTGTACTCTATCAGATAACTTATCCGGATATAAAGGAACGCTCCAAGGATTCGCTAAAATAATACTGAGTCCGGAAATAAGACTGGTATGCTCAACTGAACTGAACTGGCTCGAAAAAATGCTTAGATTTTGGAATAAGACTCGGACCGAAAAACTCGAACCAATACTGACTCGAACCGCCTGCTAAACCGGCCGGTTCGCTCACTAACTGAATCGGGTCGGGTTGAACTGGACTGGGTTGTACAGCCGGGTCTTTCTGGACAGGGTGGTCACAGGCTGCATGGATTGGCCGGGCTCGGTCCCGCGCAGGGCCTGCTGGTGCCCTGGCGCGGCGCTAGACACGAGCTGGGTGCAACCGAGCCTCGATACTAGGCGCTACTGGGCGCGGGCAGGTGCGGTTGGCACAAGCCCTGGCACAACTGGTGCCACTAGGTTCTGCTGGGCACGGCTAAGGGTGATTGGGTGCTCTGGTGCGCTGCTGGCGCAAGCACGGGCACGATTGGTGCCACTCGGGTGCTACTAGGCACGGCCGAGGTCAACTGGGTGCTGGGAGTGCGACTGGGCACTGGAGCGTGCGACTGGTTATGGCCCGAGTGTGGCTGGTGCGAGAACTGGCGCAACCAGGCACTACTCACGCGACTCAGGCGCGACTGGGGTTAGTAGGGTACTGTCGGGCTACCCTGGGCACGCGGGTGTGCTGTTGGGCACGTCCCGTGGCCAACTGGACCTAAGGAACACAACTAGGGTTCACTGGGCACGGCACTGGGTGCTAGGGCGTGCGGCTGTCACGACCCATGGCTTACACCGCGTGGCACGAGCGACTGGCTCGAGACCACGCGTACACTGACGCTGGGACAACGCTACCGGGCGCTGTCGGAGGTGCTTGGGCGCGACTTGCGCCAAAACCTCGCTCACTAGCACGGACAGGTGCGTGTGCTGATGCTGGGCCCGAGCATAGACACGGCCTGGCCTCTGCGACACGGCACGGTGATGAAGATCGCGTGTCCCGATTGCCGATAAGCCACAAACCAGTGCCTTGAATCGCCGATAGGTGTCTCGAGGCTTGCACAATCGCACCCCTTGAAACGATAAAATTGCAAAAGAAATGAAAAGATATCTAAGGCAAAGTGTTTGAACAAAAGTTCGGTTTTTCTATTGATTTCTGAATGATAATTTCAAATGACAATGGGGCCTATTTATAGATGCCAACTAAGTCTATTCCTAATCTAAGAAGAACTCCTAATGCTTGGAAATAAATAAAGTCCTAAGGAACTAAATCACTAATTAAAGCAATAAAATATTAAAGTCCTAAACAATCTAGAAACCATAATGGAATAAGGAAACCGAAATAACTAACACTACAAGAAATCTGTGAAAAAGTGACGAATTTCATGTGACGAATAAATAATCGTCACCATATGTGGCCTTTCGGTGACGACTTTTAAAATTCGTCATTATACCATTGACTACGGTGACGACTATTCCATTCGTCATCTTAGAATGGTTTTTTCGTCACATAATCTAACTTTTTACGACGATTTTTCTAAAACGTCACTTATAAATAAAAATTCGTCACATTTATACAATTTATGACGAAATTCCATGTGACCAAAAAAAAGTCGTCACTGTTGTACGTATTTACAATGACGATTACGACTAAATCGTCACTATTTTATTATTTAATGTGACAATCCATTATAATACTTGAAAAATCGTCACATTTTATACAAAAAATGACGAACTTCCATGTGACAAAAAAGAGTCGTCACTGTTGTAGGTATTTAAAATGACGCTTTCGATTAGTTCGTCACGATATTATTATTTAATGTGACGAAACATTGTAATACATAAAAAGTCGTTACATTTTATACGCAAAATGACTAAGTTCTGTGTGACATAATAGCGTCGTCACTATTGTAGGTATTTAAAATGACGTTTTGGATTAATCCGTCACTATTTTATTATTTAATGTGACGAAACATTATTATACACAAACATTCGTCACAATTTGTATAGAAAATGACGAAGTTCCATGTGACGAAACATTGTCGTCACTGTTGTAGATGTTTAAAATGACGCTATCGACCAATACGTCACTATATTTTTGGTTAATGTGACGAAACATTATAATATATAAAACTTCGTCCCATTTCATACGAAACATGACGAAGTTCCATTTGACAAAACAATTTCGTCACTATTGTTGGTATTTCCAGTGACGCTTATGATTAATTCGTCACTATATTATTATTTATTGTGACGAAACATTATAATACATAAAAATTTGTCACTTCATACGAAACATGACGAAGTTCCATGTGACCAAAGAATACTCTATTCATGCCACCATTTACCGTCGTCCTTAAAGCCACATAATTTATGACGACTATGTTTGTCATGCATTATATTTTATCATTATTTAGTAAATAGTAATGAAAATTTTATGTAATTTATAAATAGGCTTTCATAATATCTAGTATTATTTAATAATTAAAATTATGCTTAGTAATCTTGACTCTTGAAACTTCCTTCGGTTAAATTTATCATTTTTTTTGCCCAAGGCGATCGAATTTTATAGTACTTGTGAAGAACCATAGTTCGTGATTCAATGGCCGCTTCGTAGAAAATTCACGGCCTTGGTTCGACGGAAGAATGGACTGTCGTGCTATAACACTTCAGAAGAAGAAGATGAACAATACACCAATAAAAAAAAAAAAAAGATGAACAACACAACTACCATATACCTTATTAGCCTTATTAATAACATAAAATTAATAAAGTGTCATTAAGATTCCAAAAAATACCAATTTAAACCAAAAAAAAAAAAGAAAAAACAAATGAAAAGAGATCACAACTCACAACCCCAAAACCGTACCTCATTCTCTATTCATCTCCCTCAATCCTAAATCCTAAATCGCAGAGCAAAACCTAGCCAAAGTAATCCCAAGAATCTCCACAACAAAATCTCAATTTTCAATCTAATCTCCCAATATCTAACCCAAAAACTGCATCAATCCTCTGCCATTGATGAAATCTGCCACTTGGTATTCGAAATCGTCGCCGAGGACGAGGACAGGGGCGGCGAGGACGAGGACGGAGGCAGTGAGGACGAGGACGGAGGCGGCGATCTCATCTCCCAATTGCAACCTAAAAACTGAATCAATTTCACGAGGGAAGAAGAATTCAGTCTGGAATTCGATATCATTTTCCAATTGGTGCTCTAAATCGTGGGCGAGGACGAGGACTTAGGTGGGGATCGTGCGTTATCTTAAGGTCAACGAGGCGGTTGAGGGTGAGGCTGGGGGTGGTACAGCCACTTCTCGATGGAGGTCCGGTCGTCGGCCAAGCCGGTGCAGAGGCTAGAGTCATCATCACGCCTAGAAGCTCGCCGGCTCATATTTCTGCAACTCTTTCCGATTGAGCCATTTAGGATGCTGCTGCTGCTCATGCTAACTTATAGATTGTTAGTGCTCGGTCGGTTGGCTCTTTGAGATCAACTGTCTAGATTGTTAGTACTCGGTCGGGATGGTGAAACTATCGCTCTTAGCCTCAAGAGGAACAAGCCGAATTTCCACCTCATAATGTCTCTGCTTTCCTGGATATGGTATTTGGTTAGGATGAGGCATGATAGGTTGAGGAGTGTGGCCGGTTAGGATTAGGTATGATAGGTTGAGGCGTGTGGAGATATTAAGTGTAAGTATTACTGTAAGTTCATGTTGAGGTAACATTGATTAGTTGAGCATTGTTAAAGCAGTTCTACTCTGTATCTGAATTATGTTCTCTACCATTTGTTCTTTCTGGTTGTACAAAGGAATATGATATATTGGATTTTTTCTTACAAGGTGCTTGTGTAAAATGGTTGAGTGCTTTGGTTGTGTGTTATTTGTCTTGTTTGACTCTGAAAGTTGCATTTTTGTTCAAGAATGCTAAATGAAGTTAATATGGAAGATGATTTAACAGCATTGAGTTGGGACTCTGTACTTTGTGCTGGTGTTGTGGTTCATGGAGTATGTGATTTGAAGCCTGAATTTAATTTCATCTGTTTCCAATCCTGGGTATCCCACTGTGGGAAGTTAGGCTGAGGTTTGCTGCAATTGCATATCTACTTGTCGGATATTTGAAGCCGATTTAACAGCATTGCATATCTACTTGTCGGATATTTTTCCCATATATCTTCCTCGGCTGCAATTGGAATAGTTTTTTCATTTTCAGGATCCTCAAAAACAGAAACAGGTCCAATTTCTCAGGATCCTCCAGTGCTGCTGCTTAGCTTTTTTTTTTTTTTTTTTTTTTTCAAAACGGATAAGAGATTCAATTAAACGAAATTCAAAAGCGTAGAACCAGCATACAACTGAATGAAATCGGCTATTTAAAATTACGCTTACGATTAAATAACATCCAAACTACAATTAAAATTACTGTTTAAAATTACGCTTACGATTAAATAACATCCAAACTACAAATTGGAACCCAACATCGGTTTCATAAAACGAAACTAACCCAACTACACAAACCATAAGAATTAAAAAAAAAAAAAAAAAAAAGTTCAACGACACCAAACCAGACCATATGGCTTGATGGCCTAAATGTGGTAGATTAAAATGAAATCCCAACAACAACCAAGAAAACACATTTCAAAATCAACTAATTTATTTTTTTTTTTTTTCAAATCTCAGCAGCTAAAAAGTTCTTTACAGTAACCCAACAGTCATATTTGCACCATCCTGGAAAAATGCCTAGGTCAAGGAAGAAAACAAACTACCGGCCTCTGCTGCTTGAAAACTCTTATGAACGAGATGTTCCTGAGTATGAGCATGATCTTGAAGATGATTCAGACACACTAGCAGGCAACACTTCAAAGCCTATCAGCCCAGTTGCTGCACACAAGACGCAAGAGGATCAAACTGAAGCTTCTGCTACTTCATACACCTACTGATGATGCTGCCAATGTGGTTACATCAAATCCCTTCCATTGAACTCATGGGCCTCTTCCTATGCCTCTTCCTCTGTTCAAACATAAAACATACATTTCAAAACATATTCAAAGAAAATGGCTATTCTTACACTAACATCAGCATGTACATGAAGAAAGCGGCTATTCTCATTTTTGCACTATCAGATCATACTCATATTTATTTCCAATTAAAATTTTGAAAACAAAAAAAAAGTAAAAAAAAAATAATTAAATTACCAGTCTATATCATCAAGCTCATCGTTCTCATTGACGTCCTCTATGTTTGTAGCCTCTTTCTCGGGTAACGTTTCAATGATCAACTCCATCAGATCCTCCTGATCCACGTCGTGTCTATTTAATGATGCAACTTCATCAAGAGAAACTTGACAATCACCCCCGATGTCATTCTCTTGATATGCAACATCTGCTACTAATGTGTCACCAGTCACATGTTCTTCATCCATCTCATCCACATCATATACATGACGATGTTGAAAAGGCTGTACAACTCGCCAATCTTTTCCGAGTTTAGGATCATTGAGATAGAAAACTTGTCTGGCTTGATCAGCAAATATGTATGGATCATCTTGATACCATCTCCCCGCAACATTAACACTAATAATGTTTCTTTCCTTTTGTAGCCCAATCATTTTCCGTCTAAGATCAAACCAATCACATTTAAATATAACCACTTTGCGGTTTCTCACATATTCCAACTGAATAATTTCAGATACAGTACCGTAAAAATCAATGCTATCATCACCGTGACTCCCTTCTACCATAACACCACTGTTTTGAGTTTGCCGACGACCATCACGTTCTATCGTCAGATATTTCACTCCATTAACAATGCAACCAGTATATTTTCTTATACATCTATTAGGCGAACAAGCAAGAGAATACAACGATTCATGGACTTGTGAGGGCTCTTTCTGATACAATTCAACCATCTATATGATCATAAAATAATTTCAATAAATATATCAGTGTATTTTTTGTAAAGTATAATAAAAATCATACAAATATAACTCACATGATTCTTAAACCATCCAGGAAAGTGATATCTATGCTCCTTCTCTATATCTCGACAACCAGCTAAAACAAGCTCTTCCTTGTGTTTTCTATGCACAGATAAAAAATAAGAGGTTAAAATTACATATAATAACTCAAATCATAAGAACATTATAATTATGTACTTACCTGATATATGGCTCAACCTCCTCGCAATTTTGAAAAACAAACCATTGAATGACATCAAATTCTTCATCTGATAGCTCCACAAAGTTTGATGCACCAAAAGGGCGACATTTTTGTTCAAATATTGACAAACTATCATTGAAAGAAATATCAGCATTCCGCTCATCTCGATTAAATCTTGTTTCAATACCTCTTAAGTACATAGAGCAAAAGGTCAAAGACTCTTTTACAATGTATGCTTCTGCAATTGATCCTTCTGGATGTGCTTTATTACGCACCGTCTGCTTAAAATCACCCAAAGATCTACAAAACAAAACATAGTCATATTTATCTGTATCAAATACCAAGTTATTGGAAAAACATTGATACACTCTTTTTTTTTTTACCAAGAACGATAAACTTATTCAACTCTAAACAATTTTCACACGCACAATTACTCAACTGATACTCAAACCAACAAACAAAGTACCCAAACAAGAAGACAAATCATACCAGAACTGAGGAGAAAGTAAAATAACAAGCATCAAACTGATCAGCTAGCCACCAGATTTTTTCCCATAATGTCTCATCACAGCTCAAGAACACAAATTATATAGTCTTTATTAATTAAAATTTATATATTTTATTATTACCTTTCTATTGGGAACATCCATCTAAATTGAACAGGACCACCAAGTAAGGCTTCATTTGGTAAATGGATAGGCAAATGGAGCATCACATCGAAGAATGCAGGAGGAAATATTTTTTCAAGTTTGCATAATATCAAACAAATTTCCTCGTTCAGATTTCTTCAACTTCTTGCAACACAGCCGCTGGAAAAAGTGTCCAAGCTCCGACAACACAACGCATATTTCTTTATTTAAAGATCCACGAACACCAATCGGAAGTATCCTTTGAAGGAGTACATGACAATCATGGCTTTTCATCCCAGATATTTTTTGATCAGTTGAACTAACACAGCGAGAGATGTTCGAGGCGTAACCATCAGGGAATTTAACAGACTTTAAGAAGTCGCAGAACTCACGCCGCTCTGACTTCTTCATCACGTAGCAAGCCGGCGGCATAAAGTATTTCCCATCTCCTCTTTTAATCAAATGCAACTCTTTTCGTATATTCATGTCCTCTAAATCTTGCTTTGCCTTGATTGTATCCTTTGATTTCCCCTCTATACTCATCAGCGTTCCCAGGATACTATCACAAATATTTTTTTCAATATGCATTACATCTAAATTATGCCTTAATTTCAACTTACTCCAATAAGGCAATTTAAAAAATATGCTACGTTTTGTCCAGTTCAACTCTTCCGGCTTTCTTTTTCGCTTCTTATTATTATGTTTTCCTGGCCTTATTTCATCAAATTTTTCCAGTTGCTTTAACACGTCATCACCTGTTATTGACTTTGGTGGATCCGCAAGTTCTCTTTTCCCGTTGAATTGCCTGCTTCTTCTCCAAGCATGATCTTTTGGAAGATAACGACGATGTCCCATATAGCATAGCTTATTCCGCAGTCTACTCGCATCTGTGTTTTCATTACAAACAGGACAAGCCAAGGAACCTTTCGTACTCCATCCTGATAAATCGCCATATGCAGGAAAATCATTTATTGTCCACAACACAGCAGCATGCAGTTGGAAATTTTGTTTAGAACAGACATCAAATGTTTGTACCCCATGCAGCCACAATTCATTTAGCTCTTCTATTAAAGGCTGCAAGTAAGTATCAATGTCTTTTCCTGGTGAGTTCTTTCCAGGAATCAGCAAAGACAACATTAAAAAAGGATCTTTCATGCAATCCCATGGGGGCAGATTTAAAGGGGCAAGAATGACAGGCCACATGCTATAAGTGGTGCTAAAATTGCCAAAGGGATTAAAACCGTCTGATGCTAATGCTAGGCGAACATTTCTGGGATCTTTGGCAAAATCAGGATATTGACTATCGAAGTCTTTCCATGCTAAGGAATCAGCCGGATGTCTCATGTAATCATCATCAATACGCTTTTCTTTATGCCATAACATCTTTTTAGACGTCTTTTGGGACATGAATAAACGTTGGAGTCTTGGTTTAAGTGGAAAGTACCTTAGAATCTTATGAGGTATTTTCTTACCTTTCTCATCATTAATTTTCCACCGAGAAGTCCCACAAACTGGACAAGACTCTAGATTTTTATTCCCTTTCCAGAATAAAGCACAATCATACTTACATGCATGGATACATTCATAACCTAAACCCAAATCCCGCAAAAACTTTTTTGCTTCATAACATGAACTTGGAAGTTTCTCCCCATCAAGAAGTGATGATTTAAAGAGCCTCAATATCATATCCACAGCTTTATTACTCAACTTGTTATAAACTTTTATATGAAGCAACTGTATAATGAAAGAAGTTCTTGACATCTTCTTACATCCTGGGTATAGTTCGGTTTTGGCATTCATCAAGAGTGCCTCAAGATATTCTGGTAGTCCTCCAGTATCAATCCCAACTCCATCCAACATTTCATCGGCTTTCTCCCCCCGGTACTCTTCGGCAAGGTCTGCAATCAATTCTTCCACACCATCACCGTCTGGATTTGGTTCGAGTCTGTCATCCTCATCAAAATCTTGATTCCCATTATCATTAGAACTTGATGGTTCGCCATGGTGAAACCACTTAACATATCTTGGATCAATTCCTTTTTCCAGGAGATGAAATTTCACTGTCTTTTGATCTTGCATTGCTACATTCAGACACTGCATGCACGGGCACCTAACATTACAATCTCGACCCACGTGAGTTGAAACAAATTCCATAAATTTGTTTACGCCATCTACGTAAGTCTTAGACCACTTGATTTCTCTCATCCAAGTCTTATCCATTTTAAGATGTACCTATTGAACAACTGCAATTTAGTTGATAAACAAACTGTTAATTTAGTTTATAAATATTATTTGAACCAAAGTTCATGTTCCAGACTGATTACTGAAAACAAAGGCAGCATATTCTTCAGAAACTACAACAAGAACCAGTCAATGTGTCCTGTGGGCAAAGCAGTGTGTTCATAATCTCAGAACAAATCACACAGAAAAAAAGCAGCCCCACTTCTATAGTAAAAATGCCCCTACCACCAAATCATACGAAAAATACATTCATATACATGAGAACCAGTGAATCATTTATATTTCACCAAATCATCAAATTCATTTATATTCGCAAGAACCAAATCACAAACTAAATCAAAATGTTACCTTTGAGTCGGGAGTCGAGAGCCAATGAGCGGTTGATGTAGGGTAGCGAGAGCCGAGGAGCAGGGAATTTGTAGGTGGCGAGAGTCGAAGAACAGGGAATTGGAGTGGCGAGATGCGAGATGTTGTGAGAAGCAGGTTGGTTGTAAGGAGGCGGAAGAGTTCCTACTCTCGCCGGGTTGTAGTGGAGCCATGGAGGAGTGGAGGCTGCGGCGGAACCAGTGAGAATGTGAGATGATGAATTGACTTCGATTATCTTAGATTTGACTTCGATTATTTTAGTTTTGACTACCCCATGCTAGAATTGACTTCGATATTACACATTTGACTACAATTATACTAGACTAGATTTGACTCGATAATACTAGAATTGGCTCGACTATAGTATAATTGACTTTGATTATACAGATGTGACTACGATTATGCTAGAATTGACTTCGATTATACTAATTTTAACTCGATTATAGTGCAAATTTACACACTAGACCATATATGGTTTAGACCATATATGAATTAGTGCAAATTTACACACTAGACCATATATGGTTTAGCGCATAAAAGAACAAATAAAAAAGAGGAAAAATCTGGCACTGCGCTACAGTGTTGCGCTACAATTGGCGCAACACTGTTCCCATATCTGATGTAGCGTAAGATTTCAGCGCAGGGTTGGAGCAGATATTTGACACAACTCTAGTGTTTTGCGCTAGAATTTTGCAGCGCTGGAGATGGTCTGAGTAATACTACATGTACAATAGGGTTTGTGCAATCACTTTGACAATGACATGTAGTTACCTATTCACCCTTATAATTGTAATATTTCAATTTTATTTTTTTTGTACTTTTAATTACCATATAGCAGTAAATTTTGCTAACATAATCGCCATTACTCTTAATTCGTGTGCTGCATTTGAATTGATATTATGAAGTCCGATTGTATTTTACTATTTATTTATATATACAAATAATGCAAAACAATAATATATATCCTTATACATAAAATTTAATTTATTTATTGAACTAATTTAAATTATATCAAATAAAACTATAAATTATATTAACCTTTTCAATAAGCTATTTGGACATTTCAAGTCGATATTCACCAAATATCAAATTTTACCACAAAATGATAAAAACCTCGCAAGTAGTAAAAAAACCTTGTAGAATCGCATTTTACCGCCAAATTATAAAATGACACACCACAGTTCATAAACACATTACAAAACACATTCATTCTCGGAATACCCTTAAAAAACAAGAGAAATAAAAAAAACAAAAAACAAAAACCATCTAAACAAACATTCATCAGCCATCATCCAATCAAATCAATCCTCACTCTCGAAACAATATGTCTTATAACACCTTTAAACGTACGGCAAAGACACTATTCCAATGATATGACACAGAGAACACTACTCATGCGCTTGAATTGCTATAAAATAAAACGTTAACCAGACATGAAACTAAGACGGCAAAAAAATAAGTACAAAGACGCATTGTCATTTTGAAGATAAAAGTACCAACACCGTAGATGAAACAAACGGTTCAACAATTCTAATAAATTACAATGACTTTGATCCCATGTTCACACCAAAACTCCAAACACAAACATAAGCAAAATAGTCAAATACAACGACACCTCATTGTCTCCAGGCTATGTTGTTAGTATTAGATCCTAACAAAAGTAGTTCAAAACATCCATTGCACCAATCATTTCATAATAACATTGAAAGTTATCAAATCTTTGGGGATGAGCCTGAATATGGCCACAGATCCTTCTTCAAGTCCATTGTTGTCCACAAAGGCTCTCATTGTGCCATTTTGCATAAGCTTTTTCCCATGTCCATGAATAATGTCAGCCTCATATCTAGCACCAGAAATTAGTATGATGGCTTTATTGTTGTTATTGTAATTCCCTCCGATACGAGTCCTCCAGAAATCCATTGGGATTGGCTGAATAAGAAAAACAACTTGCGATTTAAAAAATAATTATCTACTGAATGTGGATAATACTCTGAGCTTGTATTAATGCTTACCAGTCGTGCGCGTTCAATGTGAGATCGTGCAATGTCCAATTTAAAGAGGTAGTGAGGTTCCCTTGCAAGGGCAGTCTCAGTATGCACCCAAACGTTAAATTCAAATAAGCTTTTTCTGTCGAAAACCAAGATGTACCCAGTGCGGATATCTTCGAACCTAACAAAATCAACCCATCCCTCCGCCAAGAATATGTATTCACCTGTCTGACTCATTGTTACATGATAGGTATGTCCTTCAACAGTTTTTAGAACGCAACGATGCGGTACAAAACGTTGGTATTCACTTTGCAACAGGGGGGGTATTCGCTTAAAAAATTGAAGTAAAACATTGTTTCGTTAGATATGTGTATTACTCGTGGATAAATGTAAGAGTGGGTTATTAAAATTTGTACAAAAAAAAAAAATATGAGCTCACCAGGTTGGGTTGTTGTGCATCAAACATAATTTTAACGAATTTTGATAGTCGGCCAGCCATCAGATTGTACCTATGCATAATTCAACAAAGTGCAAATTCTTAAAAGAATTCATCTTGAGACAGATTCGTTAACAGGCATTCAGTGAATCACACTATTATATATCCTACTCTTTTTTTTCTCCAAACGAACAAATTATATTCCACTCATAAAGGTAGGTGACCAACTGGTTAAACACCCACAACCTGAAAATGCAACAACACATCACAGGCTAAAGCTACTCAGGATATGAGACTGTTCACCCTCTAAAGCCATCAAGGGTAGATCATAACTAGGAAAAGAAGAACAAGAAGAAGCTAGTACGATACAATCATCAAAGCTAGATACAAGTTGAGTAAACATCTCCAACATAGCAACTGCAAAAGGTCTGACCCATACTCAAAGAAGAGATTTAAGTCAAATCAGCAAGACTTATTCGGCTTTTCCATCAGAAATTTGAAGAATTATAATTCAACATAAGAGAGTAGTAAATTCATAACAATGCTCATTACCCACAATGAACGAATGAAAATGAACCATTAACTAACATCACACAGATTTCTTACCAAGTAAAAGTTCCATCATACTCAAGGTTGACGCATACATTTCGAAATTAAAACTCAAATTAAAACATCCAACACAAACATTCATCCACAAATGAGTAAAAAAAAAAAAAAATCGATACTGAAGAACCCTAGCCAGATTTCTCAAGTTCCCAAAATACAATATCTAAACACGAAAAAAAAAATCGAGGTTCTACCATATAACAATAACATTCAAACCTAGATTCAAATCTGAACGAGTTACCTATACGATTAAAAAACGAGAGTACCTAGAAATCGAGAGCCGAGTTCGAAAACGAGGATTGCTAGAAAACCTTGGAAGTCGACAGGCGACAGCAGGTCGTCAATTTGGGGGCAAGTTTGATGTTTTGGTTGTAGCTCATAATTTTGGGGGTGGGTTGTTTAATTAAAAATAATAATAATAAGTGGATAAAGGTAAAGAAAAAAAATTGTGTCGCCAAAAATCAAATGGACATCTTTTTGGAAGCTGTTTTTTTAATAAATAAAATATTTTCGACAAAATAAAAATAATAATTATACTATAATCGAATTCAAATCTATTATAATCGAGTAGAATCTAGTATAATCGAGTCAAATCTGGTATAATAAAAGTCAAACTAGTATAATCGAAGTCAAACTAGTATAATCGAAGTCAAACTAGTATAATCGAATTCAAACTAGTATAATCGAAGTCAAACTAGTTAGTATAATCGAAGTCAATTATACTATAATCGAGTCACCTATACTATAGTCGAGTCAAATTTAGTGTAATCGAGTCAAATCTATTATAATTGTAGTCAAATCTGTGTAATTGAAGTCAATTATACTATAGTCGAGTCAGATCTAGCATAATCGAGTCAAATATAGTATAATCGAAGTCAATTATACTATAATCGAGACAAGCTACTATAGTCGGGTCAAATCTAGTATAATCGAGTCAAATCTAGTATAAATGTAGTTAAATCTGTATAATCGAAGTCAATTACACTATAGTTGAGTCAGATCTATTATAACCGATTCAAATATAGTATAATCGAAGTCAAACTAGTTAGTATAATCGAAGTCAATTATACTATAATCGAGTCATCTATACTATAGTCGAGTCAAATCTAGTGTAATCGAGTCAAATCTAATATAATTGTAGTCAAATCTGTGTAATCGAAGTCAATTATACTATAGTCGAGTCAGATCTAGTATAATCGAGTCAAATATAGTATAATCGAAGTCAATTATACTATAATCGAGACAAGCTAGTATAATCGGGTCAAATCTAGTATAATCGAGTCAAATCTAGTATAAATGTAGTTAAATCTGTATAATCGAAGTCAATTATACTATAGTTGAGTCAGATCTATTATAACCGATTCAAATATAGTATAATCGAAGTCAAACTAGTTAGTATAATCGAAGTCAATTATACTATAATCGAGTCACCTATACTATAGTCGAGTCAAATCTAGTGTAATCGAGTCAAATCTAATATAATTGTAGTCAAATCTGTGTAATCGAAGTCAATTATACTATAGTCGAGTCAGATCTAGTATAATCGAGTCAAATATAGTATAATCGAAGTCAATTATACTATAATCGAGACAAGCTAGTATAATCGGGTCAAATCTAGTATAATCGAGACAAATCTAGTATAACTGTAGTCAAATCTAAATAATCAAAGTCAATTATACTATAGTCGAGTCATATCTAGTATAATCGAGTCAAATATAGTATAATCGAAGTCAATTATACTAGTTTGACTTCGATTATGCTAGAATTGACTTCGATTATATTAGTTTTGACTCGATTATATTATAATTGACTTCGATTATACAGATTTGACTCGACTATAGTATAATTGACTTCGATGGCTCCTAGTTTGACTTCGATTATACTAGTTTGACTTTGATTATACCAGATTTGACTCGATTATACTAGATTTGACTCGATTTTGTGTGGATAACTATAATTTATAAGTTATTTAATCATTTAATTACAAATACTTATACTATGTTCATTTTACTAATGACATTATCTTATAAAATGTGATACTATTAGTTAACTTATAATTTTATTATTATACACAAACACATAATTTTTTGGTTATATTAATTTAAATCTCTGTACATATGCACAGGGTTAAATACCAGTATCCGTGTAATACATGGTAAGGAACTAGTTTATCAATATATATGAAATATATATATGTGATGTATTCATAACTTGTGAAATAAATGAAAAAAAATAAAATTAACATATGATTTGTGTGGATCGAAAAATATACATATGTCTATCAATATATCTCCTTCCTTACTATTTCTCCCTCACACTCACACACGAGGCAGCTTTTCTTCCTTCCTTTTTTTTTCGGTACAAATTTTCTTCCTTCCTTTCATTCCTTCCGTTTCAAACACCCGATAATCTGGGAGATTTGAGGGTGATTCGCCATTCCTAAACAGAAAAGGGTTTTGGAGCGATAAAGATTAAATTTTTGGTGAAAAAAATGGTTGGCGGGCATCACAATTTTCGTTTGCCGCTGCAAAATTTTCATTACTTTATATCTCCGTCATCCAAACCGACGATGCACAACAGAGAATCGAGGGTCTTGTTCTTCGATCAACAATTAGTACATCATCCTGAACTTTGGCCTGGTAAGTGAATTCGAATGTTGTGAGTTTTAACTAGTGTTTATTATAGATTTTTAATGCATGTTCTTTATATATGATTTTGGATTTTTTATTTTGGATTTTTCAATACCTGTATTATCTATGTTAGAGGTGAATCGAGCAATTGGACTAGGTGTCAATATGTTTAAAGTTTGAATTCTTTTAGGAGATAACATAGAATTTTTGTTTTCACCTTGGTAAATTCTGAGTTGTTTAAGAGGTTTTTACATATAGGAGTTCGATTTTTTATAGGAGTTCGGTTTTTTATGATTTTGAAGTAGTCTCCTGGATTTTATTATTGCTTGAATGCTTGATTTGTGTTGCCGTAAAAACATAGTGTCCAACCTAATGATTTCCTCTGCTTTCTCTTTTGCTTTCGATATTCTTGTTGCTATTCCAAGTGATCTCTTTGCAGCTCGTCCATCTGTGTCTTTATTTGAAATGGTGCAAATAACTTTATGTGATTAATTTATAGTTATGACATCAATTTTAATATGAATGCTAATACTATGAATTTATTTTATTTTGTAGATTGAGGAAATGGCTCCTGGGGTTAAGCATAACAAGAATACGAGATTCAATGCAAAGTCGAATCAAGTTCCCCCAGGATTTTTGTCCAAACAGGTTCATTCAGATCCAGCAAGGGGAATCAAAGGAGTACTACCAAAACCCAGTACTCCATCTAAAGGCAAAACAAATGGGAAGTCACCCGCTCCAAATGAATCAGATGAAGAAAATCAAGTTACTGAAAGTGACTGTATTCCCCATAACAATGTCATGCCATCTACTCAAGAGACAGTTGTGCCAACTACACAGGACACACTCATTCCATCTACTCAAGAGACAGTTGTTCCACATACACAGGAAACACCCGTTTCAGCTACTCAAGATTCTAATAATTCAAACTCCGATAGTCTTCTTAACCAGTCAAATGAGAGCAATCAAAATTCAACACCTGATACAACTGATTCCCCAGGTAAACATTTCCAGATTTTGACAAGATGAATGTGCAGCAATAATATCATGATAATTACAATTTGTTAGACAGTCAATGATTCTTCTAAGTTCTTTGTTTTTAAATGTTTGAGTAGAACAGTGGGAATGTAGGATAATCCTTAATTAAGAGGACTGGTTGTGTATGAGTATAAGTGTTATAATATGTGTTTGCTTGTCTATTTTTGAAGATGTTGAGATAGTTTTAATTTATCAATCATAACTTCAAGTTCTTGACATGAAAAATGACATAATGATCTTGATACAAATGTCTAATTATGTATACATTATTGATCATTTGGCTGAAATTGATATTTTTGTTTTCATTTTGGGTTGGATATACGTGATGTTGTCGTTCATGTACAGGTTCAGGTTCATCTTCAAAGAAAAGAAGTCGTGGTCAGACAATGGGGAAAGGGATATTGAAGAAATTTGCTTCTACGGGACATAAAATAAAAATTAATGTGGATCCTTTCGTAGGAAGACCGATAAATGGTGAGCAGTCCGCAAAACTTTCAACTCAAATAGGCATAGTGACACGAGAAGTACTTCCAGTTCCCAAAAAGTGGAAAGACATTGATGAGGAAAAGGATTTGACACCAAGCTTTGATCATATGCAGGTTTGTAATTCTATAAATTCTTATAAAGATTAATCGAGTTTGATCACAATTTAACCCCATTTTGTTTTTTTTTGTTTTGTTTTTTTTTTATTTACATGCATCTAGATGTTAATATTGATGTCCCTGGAGTGAAACAATGCTTGATTGAAAGGATGAAATGTAGTAGCCGTCAGAAAAGGTACAAGTTGCATATGCATTATAAGAAGTTTGCTTCCACTCAAGACGCTAAGGCAAACAAACCAGCCTTTTGTCCGAGTCAGGAAACTTGGGAACAGTTGTGTGACCATTTTGCGAGTGCACATTATAAGGTAATATGTCCTTTATCAATTAAAATAAAGGAAGAAATAATTTGGTATGCCATCATATGAGTTATTTCATTATTGCAGCGCATAAGTTATGTGAATGGGGGAAATAGGAAAATGTTGCGAGCCCCACATATCTCTGGAAGAAAACCATTTACAGTTCGGCGAAATGAGATTGTAAGTTATCTGACACTTTGTTTTCAAATTAAATAATGTATAATCATATAATATATCAAACAAGTCTATAATTTTTATTTGTAAAATAACAAGTGTTCAAATTTCATGGAAACACTGTTGTCAGTCTGAGAAAGAGCTAAATGGAGATCCATGTGATTGCATTGAGTTGTATAAACGCACGCATTTTTCAGAAAAGAAAGGGTGGTCATCCACAGAAGCTGAGCAGAATTGGGTAATTAAATACCTGTGCTATTCTTAAAAATTTTATATTTGCATAGTTTTCATTAATATATATTTTATTTTACATGTTTTAATAGGATTCTATGAAAAAAACACAAGAAAAGTATGAAGGGGAAGGCACCTTAAAGAGCTCAGAAGAAATTGTCTTCGAGGTCCTTGGGCATGGAACAGGTTATGCTAAAGGAATTGGGTATGGTCCAAAACCGCCAAGTAAACGCATCAGAGCCTTTGACGTAGCTTCACAGCAAGTTCACAAGGATCTTCTTCAGACACAGCAAAAGCTACAAGAGTCCGAGACTGAAGTGAGCAGTCTAAAGACAAAAGTGTCTGACTACGTAGATGAGGTGAATGATTTACGAAGCCAAGTTGGCCAGCAGGGTGAGAATCTCAACAAGCTGATGCAGCTAATGATGGCTCATGGAATAACTATGAATTCACAAACGTAAGTATACTGAAACCGAATCTTTATATTTTGTATATCTAAATGGAAAATTTGTTGAATGAAGTCATAATTATACATTCTTGAATTATCATGAAATATGTTGAAAGTTTGATGAACTATATATGCTGACATTGTATCAAATTTGATGAAGTATTCTTGAATTCATAATTGAAGAAATTTGAAAATCGATGAAGTGTGTTGAAAGTGATGATTGAAAATACTGTGTAATGATCCTTGAAGTATGATGTGTAATAGGATGCATGTATGATGTATTCTTTTATAAATTCTTGAATCTTGATGCATGCTGTGGTGAATAATTCTTGAAGTATGTTGTGTTGAATCATGAAGATTGATATAGGCATTTGTTGAATCTTTAAATATTTTACTAAATCATGAAGTGTGCTATTATACAGGATGTGTGGATTAGTTTATATAATTTTAAAGTATGTTGTGTAAATGTTAACATAATCTGAAATTATGTTGTGCTTGAAATCATATTAATGAGTTATATCCATTTTTTTTAGTGGAGGTGTGTTCTTTAGGCTTCAATTTTTTTTTTCTTTTGCAGGTGAAACTTTAACAGTTCTCAAGGGCTTGTTTAGTCCGTGGAGGTTTAGAGAATAAAGATTGTTTAGCATTGTTTTTTTTTAGGTTATTTATAATATTTTATTGGAATTTATGGTATTTAGCATTGGTATTTTACTTTTATGCAATAAACTTTGTAAAAGTATCTACTTTTTGCAATTAATTTGCATAATGAATATTGCATTATTTCAATTTGAGTGTCATCTTGTGGAAAGTTGTAGTGACAATGATTTCGTAATATATATATTCGTCATTAATAATATTCCGTTTATGATTATGAAATTCGTAACTACTTGTATCTCTAACTTGACAAAAAATGTCGTCACAAACAAATACTTTAAAATGACGATAATTAAGTCGTCTCTAATGTGGTCAATAGTAAGACGAATAATTTTGTCACAATATAACTGACTTTAATGACTAAACATAAATCGTATCCAATAAAAACATTTAATATGACGAAATGCTTTGTCGCATTTGCTATTCAATTAATTACAAATTAGATTCGTCGCTAAATGTTAATGCTTTGGTGATGAAGTGTAAATGTGTCATTTATAAGTATAGTATTAAATGACGAAATCAGTAATCCTGTAGTGACGAATTAAACGTGGTTTTTAAAAATTTAAAATGGTGACGACGAGTAAAACGTCATTAAAATATCGTTTAATTATGACGATGCGTATAATAATATTACGACAATATTCGTCAGGATAAGTAACATAATACGGTGACGAAGTAATAATTGTCGTGTAATCATACACAAATAATGACAAAACAAATCATCATGTTATGTATTTTAATAAGATGACGAACGTTATTCGTCGGAGAAGGTACACAATCAGTGACGAAAATGCAATCTATTGAGTCGAATAAAATACACATTCGATGACGCCAATATTCGTCATGTTATGTATTTTAAGAAGATGACGAAACTCATTCGTCGTGGAAGGGTGCACAATTAGTGACGAAACAACAAGCTAATGCGACGAATAAAATACACATACGTTGACGACAATATGCGTCATGTTCAGTATGTCCGTAAAGTGACGAACACAGCTTTCGTCTCCAAAAGGTGCACCATTAGTGACGAAATACAATATAACCCCACGATTTTGGAGACACATATAACGACGATTTAGTCGTCACGATACATACTTTTCTATGGTGACGCCTGAAGTTATTGTCACCAAAAATATAACCAAATAGTGACGACACTGGAGCGTCATTTTGACGAAATACCACGCACTTAAAGTGACGCTTGTGTGACGCCAGAAAATCGTCACCAAATACCAAAGGTGACGAAAAAATACACTTTGGTGACGCTTTTTGTCCGTAAGGGATCTTGAAAAGCCTTGACTTGCACTCCATGCCAAACATCCCAACCGCCTTCTCGCCGCCCTTGGGTCTCGCGCGCCTTTCCTTAGTCCTCGAGGATTAAGGTCGCGCCGCCCTTCCCTGCGCGTGCTTCCCCGCTGCGCGCCCCGCTCGGTTCCTCGCGCCCAGCGGACTCCTCGCGCGCGTGCCTGCCACTTGAGACTTCCTCACGTGCGTCCCTCGCGTCGCGCGCGTCCGCGCCACTCACCTCACCCCTCGCGACCGCATTTCGACAGCGCGCTAGTTGCGCGCTCTCTTCTACCGGGTCCCCCTCGCCGTCCTCGCATGCCCCGCACGCGATGGCTTGCGTCTCACCCGCCTGTCGTGCTAACCTCTTGCGCGCATGATAGTCCCGGCTCGAGGCGTTCTTCAGCTGCCTAGCCACATCCGCATCATTCCCGTCCCCTTCAAGCGCTTCCTTGTCCTCAAGGATGAAATCAGGGAACTGCTCGCGCATCTCATCTACATTCTCCCATGTAGCCTCCTCTGATGGAAATTCATCCCACTCGACTAACACCTCCCAACGATAGCGCCCCGCCTTCCTTACTTGACGATAAGCGGAACTATCTTCCAGTGTTTGAATAGTCCGCTCGGATTGTCCGTCAGTCTCTGGATGATAAGCGGAACTAAACTCTAATCTCGTGCCCATCGCCTTGTGCAAACCTTCCCAAAATCTACTAGTGAATCTGGGATCCCTGTCTGACACAATAGTAACAGGCACTCCGTGAAGTCGGACAACTCCCTCGGTATAAATCTCGGCTAACTTATCCAAAGACATATTCATCTATACTGGCATAAAATGAGCAACCTTGGTCAATCTATCCACCACGACCCAGATAGCATCGTGATGTTTAGATGACTTCGGTAGCCCTGTGACAAAATCCATCGTGACTTCCTCCCACTTCCACTTTGGAATCTCGAGTGGTTGCAGAAGGCCCAAGGGACTCTTGTGTTCTGCTTTGACTTGTTGACAGGTTAAACATTTCCTTATAAAGTCGGCAACGTCCTTCTTCTTTCCACGCCACCAGAACGATCTTTTCAGGTCATGATACATCTTCGTACTTCCCGGATGAGCTAAATAAGGTGCGGTATGAGCTTCAGACAAAATTTCCTTCCGCAACGCTTCGACTTTCGGCACCACAATTCTGCCTCGAAATTCTAAGGCTCCATCTGAGCCCAATTGGAATCCTTCAACACCTCCGGCACGGACTTTAGCATTAATAACACGAATAAATTCATCATACATCTGTTCTCGCCGGATTCTCTCCCTTAACGTTGGTTGAACCTGCATAGCACTAACACTCCCAATAATCGCCGTAGAAAGTGCATCAACAATCTGAATTTGCATCCGAGCGAATTCCTGGATGAGATGGTTCTGTTGAGTAACAACGTAAGTCAAATCACCTTTCACCTTGCGGCTTAGGGCATCAGCAACGACATTCGCTTTCCCCGGATGATATTGAATGGTGCAATCATAGTCTTTCACAAGTTCTAACCAACGCCGTTGTCGCATATTGAGCTCTTTCTGAGTAAAAATATATTGCAAGCTCTTATGATCAGTGAAAATTTCGCATTTGCCGCCATACAGATAATGTCGCCAAATCTTGAGGGCATGTACCACTGCTGCAAGCTCCAAGTCGTGTGTAGGATAATTCTGTTCATGCAGCTTTAAGTGACGAGAGGCATAAGCAACGACCTGGCCATCCTGCATTAGAACACATCCCAAACCCTGTCTCGAGGCATCACTGTAAATGGTGAAACCCCGAGTAGGATCCGGTATAATTAAAACGGGTGCAGTGGTTAACCTCCTCTTGAGCTCCTGAAAACTGGACTCACAATGATCAGTCCACTTGAACGTGACAGACTTCCTCGTCAATTGGGATAATGGGAGGGCAATTTTGGAAAATCCCTCAATAAACCTGCGATAGTAACCCGCCAAACCGAGAAAACTACGAACCTCGGATGGATTCTTGGGTCTGGACCAATTTTGAATAGCAGATATCTTGGATGGATCAACCTCAATACCTGCCTGCGTGATAACATGACCAAGGAAGGTAACTCGCTCGAGCCAGAATTCGCATTTGGAGAATTTTGCATATAACTTTTCTCGCCTAAGTGTTTCAAGAACAACCCTCAAGTGCTCCTCGTGTTCCTTCTGGATCTTCGAGTAGATCAAAATATCATCAATAAAAACAATAACAAACTGATCAAGATAATGGTGAAATGTACGGTTCATCAAGTCCATGAATACTGTCGGGGCATTACTGAGCCCAAACGGCAATACTACGAACTCATAGTGACCGTAGCGCGTACGAAATGCAGTTTTTGGAATATCTGACTCTTTGATTCTCAGCTGATGGTAGCCCGAACGGAGATCAGTCTTAGAAAATACACAAGCTCCCCTCAGCTGATCAAATAAATCATCGATTCTGGGAAGCGGATATTTATTCTTGATAGTTAACCGGTTAAGATCCCGGTAATTAATACACATGCGCATAGATTCGTCCTTCTTCTTGACAAAGAGAACGGGTGCTCCCCAAGGTGAAACACTCGGCCGAATGAAACCGAGTTTAAGTAATTCCTGAATTTGAGTCTTTAACTCCTGTAACTCCTTTGGCGCCATGCGGTATGCTGCTTTGGACACAGGACCGGCCCCTGGAATAAGATCAATAGTGAACTCTACCTGCCGGTTAGGTGGTCCTCCTGGAAGTTGGTCTGGAAACACGTTCACAAACAATAGGAACATCGTGAGGTGTCCGTGCTTTCGGTTCATCGCTGACAAGACTTACAAGATAACCCTGACAATCATTACGCCGCAACATTTTTCTGGCTTTTGCTATAGAAATAACATGTGGTAAGGCACGAGTCTCGGAGCCATAAAAGATAATAGAATCATCTCCCGGAAGATAAAGAGTAATCTCCCGGTCGTGACATCGAATATCTGCATGAAAATATGTCAACCAATCCATGCCGAGAATGAGGTCGAAATCCCTCATCTCGAGAACATAAGCTTCGGTAGGCAAGACACGTCCACCGATAGAAAGGCTAAGATTGGTTGCTTTAGCATCAGTTACCATCTTTCTTCCCGAGGCTAGACTCACCTCGAGAGGATCGACAGCAGGGATAGTATGAACCCCAATGGCGTCAAGACATCGTCGTGAAATGAAAGAGTGTGTTGCACCGGTATCGAATAAAGCAAAAACAGGAACATCATTAAGTATAATCATCCCAGACATGGTACCTGGGTGTTGAGCTGCTTCCGCTTGATCGACTGCATAGACACGCGCTGGCTGTCTCCCGCGTGGCTGTTGCTGAGGCTATCTCGGTGGCTGCTGTCTGGGCTGCTGAGGTTGTTGTTGCGGTTAAGGTTGTTGATGCTGTTGTTGAGGTTGTTGTTGCAGTTGTGGATAATTAGGTCGGATGTGACCAGGCTGTCGGCAATAGTAGCAAGTGTTCTGGCCCATCAAGCAATCTCCGTGGTGAATCTTTCCACAAGTGGGGCAAGGTGGTATAGGTTGCTGCTGTCGCTGACGGTTCCTGCGGTCATCTGGGCCTCCCCTGTTCTTCCTCTTGTTCTTGTACCTCTGTTGTGGGGCGGCTGCGGGTTGAACATTTGGTATTGAGGATTGAGTGGAGGAAATCGGCTGAAGACGATCATGATTGGCTTCCCTTCGTATGCTGGCATCAATCTCCCCTGCAATGGTGACGGTACGGGCATAGGACTGAACTCCATGGCCCACGATGTTGTGACGGACTACAGGAATAAGCCCATCGACAAAACGTCTCGTCCTTATTGCTTCTGTAGTCATCAAGTCAAGTACAAAAGCTCCAAGTCGAGTGAATTCTCGCTCATACTCGTCCACTGTCCGAGTATCTTGTTTAAGTGCCAAAAAGTGACGCTCCATTTCGGCTTTGTAATAAGGAGGATAATACTTTTCACGAATTAACTCCTTGAACATGTCCCACGTGCATTTTTCTTTTTCACCAGGACGCATACCCCAGTAGGCATTCCACCAAAGTCATGCGTCACCGGTTAATTGGATTTGTGCGCATAACACGCGATAACGCTCAGGACAGTCCATGACCTCGAAAATCGTTTCAAGGCCCTGGACCCATTCGTCGACAATGCGGGGATCTCCCTGACCGGAAAACTTCTCCGGATGATAGTCGCGAAACTGCGCGACTACCTCGGATTGTGAAAGTTCACGATGAGCCGAACTTCTATGAGTCGACATCTGAATATTGAAAGAGTTTGACATGATTAAGTATAAGAATAAGATACATTATCTGATTTATGGAACATACAAATTTCTTGACGAGTTGTCAATTCTATCATGAATATTTTAGGCTGTAAACCCTGAACATGATTCGAGCACCTTAACTAGTCCATAACAGTGATTTCCATAACATAACTGAGCGTAGGCATAGTAAATTGTTTATAATTTAAAGCATGTATCAGCACTTACCTGATAGCCGGTGGAGTGTGAACTTGACGTGATCGAATATTTGAAAATTTTTTTAACTCAAAAACCATTCAGAGACGCAGAAACATGCTCTGATACCAACTGTAACGCCCCGCCCTAACTTAATTATCAGAGTGCGATTATAAGACATCTTTTTAAAATAGTTTGAGAAAATGATTCGGAGCGTTACTAAAATATTTATTTTATCTTTTAGAAATCCGTTACGACCGTTTAAAAATTTACAACAAAAACAGATTTACATAATATACAATCCGACTATGAAATTGAATCAAAAGTCAAAGTTCGACAAACAGTGAAATCAGCGAAAAGTAGCGTGGCAAAATATACAACAAAACATTTAACTTCGATCCACCCGTCAACTTCACAGCTCCGGACCGACTTCATGACCTGAAAAATATTTGATAAAATGGGGTATGAGTACCACTGTACTCCGTAGGAACTCATACTAAAGTAAACAGCAATAATAATAATACATCATGATCAAAAGCATATAACATAACCGTGAATTTCTTGGTCAACAGTATAAACCGGACCGGGATTCGTGAATCTACCGGCTGCCATGATAATGATGATAATGATGATAATAATGTTTGCCGGAATCCATGTGCACATACTAGTGGTAGATGACGCCACTAGAACTTAGAACGGAATTATGGCAACCTGAACCGGCCAACATCCATTCCAAGCGGAAAACATAAATTGACATACCTTTAACATGATATCGTAATTATAATCAATGTAATACCCAGTCTGAGTCCCCACCTGTACTGAAGATATGAAACTGGAAGTGCTGATAGTCGTGAACTGATCAAACTGTAACATAATATAAACATTTACTAAGTACTATGCTCAGATCAATAAATTTAACTGTTAAGATGCTCGACTCGACTTAATATGATATCCAGATATAACGGAACACATTAAGGGTTCACAAAAATATTTCTAAGTCCGGAAATTACACTGATATGCTTAACTGATCTGGTTCGGCTCGGAAAATAATTTAAATTTCAGAATAAGATTCGGACTGAAAATCATGAACCAAAACAGACTCGAACCGCCGGCTAAACCGGCCGGTTCGCTAACCAGATGAACCGGGTCGGGCTGGACCGGATCGGGTCGGACCACTGATTCACACTAGACCGGGTGGTCACGGACTGGCTGGGCTCGGTCCCGTGCCGGGCCTGCTGGGGCCATGGCACGGCACTGGGCACGGGCTAGGTGCGACCGGGCCTTGGCACTAAGCGCTGTTGGCGCGGGCAAGGGTCACTTGCACTGGCCCTGGCACTGGCCGAGCGCGAGGGACGCGAGATAGACGCGTACCCGGGCTGACAGGGCACTGGGCGTGCGGCTGGCAAGACCCAGGTGCGGCTGGCGCGAGGAAAGACACGGTCAGACATGACTCGTACGTCTCGGGTGCGACAAAGGCTTGTCAGGGCGCTGCCGGGCGACCCTGGGCACGCGGGCGTGCTGTTGGGCACGTCCCAGGCCAACTGACTGCTCGGGCGTGCGGCTGGGCACGTCCCAAGGCCCCTGAACCTTACTCGGGTTCATTAAGGCACGGTAACAATCACTCGGGCGCGCTGTTGGCACGACCCGAGGTCAACTGCGCGTGGCACGAGCAACTGGCTCGGGTTCGCGCATGCATGACACTGGGACAGCACTGTCGGCATGGCCGCTACGTGCTGCAGCATGCCGTGACCGGCCCTTGCCGGCCGTTCGGCCACTTACCTTGATCAAAATGACATAACTTGACATGATTAACACTTTTATATATATATGGGTCTGAGGGTCATGATATAAACATGAAAATCTGATTTTATTTAGCATGACGGCCACGGCGTGCGCGATAGGCGCGTCCGACGGCCCTTGACATGTACCCTCGACCAAACATGATATTTTCTCGGGCAAGATGAATAGATTGACCATCATTTATCATTTAAAGGCTGTTGGAACATAAATGTCCCTAACAAAGTTGATCACAATGAAAGATACCCTAGTAGGGTAAGACACGGCCCGTGGGCGCGTGCTACGTGCACGGTCCACTTCCCTTGGCCATTTCATCAACAAATCGACAACTTATCTTGGGCTATCTTTTAAAACTGAACATATCACATTAAATAAAGACTTATGATGCATGGTTTGCTCGAGAGAAGTTGGCTATATAAAGAGATGTTATAATATGGCCTAAAATGCACACCCGAGAGCATTTTCAAAGATTACATGAACTTAGACCCATAATTTGAACTTGGTATGATACAAGTAACATCATAACAGGGTTAGAATCATATTACCCTTTGATTGCCCGAAAGAACTTGACAAGAAGTTGGTGTTGGTTCGGTCCCTTTCTCTTTCTCGCGCGCGTACGGTGAGTTTGGATTAAAATATCTTAATCTTGTTTATTGTTTGCTTAAGGTATGCTTAGGAAATAACTTAGGTAATATGCTGAAATTATGTCCCAACACTTTGATTTATAGGCGTTAAAATGGAGCAAAATGAGATAAAAGCTCACGGCCAATGAGCTCGTGCCATTTGCCGCGTCCTAGGGCCACGAGGTGTCCTTTTGATGGCTTAGTCACCTCCTACTTGGCACAAAAAGGCCACTTGTGCTAGGAATGGATAATTCACGTGACTTTGCCCCAAATTTCCATCCACTTGAGTTTATTAATTAGTTAAGCACGCTTAGGGCTTGATTATGCGTGATTAACCTAGGTTAAGGCGTTTAGAAAGAAATTATGCACCCTAGCCGTGCAATGACCAATGTTTAAGGACATAAGATAATTGAATGATCACTTAGGCTTAATTGAACATAATTGAGGTACTTAAGGAATCACTAAGTACGATTATGCGTATGATCACGCACAATTAGCGCAAGATTAACACATTTACCGCTTGATTAAGCACGATTTGATTCAATAGTATTTTTATCGGGCGATTTAACATAAATTGACTTATACTTTGAATATCTAATGATTCCGAGAATATTATGAATATTACAGAACTATGTACGTAATTTACATTAAGTGAAAATGGGCAATTACACCGTTGACTCGCACACATGTCAGACTCCTTGGTCCGTGTTTCAAGACGGGTCGAATGGGGAGCCCGCAAGCCAGCGCCTGTAGCACGCAGTCGCCAAGGCACGCCAGAGGCGCGTGCTGGTTTCCACAATCGGGGCGACGTGATGCGGATGTGGCTAGACAGCTGAAGAACGCCTCGAGCCGAGCCTATCACGCGCGCAAGAGGTTAGCGCGGCAGACGGGGGAAACACAGGCCGTCGCGTGTGGGGCGTGCGAGGACAGCGACCAGGGTCCGATGGGCGATAGCGCGCAACTATCGCGAAGAGAAAAGGCGGTTGTGAACGTTAAGGCCAACGGTGCGAGTGGCGCGGACGCGGGCGACGCGACTGACGCGCCCGATAAGACTTCGGGTGGTTGGGACGCGCGCGAGAAGACCGTTGGGCGCGAGGACTCGAGCGGAACGCGCAACAGGGGAGCACGCGCTAACACGGGCGGCGCGACCTTAGTCCTCGAGGACTAAGGCAAGGCGCGCGGGTCCTTAAGGCGGCGAGTTGGGATGTTTAGCTTTGAGTGCAAGTCAAGACTTCCCAAGATCCCTTAGATATTTGGTTTCCTTATTCTATTATGATTTCTAGATTGTTTAGGACTTTAATATTTTATTGCTTTAATTAGTGATTTTGTTCCTTAGGACTTTATTTATTTCCAAGCGTTAGGAGTTCTTCTTAGATTAGGAATAGACTTAGTTTGGCACCTATAAATAGGCCCCTTTGTCATTCGAAATAAGCATCAATAAATTAATAGAAAAACCGAACTTTTGTTCAAACACTTTGCCTTAGATATCTTTTCGATTTCTTTTGCAATTTTATCGTTTCAAGGGGTGCGGTTGTGCAAACCTCGAGACACCTATCGGCGATTCAAGGCACTGGTTTGTGGCTTATCGGCAATCGTTACACGCGATCTTCATCATTGATGCTTTCACTGAGAGGATCTAGATCGTGTGTCTTTTTCTATCCCATTCCCTTTCCTTTTTCTTCTTCTTTATTTTCGTCCCCCTATACAAAAAAAAAAAAAAAAAATCTCTTCAAGACGAGTCCTCG
The DNA here is from genome assembly GCA_008636005.1 of Striga asiatica. NCBI lineage: Eukaryota > Viridiplantae > Streptophyta > Magnoliopsida > Lamiales > Orobanchaceae > Striga > Striga asiatica. The sequence goes on from BKCP01004850.1 coordinate 609,878, forward strand.
AAGCAAAGAACGAAAGCAAGAAAAGAAAGCTATGGCCAATAAGGAGATGAAGGACAAGATCAACAACCTAGACGCTCAAGTCCGAAGTATGAGCGAAGTCATGGACACTTTCGGCGAGGGGCTCGACACAACCAAGGCATCGGTTCGGGATCTAATAAAAACCGTGAACCGAGGGTTCGAGGAGATGGTACGCGGCTTCCAACACTTTGCGCGACCACCTTCACGACAGCCAAGGTACGATCGACCCGAGGAAGAAGAACATCGTCCCGATGAGCGCAAGCACGAGGAGGACTTCGATCGACGGTCACACGCGTCTAACGCGCACGACCGCCCGAGACTCGACAAACTGCGGCTCACGCTATCCACCGTCACCGGCACTGATCCCGAGGCATGGCTCAACTGGGCCGTGCAATACTTTGAGCTCAACGAGATCGAGGTTAATGACCGTGTTCGATACGCGGCCTAATACCTAGATGGCGAGGCCAATGTGTGGTGGCAATGGCTCACGAATGTATACCGCAAACGACAACGAGCCATAAGATGGGGAGATTTTGAGCGCGAGTTACTCACGCGTTTCGGGACCTCCAACTACCATAACTACGATGAGGCCCTTTCGCGCGTACGCCAAACCTGCAGTCTACGCGATTACATGAAGGAGTTCGAAAAGCTAGCTTGTCACGTTAGGGACTGGCCCGAGGCTGTGTTAGTCGGGGTATTCATTGGCGGGCTTAAGTATGATCTAGTCGCTGAGTTTCGATTGGAGCGGCCCGATTCGATGCAGGCGGCCATGGAGATCGCCCGACGTCGCGACGATCATCTCGCCGCTACGCAAAGGGGACAGGCGGACGCACGCTTTCCCGAGCCACGGCGCACGACGAATATCGCGCCCAGCATACGGCCACCAAGTAACGCTCGACCACCTATCCCGGAAGTCAAGCATCTGTCGCTCGAAGAGATGAGGCGCCGACGCGAGCAAGGCCTGTGCTTCAAATGCGAAGAGAAATTCACGCTGGGCCACCGATGCAAGCAGGCATTCTTAATCGATGTCATGGACTCCGATAATGAGGAAGAACCCGAGGTTGAGGAGAGCGAGGTTCGAACTGAAGTACTCGAAGATGAAGCTGAAATTTCGATGCACGCCATGGCTGGTACCCGAGGGCCGAGCACGTTGCGGCTATCGGCGTAGGTCAAGGACCGCCGTGTGGTTGTACTCGTGGACAATGGGTCATCCCATAATTTCATCAACACCACGCTGTCCCAAAAGCTAAATTTGTCCACCACCACGATCGAGCCATTTGAAGTCCGAGTAGCTAATGGTGAACGGTTGAGGTGCACCGAGTCCTATCGCAAGGTGCCAATCAAGTTCCAAGGAGTCACCATCAAGGCCGATCTCTACGCATTACCCCTGGTTGGACCCGATGTGGTGTTAGGAGTCCAATGGCTCGAAGGTTTAGGAGAAGTGACCACCAACTATAAAACTGGTGTCATGAAGTTCAAGGCAGGAGAACAGTAAGTCACCTTAAAGGCTAGTGAAGTTAGTGGGACCAAGGAGGTTGGTCTCAAGAGCATAGAGAGGGTTTGGCGCGGGGGTGGCCAAATCTTCGCCGTCGTGGTCGAAGACGCGAGCACGACCACAACTGAGCCCGACATACATCAAAGAGAGGTGCGCACATTACTCGAAGAGTTTGAGCAAGTTTTAGGGGAGCCTAAGAGGATGATTGGATATAAAAATTTTTGGTTTTATTTGGATTTTTTTGTTTGATTTGGTTAATTTTAAAAAAGTTGGTATGGTTAGTTGTTAGTGGGTATATTAAATAATATTTAAAATAAAATGATTAAAGTTGATTTGATGTAAAGTAGGTGAGAGAAAATTTGAAGTGATGGTTAGTTAAAATTATGTGAGTGGATGAATAGTGAATTAAGGTAAGGTGGTGTGTAAGAATGATTGATTGATATTATTTAATTATATTGATAATATTGATGATAGTGGGGTTGAGTTAAAGTTGAGTTAAAGTTGAGTTAAAAAAAAATGGTTGAGTTAAAAATGTTTGGATTTTTTTGAAAAATTTTGTATCCAAACATGCTCTAAGGGTTTGCCGCCGCACTGGGAGTTTGACCACCGAATACCCTTGGTCAATGAGCAGCATGCGGTACACGTCCATCCATACCGGTATGCGCACTTTCAGAAGACCGAAATAGAGAGGCAAGTTGATGAGATGCTTGAGTCCGGGCTCATTCAACACAGCTCAAGCCCATCCTCGTCACCGGTGCTACTAGCCAAGAAAAAAGACGGCACGTGGAGGTTTTGCCACCGACTACCGGGCACTGAATGCCGCAACCATTAAAGATCGATTTTCTATACCAAGTGTCGACGACATGGTCGATGAGCTAGGTGGATCCCGTTATTTCTCGAAGCTCGACCTAAGGGCCGGGTACCATCAGATCCGGCTACACAAGGCTGATATCCCAAAGACGGCCTTTTGTACGCACCAAGGACACTACGAGTATTTGGTGATGCCATTTGGGCTATGCAACGCCCTTTCCACCTTCCCGTTTGCTATGAATTCCATCTTCAAAGACCATCTGCGCAAATTCGTCTTGGTATTCTTCGACGACATTCTAGTCTACTCAAAGACGTGGGACGAGCACATAGGGCACTTACGTGTGGTGCTTGAAGTCTTGGAGGCTAACTCGTTCTACATCAAGCCGTCCAAGTGCTCGTTTGGACAAGAGATGGTCGAATACCTTGGTCACTTTATTTCACATGACGGTGTGAAGGTCGATCCAAGGAAAATTGAGGCAATGGTCGACTGGCCGAAACCAACCAGCCTGACGCAGTTAAGGGGTTTTCTAGGGCTCACAGGTTACTACCGGAAGTTCGTGAAGGACTATGGGTCCATTGCCAAACCACTAACCGAGATGACCAAGAAGGGCGGATTCAAGTGGACCGAAGCAAGTGAAGCTGCATTCGAGAAACTTAAGGGTGCAATGAAATCAACGCCTGTTCTAGCCATGCCAAGGTTCGAGGTGTTGTTTGAAGTGCACACGGACGCGAGTGATGTGGGCATTGGTGCGGTGCTAGTCCAGGAAGGACGTCCCTTGGCCTTCCTTAGCAAGGCCCTTGGCACGACCCGACTAGGATTGTCCGTGTATGTGAAGGAGATGCTCGCAGTCGTAGAGGCGGTACGATGCTGGAGGCCCTACCTCTTAGGGCGACGCTTTCGGATCGTGACCGATCAACAACCGCTCAAACACTTACTCGAGCACAGGATCGTAACGCTCGAACAACAAAAGTTTGTCTCAAAGCTTATGGGCTTCGACTTCGAGATAGTGTACAGGCCGGGTCGACAAAACGCTGTGGCCGACGCCCTGTCGAGACGGACGGATGTCGCTGAGCTCGAAGCCATAACCGGGCCAACATGGGCGATATGGGAGGAAATAAGGAGGGCGCAAGAAGGCGACACCCAATGTCAAGACTTACTGCGAGCTATAGAGGCAGGAGATGCGGCCGTTGCCGATTACGAGCTGCATAATGGTCTCGTGCTACATCGAGGCCGAGTGTTTGTCCCGGATAATGGGCAACTCCGCGAGCAAATTTTGCAACACTTCCACGACTCTAAGATCAGCGGGCATTTGGGATTCTATTGTACTTGGATGCGAATGGCCAATACTTTTTTTTGGCCAGGGCAGCAAAGCGCAGTTCGGGAGTATGTCGCGCATTGCGACGAGTGCCAGCGCACTAAGGCTGACGCACGACGATCGAGTGGTCTATTGCAGCCTTTACCCGTGCCCGAGAATATCTGGGAAGACATCACCATGGACTTCATTGAGGCGCTGCCTATCTCTAATGGGTTCAATGGGGTCATGGTCGTGGTCGATCGACTGACGAAGTACGCACACTTCGTACCAATCACGCATCCCTACACGGCAAAGTCTATCACCAAGCTTTTCATTGAGTACGTCATGAAATTGCATGGGGTGCCACGCTCGATTGTTTCTGATCGTGACCGGATTTTTATGAGTAGCTTTTGGTCTGAGTTCTTCAAACTTCGAGGGACCAAGCTATCAATGAGCTCTGTCTATCACCCGCAGACGGATGGCCAAACCGAGGTAACCAACCGCACACTAGAGCAATACCGGTGCTATGTGCACCAATTTCCAAAGAAGTGGGAAAGCTTTCTACCATGGGCCGAGTATTGGTACAACACCACTTACCACGAATCGACCAAGGCTACACCATTCGAGTTGGTGTACGGGCACAAACCACCTACACTCGTAAATTATTAGGAAGGAGTTGCTATCACTGATGAAGTGGGGCGAGAACTTGAGGAGAGAGACTTAATGTTACGAGAACTGAAGAGAACTCTTGAAGGGTCGATTAACCGCATGTAAACCTTTCATGACGGCAAAAGGCGCGAAGAGAGTTTTGAGCCAGGCGAGTATGTCTATTTGAAGCTGCGGCCCTTTAGGCAGCGAACGACGGTGCAAAGGGCTGCAACGAAGCTCGGGGTACGCTATTACGGGCCGTACCAAATTTCGAAGCGCATAGGGCAAGTAGCTTATCACCTAGAGTTACCAGAGAGTTCGCACATCCATCCAGTCATACACGTCTCGCAGCTCAAAAGTAGCCTAAGAGAGGCGCACAAGTGGTGCGAAGAGCTCACCGCGACGGCAACGGATGGGCGGGCCATTGTGAGGCCTAGTCGTGCGATCGAATATCACCAAGTAAGGGAGGCGGGGCGCTACCGTTGGGAGGTGTTAGTCGAATGGGAAGAATTGCCATCGGAGGAGGCTACGTGGGAGGATGTAGATGAGATGCGCGAGCAGTTCCCTGATTTCATCCTTGAGGAAAAGGAAGCGCTTAAAGGGGACGGGAATGATGCGGATGTGGCTAGACAGCTGAAGAACGCCTCGAGCCGAGCCTATCACGCGCGCAAGAGGTTAGCGCGGCAGACGGGGGAAACACAGGCCGTCGCGTGTGGGGCGTGCGAGGACAGCGACCAGGGTCCGATGGGCGATAGCGTGCGACTATCGCGAAGAGAAAAGGCGGCCGTGAACGTTAAGGCCAGCGGTGCGAGTGGCGCGGACGCGGGCGACGCGACTGACGCGCACGATAAGACTTCGGGTGGTTGGGACGCGCGCGAGAAGACCGTTGGGCGCGAGGACTCGAGCGAAACGCCCAACGGGGGAGCACGCGCTAACACGGGCGCGCGACCTTAGTCCTCGAGGACTAAGGCAAGGCGCGCGGGTCCTTAAGGCGGCGAGTTGGGATGTTTGGCTTGGAGTGCAAGTCAAGACTTCCCAAGATCCCTTAGATATTTGGTTTCCTTATTCTATTATGATTTCTAGATTGTTTAGGACTTTAATATTTTATTGCTTTAATTAGTGATTTCGTTCCTTAGGACTTTATTTATTTCCAAGCATTAGGAGTTCTTCTTAGATTAGGAATAGACTTAGTTTGGCACCTATAAATAGGCCCCTTTGTCATTCGAAATAAGCATCAATAAATTAATAGAAAAACCGAACTTTTGTTCAAACACTTTGCCTTAGATATCTTTTCGATTTCTTTTGCAATTTTATCATTTCAAGGGGTGGTTGTGCAAACCTCGAGACACCTATCGGCGAATCAAGGCACTGGTTTGTGGCTTATCGGCAATTGGGACACGCGATCTTCATCACGACGGCATTCTGCGGACATATCAACTGCCCGGGCTTTGGCCGTCGCCTCAATCCGCGCTGGTCCGCGCCACGAGCCGATTGGCGGACCGGCTCTCGCCGTTCCGCATGCGACCGAGGCACATCGCCGGCCTGATGCGAATGTGGGTTTCGAGGCCCGAGGACGCCGAGAGCCGATGGCCGAGACGACCCGAGAAGGCCGAGAAAAGGGCCAAAATCACGTACGCATGGCCTAAGAGACGAGTACGAGCCCGTATACGAGGGTGCCGACGTGCGCCATGGCATAGGAGGTCGAGCATATGCAAGGTGCGAGATGCTAGGAACAAGGTTCTGCATAGAAGCTCGGAAAGACTCGTGTGTCAAGGGATAACGTGCGACCAAGCGTGCATAGGAGTACGCGGGTTGGACGCGCGATCACTCGAGATAGTCCATGAGGGTAACGCACGGAGGATTGCAAGAGCGTGTGAGGAGATGGTCCCTAGACGGGCAACAATCAGGCGCAAGGAAGGGCGCGAACACGCGCATTGGCGTAGACGTGCACGGACGAGACCACGCCTCAAACGGACATGCCATCGGAGGTTCCGGGATGCTTATAGAAGGAGTGAAACATGGTGGGGATGGCTAAAGCACCAGATGGCTCGAAGAAATGGAAGGCGCGCGAGTCGGGTGCCCAACGGGTGCAGCCCGCGCACATGGGCGCACTGGCAGCGCTGGGGCGTGCAGGGCCACGCGCGGGCAGGCGCGCGGGTCGCGCGCAGGCGCAACGCTGGGCAGCAGCGCCCGGGTAGCACGCGTGATGAAGGATCGCGTGTTCCCGACTCGTGACCTAGCCTCGGACGTTGCGTGAACTCGGCCTTCGACGAGGGTTGCGGACGATTCAGAGGTTAACTCCTTGTCTTCTCGCGATAGGTGAGACAGCTCGGACGTGAATCCTTGCCAAGCTCGTCTTGCTCGAGCAATGCGGTGGGACGCCCTTCTCGGGACAAGGGTTTTGCACTAAATCTCAAAAGAAATCTAACACAAGAATTTGAACACAAGGTTCGACTTTTTCATTATTTTCTGCATATCAATTTCGAATGACATTGGGCACATTTATAGATGCCAAACTAAGTCTAATCCTAGTCTAAGAAGAACTCCTAATGCATGGAAATAAATAAAGTCCTAAGGAAACTAGATATCTAATGAATAAAGACTTTCCTAAACTACTTAGGCACATGCCTTTTATTTGTACTCCTAACCAAACTATTATTCCTAATTATGCTAAGTAAATCATGTGCCAATCCCCTTTGCTTGATCAACAAGACAATAGCGCGCCCAAACCCTAGCCATCCGAGTCGCGCCGCCTTGCCATGCCTATTCCTCCTCGTGCGCGGTAACGCGCGCGCGGGCCTTCCACGCGTTGCCCTTATCGCGCGCCTTGCGCCCTCGCCCTTTGACCCGCGCGTGCTCGCCCCTCGCGAGAGTGCCCCGCACGCCTACTCGCTTGGTCTCACTTCCTCGATCGCTCATCGCACTGGTCGCGTCCCAGCCATGTGCGCGTGTGTCGCGCACGACTACTTCGTCGCCCCACTCGACCAGCGTCTTGCGCGTAGATCGCGCGTTGGTCGCCACTGCTCGTTTGTAGCCAGTCGCGGCGTGCGCTAGCCACCCAACATCCTCCCCTCGCACACCACCCGTTTCCCTCATTTGCCCACGGTTGATTCTTACACCGACCCCGTCTCGCTCACGGCTCCGCTGATCGGGTTCTTCGCGCCATCCTCCATTCTCGCGCTTGTGCCGCTTGTGAGCCTCCCATCGCGAACCTTTCGTCGCGTCACTGTCGCGACCTTGTCTCGCGCTTCCTTTACCAGCGCACGTGGTTACGCGACTCCCGCGTGTCGCGTGCCTAGGCCTCGCGTGTTGTTCCCTCGCGCAGCCTTCGCGAGCCCACTTTGCACGGCCCCAGGGGTTGTTCCGACCTTTATCGCGCCACTTTTCCTGACTCGAGTGCAGCTCTTCCTCGGGCTCGGATGGGTCGATGACCACATCCGCATCATTCCTCCTCCCTTCGAGTTTATCCTTGTCCTCAAGGATAATGAATTGAAGACTCCTCAACTTGACCGGCTCGGATCCCTCGTCAATTGTGCACAACTTGATTCGCTTCTTGTCTCGTTCAAACTCCATCGTACCTTTCTTGAAATTTGCGGTTATGGACCCTAGCGTCTCCAACCATTGAGCCCCAAGCACCACCTCCGGTCCTTCTAGCTCTAGCGCATACAAGTTCACCCTTAGCTCTTCACCTTGTACACGTATTGGCACCTTTTGGTACAATTTCGAACTCCAAAGTTCCTCGCCATTTGCAACCTTAACCCCAAACGGTACAATTCCCGTCATGGGCACCTCCAGCTTTGCGGTGAAGTCTTGGTTGATGAAGTTAAGTGTTGACCCAGTATCGACCATCACATTGGCCCTTCGTCCCAAAATCTCAGCCTCAAACCTTAGCATCTTAAGCCCCTTCTTCTCCTTGACCATATGCATCAGTCGAGGGTTTAAATATAAGTTCCTCCCTTCATCGTGCTTTTCCTCGGTTTCGGGCTCGTCCGTCGTGATCTCTTCATCCTCGGAATCGATCACTTGGATCAAGTAGACCTGTTTGCAACGATGGCTCGGAGTAAACCTCTCCTCACACTTGAAGCATAGACCTTTCTCTCACCTTTTTTGTATCTCCTCATAGGTTAAATTCTTCACCTCGGTTGGTCGCGCCTTGAAATTGCTAGGCGCTCCGCGACTCGCATCTCGTTTGAAGTTGGTCTCGCTATGCGTTGCCCGCTGTGGCTCGGTGGGGCGGTTGTCATTGCGCCCGTCCCTTCTCATCGCGACCAAGTGATCGTTGCGTCTACGCACGACCTCCATGGCTTCGTGCACCGTCGCGGGCCTCACTAACCGAACCTCCGCGGCCAGCTCGAACTTCAGTCCCCCTACGAATGCCCCGACAAGTGCTCCCTCGGGCCATCCGCGTACGCGACAAGGTATCCGCTCGAACTCCCGTTGGTACTCGCGCAAGCTCCCCGTCTGCTTGATATGCGCGAGCGCCTCATCGTAGTTGTGGTAGTCCGACGCACCAAACCTTGTGATGAGCTCTTTCTCAAAATTCTCCCACCGGATTTGCTCATTGCGGTTATGGTAGATACTCGAGAGCCACTGCCACCAAACATTAGCCTCGCCGTCCAGGTAGTAGGCTGCATACCTTACCCACTCGGCTCGGGCAATCTCATTGAGATGGAAATATTGCACGGCTCGGTTCAACTATGCGTCTGGTCAGATCCGTTGAAGATTGACAGCACGATCTTCGGCTTCTTGACTCTAGGTCGCCCTGCATTGGTTGAGGCGTGAGATCGACGATCGAAGTCGTCCTCTCTTTCTTCGTACTCCGGTCGCTCGCGTTCGTACTCTCGTGATCGCGCCCTTGGCCGACCCCGTGGCGGCGGTTGCCGCACGAAGCGCAGCACCTCATCGATCCTTTGGTTCATGGCGTCCATCATGGCTTGTTGTGAATTATGGATCGACCGTTCTAGGTGCGTGAGGTTGTCGGCCATGGATGTGTTGGTGGCCTCCAATCCTTCGCCTAGGCTCGTCATCTTTGCCTCCAAATCCATGAGCTTCTCCTTTGTTTCCTTGGCCATTTTTTTTTTAGGACACGAAAATTAAAGAAAGGGATGGGATAAAGAAAACGCGATTGGTTCTCTCAATGAAAGCACCAATGATGAAGGATCGCGTGTTCCCGACTCGTGACCTAGCCTCGGACGTTGCGTGAACTCGGCCTTCGGCGAGGGTTGCGGACGATTCGGAGGTTAACTCCTTGTCTTCTCGCGATAGGTGAGACGGCTCGGACGTGAATCCTTGCCAAACTCGTCTTGCTCGAGCAATGCGGTGGGACGCCCTTCTCGGGACAAGGGTTTTGCACTAAATTTCAAAAGAAATCTAACACAAGAATTTGAACACAAGGTTCGACTTTTTTCATTATTTTCTGCATATCAATTTCGAATGACATTGGGCATATTTATAGATGCCAAACTAAGTCTAATCCTAGTCTAAGAAGAACTCCTAATGCATGGAAATAAATAAAGTCCTAAGGAAACTAGATATCTAATGAATAAAGACTTTCCTAAACTACTTAGGCACATGCCTTTTATTTGGACTCCTAACCAAACTATTATTCCTAATTATGCTAAGTAAATCATGTGCCAATCCCCTTTGCTTGATCGACAAGACAATCGCCCGCCTAAACCCTAGCCATCCGAGTCGCGCCGCCTTGCCATGCCTATTCCTCCTCGTGCGCGGTAACGCGCGCGCGCGCCTTCCACGCGTTGCCCTTATCGCGCGCCTTGCGCTCTCGCCCTTTGACCCGCGCGTGCTCGCCCCTCGCGAGAGTGCCCCGCACGCTTACTCGCTTGGTCTCACTTCCTCAATCGCTCATCGCACTAGTCGCGTCCCAGCCATGTGCGCGTGTGTCGCGCACGACTACTTCGTCGCCCCACTCGACCAGCGTCTTGCGCGTAGATCGCGCGTTGGTCGCCACTGCTCGTTTGTAGCCGGTCGCGGCGTGCGCTAGCCGCCCAACATCCTCCCCTCGCACACCACCCGTTTCCCTCATTTGCCCACGGTTGATTCTTACACCCACCCCGTCTCGCTCACGGCTCTGTTGATCGGGTTCTTCGCGCCATCCTCTATTCTCGCGCTTGTGCCGCTTGTGAGCCTCCCATCGCGAACCTTTCGTCGCGTCAATGTCGCGACCTTGTCTCGCGCTTCCTTTACCAGCGCACGTGGTTACGCGACTCCCGCGTGTCGCGTGCCTAGGCCTCGCGTGTTGTTCCCTCGCGCAGCCTTCGCGAGCCCACTTTGCACGGCCCCGGGGGTTGTTCCGACCTTTATCGCGCCACTTTTCCTGACTCGAGTGCAGCTCTTCCTCGGGCTCAGATGGGTCGATGACCACATCCGCATCAACGCGCGCGGGCGCAGGGCAACAGCATGCGCGCGGGTGCAGGGAAGCAGCGCCAGCACGGGCACTGGGCAGCACGCGCGCGCGGGCGCAGGCCTGTCAGGGGCAGCGCGCGGGGACAACTTGGCCAGCAAGAAACCGAGGCTTCTAGGAGTCCTTTGAGTTGGAACTTCTCTAGATTATTCTTTCCTACTTGGAGTGCAAGTCAAGACTTTCCAAGATCCCTTAGTTATTTGGTTTCCTTATTCCATTATGATTTCTAGATTGTTTAGGGCTTTAATATTTTATTGCTTTAATTAGTGATTTAGTTCCTTAGGACATTATTTATTTCCAAACATTAGGAGTTCTTCTTAGATTAAGAATAGACTTAGTTTGGCATCTATAAATATGCCCCATTGTCATTCGAAATAATCAATTCAGAAATCAATAGAAAAACCGAACTTTTGTTCAAACACTTTGCCTTAGATATCTTTCGATTTCTTTTGCAATTTTTTCGTTTCAAGGGGTGCGGTTGTGCAAACCTCGAGACATCTATCGGTGATTCAAGGCACTGGTTTGTGGCTTATCGGCAATCGGGACACGCGATCTTCATCATTGGTGCTTTCATTGAGAGTATCTAGATCGTGTGTCTTTTCCTACCCCATTCCCTTTCTTTTTCTTCTTCTTATTTTCGTTCCCCTATAAAAAAAAAAAAAATCCAAAGTCAAAAATATTCAAAACGAGTCCACGAAGCAAAGAGAGAAAACAAGAGAAGAAAGCCATGGCCAACAAGGAGATGAAGGACAAGATTGATAATCTTGACGCTCAAGTCCGAAGTATGAGCGAAGACATCGACACGACCAAGTCAACGGTTCGGGATCTAATGGAAACCGTGAACCGGGGATTCGAGGAGATGGCGCGCGGCTTCCAATGCTTTGCGCGGTCACCTCCATGACGGCCAAGGCGCGATCGACCCGAGGAGGAGGAACATCGGCCCGATGAGCACGAGCACGAGGAGGACTTCGATCAGCGGTCACAAGCGTCTAACGCACACGACCGCCCGAGGCTCGACAAACCGCAGCTCACGCTATCCACCTTCACCGGCACCGATCCCGAGGCACGGCTCAACCGGGCCGTGCAAAACTTTGAGCTCAACAAGACCGAGGCCAATGACCGTGATCGATATGCGGCCTATTACCTAGATGGCGAGGCCAACGTCTGGTGGCAATGGCTCACGAGCGTCTACCGCAACCGACAGCGAGTCATTGGGTGGAACGATTTCGAACGCGAGTTACTCACGCGTTTCGGAACTTCCAACTACCACAACTATGATGAGGCGCTAACTCGAATAAGGCAGACAGGCAGCTTGCGAGATTATTTGAAGGAATTCAAGCGATTAGCATGTCGCGTGCGGGATTGGCCCGAGACCGCACTAGTTGGCGCATTCATAGGCGGCCTGAAGTACGACCTAGCCGCTGAGGTGCGATTAGAGCGGCCCGAGACCATGCATGCGGCTATGGAGGTAGCCCGACGCCGCGAGGACCATCTAGCGGCCACGCGAAGGGGACGGACGGACGCTCACTACCCCGACACGCAACGCACGGGCCCAAACAACACTACCGCGGGCGCACAACCGAATGCGAGCAATATGATTCCAAGCGGCCGACCGCCCGATAGCTCTCGACCACCAGTCCCAGAGGTCAAGACTTTGTCGCTCGAGGAGATGAGGCGCCGACGTGAGAAGGGGCTCTGTTTTAAATGTGAAGAGAAGTTCTCACCGGGCCATCGATGCAAGCAGGTTTTTGTGATCGACGTTATCGAGTCAGATGAGGAAGAATCCGAGATTGAGGAGCACCTAGAGAGTAAGGTTGAGGTTGAGGTACTCGAGCAGAAAGCCGAGATCTCAATGCACGCAATTGGCATGGAGATGGCCAGATCTTCATCGTCGAGGAGGCAAGCGCATACGCGGGCACGACCGAGCAACAACAATCTGAGATGCACGAGTTGGTTAGAGTGCCCGACCGCGTACTGGGCGAGTACGACAAAGAAGAAGGTCAGGTCGACGAAAAGTGTGAGGAGCCTATCTTCCCGTTTGAATTCTCAAAATATTTTAACGATGTAAAGGCCATCGAGGACGTGAAGGAATCAATGAGCTATGAAGGACCGCCTATTTTCGATGTATACCCCGATGAAGACTTTGTCGAGGTCGAAGGAAGTTTGGTCGAGTCCAAAGAAGACGAAGTGGTCGAGGAGTTTCAGAAAGAGGATGAAGAAGGTGTGCTAGAGGTTTTAGTGGTTAAGGAAGAAGTTCCGCACATAGTGGTCGAGGTGAATCTTGAGGAGGACGTAAATTGGTTGATGGGTGATGACGTGTCCTTAAGGACAAGGACATTCTTAAAGGGGGCGAGAATGATGCGAATGTGGGTTTCGAGGCCCGAGGACGCCGAGAGCCGATGGCCGAGACGACCCGAGAAGGCCGAGGAAAGGGCCAAAATCACGTATGCATGGCCTAAGAGACGAGTACGAGCCCGTATACGAGGGTGCCGACGTGCGCCATGGCATAGGAGGTCGAGCATATGCAAGGAGCGAGATGCTAGGAACAAGGATCTGCATAGAAGCTCGGAAAGACTCGTGTGTCAAGGGATAACGCGCGACAAAGCGTGCATAGGAGTACGCGGGTTGGACGCGCGATCACTCGAGATAGTCCATGAGGGTAACGCACGGAGGATTGCAAGAGCGTGTGAGGAGATGGTCCCAAGACGGGCAACAATCAGGCGCAAGGAAGGGCGCGAACACGCGCATTGGCGTAGACGTGCACGGACGAGACCACGCCTCAAACGGACATGCCATCGGAGGTTCCGGGATG
>BKCP01004850.1:649892-652103 GCA_008636005.1 Striga asiatica
CGCATCGCAACCAACAACTGTTCGGGACAACCGTTAGGGACAACCGACCTAAGTTCGGGTGACAAGTCGCCGCTGCACAAGCAGGGAACCGACGAGCACGCACAAAACATATGCCACTCACGCGCCCCAACGTACGCTGTGCCCAAGTACGCAAGCATTAATCGCAGCATTGCAACGACCAACACCCGACGCACTCAAACACGCCCCGCTAGGCACGAAGAACATCCGTCAATTCATAAGGCCTTTCACCGCACGACGACCATCACCAAGCTCCCAACGTGGGGCGTGGGTCATACGGCCGATACATGCGTTGGATGGTGCCCTCGCCTTCTCATCGGGTCAGCAACAACCGGACAATTCACAGTATAGCCGTAGCAGCATCACTTTATCTTACCGGGCCGCAAGCGACCCGACAATTCCGAATATAGCTACTACAGCATCAGATTATCTCGCCACGGTTGCCGCTGGCATGGGAGAATGGCTGGTACTGGCACGCGTCATATATCGGTTCAGTGGTGAAAGGACGATTCACATTATAGCCGTAGCAGCATCACATTATCTCACCGAGCCGCAAGCGACCCGACAATTCCGAACATAGCTACTACGGCATCAGATTATCTCGCCTCAATCATCACTGAATCCGACAATGAATTGTGCCCAAAGCACGCGTTATCATGGGTCCCTAGCAACAACTGACAATTCACATTATAGCCGCAGCAGCGATTCATTATCTCACCGAGCATTTCGAATATAACTACTACGGCATCAGATTATCTCGCCGAATTGCACTAGAAACCCATGATCCCGCACCCTAGAAGTGCAACAGGGGTCCTAGGCGGCTTGCGAGCAAGCGGCCGTTGCACCTTGAGTACCCTCACAGAACACCTTACCCCCTATAAAGGGGTTTTTGGCGGGTTTACCAGTGGAGCCACTAGATATTGAAAAGCTGAGATTTACACAACCCTTTAAATGTAAATAAAATGAGGTGGAAAATATATAATTAGGTGAAAAATGATTATTTATGATGTGGAAATTATGTAAATATAAAAAGAATATTATTTTGAATTTTTAAATAATTTATATGATTAAAATATTATAAAAATAAAGAAAAATTCAAAAAAATCATAAATAAATCTAAAAATTCCTAAAAAAATTATAAAAGTGAATATTATGGAAATATGAATATGAAATATTAATTTTGGTAATTGAATATTTAATTAATATTTATGATTAAAATACTTAAAAAATACAAAAAGATCATAAAAAAGTACAAAAAAATTGTAAAATAAGGAAAAAAAATGGAAACGAACACAACAATCCGTGGAACGATTTCTTGAGAACGAACATTTTCAACCAACCGACTCAATCGAGTTTAGTCCGACAGGTTGGTCATAATCCAACATCTAGTAATGTCCGATTCCCGGACATCGTTCCATACAAGTTAGGCCGTACGTTATTAACCGACAACATTTCCACACTGATTAGCCTCGATTCCACACGTAGTTAGGCTCAACTTCGACCGGGATCTCGACAACGCCCATGCCGTCCGTGCGTCCCGCGTGCCAGCAAGCGCGCGCGCGCGCACCCGCCCGAAGAGACAGCGCGATGGCACCCGCGCGACCTCGAGCGCCCGTGCCGACCGCGCGACCCGCGTGCACGAAGAGACCGCGCGACCCCGAGCGCCCGTGCCGACCGCGCGACCCGCGTGCCCGAGAGAGACCGCGCAACCTCGAGCGCCCGTGCCGACCGCGCGACCCGCGTGCCCGAGAGAGACCGCGCAACCTCGAGCGCCCGTGCCGACCGCGCGACCCGCGTGCCCGAGAGAGACCGCGCGACCCGCGTGCCCGAGAGACCGCGCAACCTCGAGCGCTCGTGACGACCGCGGGACCTCGATCGCCCATTCCCGCAGACGCACGCCCAGCGCGACGCGCCAGACTGCGCGAGCACGCCCGGCGACCAGTCGACCACGCGAGCACGCACGCCAGCGCCCGAACGCGACCCGCACGCGGACAGCGCAGACCCCGCGCGAGACCCGGAGATCCCAAGGCCGGTCCACAAGTCATACCTCCAACAGTTGCGCCAAAGGCATTATGAACTTTAGATAATTCACACTAAGGCATGATGAACTTAGACAATTCGCGCAAAGGCATGGTGAACTTGGATAATTCGGGCAAGGGATTTATGAACTTTACATAATTCGTGCTAAGGCAT
>BKCP01004850.1:679994-692538 GCA_008636005.1 Striga asiatica
CGTTTTTCATAAATCCAAGAATTTCACCTCTGACTATGAAATACGAATGCCCCCGACTGTCCCTCTTAATCATTACTCCGATCCCGAAGGGCAACGTAATAGGACCGAAATCCTATAATGTTATCCCATGCTAATGTATACAGAGCGTAGGCTTGCTTTGAGCACTCTAATTTCTTCAAAGTAACAGCGCCGGAGACACGACCCGGCCAGTTAAGACCAGGAGCGCATCGTCGGCAGAAGGGACGAGACGATCGGTGCACACCGCGAGGCGGACCGGCCGACCCAACCCAAGGTCCAACTACGAGCTTTTTAACTGCAACAACTTAAATATATGCTATTGGAGCTGGAATTACCGCGGCTGCTGGCACCAGACTTGCCCTCCAATTGATCCTCATTAAGGGATTTAGATTATACTCATTCCAATTACCAGACTCAAAGAGCCCAGTTGTAACGCCCCACTTTTTATTGCCGAAAATCAGAATAAATTTTCAAATTTATTTTCAAACACCTGAGGCGCTACTCATTTTCAAAAGTCAAACTTCAAGACTTATCAAATTTCTCAATACTAAATCAATTGTCAATATCAATATCAATCATTAATCATCAATCATCAATCATCAATAATTACTAACTCCCAAACGGGTTTTTCCAAAAGCACAAGTCATTACCCAAACTGGGTTTCAATAATATTCATAAGTTCTAAGGAGCATCTCCTTATCATTATTCAATCATAAAATCCAAAATTCATGACAGCAACATTATTCCAAATTCATAAATGCGGAAGCATAAACAATATTAGGACCAGTCTCATAGACCGACCACCACTCGCTTAACTCCGCCGTCGTACCTGCCTCGCTTAACCTGAAACGTGAATTTCAGGTGGGGATGAGCACAATTGGAAAAAGTAGTGCTCACCACTATGCAGTAAACATTATTCACAATAATGAAACAATAATCAATAATCAATAAGGTATGGTCTCAGCATGTATACGAATCAATTAATTATCCCAATCTCCTGTCATCATAATATCGTCATAAGATCGTCATAATATCGTCATAAGATCGTCATAAAATCAAGACTCGTGTGCACACCTATAGCAATAGACTACTGCCGACTATATATCGAATGCCCTCCGGCCTTACATCGAGTGTCCAGCCAGTAGGAGTATTCCCCCGTCGGCCGAGCACCGCCCTGGTCACACAACGGGGAACCGACCGAGCACAGCCCTGGTCTCATACCTCCGACCGAGCACAGCCCTGGTCTTACAGGTGTAAAGAGGAGATTACCCCAACGGGTACGTTCTATAGCTACGGGGATAACCGTTCGACGGCCGGTACAGCTCACATCGAAAGCTACATGGTTCACATGCATACTTTGATCATACCACATTTAAAAACAGTAATTAACATTTACAGTATAGAAAATTTTACATTAAACCCACCTGGATATTGCAAGAGGTATACCCAAAGACAGAGTTGAAGGAATCATGGCACAAGTTCAGCTCGAAGGACCTACAACAGTTAATAATGACCTATCACTGACTGTCCAATACAAAACAACACGCAAGGCACATATACTTAGCCGAAATCATATCGACCAAGTGACTCGTGGATTCCTTGACCGAGTTAGGTACTATGGAGTTATCACCAGACCTGGACACAACTCAAATAGATCAAATAATACACATAAAACATGCTAAAATTAATAAAATCCAATCCTAATCTAAACGACCGATAACCGAACATTTAGACTCCAAAATAAACTAAATTCAGAATTTGGAGTTAGGCTCAGCCAATCAATCTGAAACTTCACCACATTATAAAACATGCAAAAACACATAAACTCACCAAGTTTCAGCCATAAATTCATCCGGGAACATTTTTAAATAATTTAAGCAAAAACAACGCCAAAATCAGTATTCAATAGTTCGCATAGCTACACTTCGAGTTTCAATCTAAAATTTTTACACCACCTAACACATCAAAAAATAACATGTTCCTGAAAGTTTCAGCTCAAAACTCCAAGTGTACGATTTTTAATGAATTTTACAAGTTTCTGCTCAGAAACCGTTTTAACCATTTGAACACCAAAAACTCAGAGATAAAATCAGAGGCTTGGCACACATATTCCACATACACAGAGGAACAACATATCAAAAATTCAGCTCAAATGGATAACAACTCGATTTATGGTGAATTTATTACAGTTTAGCAGCATGCTCGGTTTAGAAAAATCATAACTCTCAAAATACAACTCGAAACGACTTCAAATCAAAACTAAACAATTAAGGACAACTCCAAGTACCTATAACTCCAGGATTTCCACGAAAAATACCACGTTACATTCAGCTCGACAATAATTCAAAGTGACGGCAATCACTTTGGTATCCATTTTGCAATTATTCATTATCATTCTCACATACACTTATCTAGTATTAATTCATCAACATATATTAACACATATGGTTCGAATAACACGTCAACCAAACACGTTCACAATCGAACACATATAATATCACATAAAATTTAACGAGACGGGTCAAGCCTTGTACCGTTCTCGGGAATAAACGTTCGAACGAAACGAAAAGGCGAGGGCGAGCTCGCGGTGGCTAGCGGCGGTGCTCGGCGGCTTCGCTCGACTCGCTTCTATACACACACGAACCCGGGGCTGCTTGCTAAAGACCCCCAGCTGCTTCTTGGAGTCGTCTAAAGGAAGTTCTTGGCCGAAAACCCACGAACCGAGGCTGTTCGCCGAAAAGCAAGCCGATTTACCGCCGCTTCGAGGTCTCCTGCTGCTCAATAAAAACCTCGAACGTCTTCCGTTATACTCGTACGGGCCCGAAAGGGCTCCCTCTGTTGTTCGGGCCACCAAACGAAGGACGACGGGGTGCCGCTGCTCGGAAAATAAGCCGACGGGTGTGCCGCCTGCTGCAACTCGCGATGAAAGTTTTGATAGAATCTGAAATTCGAACAGGGCTCGTTTACAAGAACTTCTCGACGTGTGCGGACTGAAAGAGGGTTGTTACTGTCACTCGAAGTTCATCGGCGATGGAGAGGAAGGAACGATTGCCGCTGCTGCTTGCAAGGGTCGTCGACGAGAAGTCATCTCGTCTTGTTCGTCGGCGGTATTGCTCGCAGGACGTGGTCGGGTCACAGCTACTGCTCCTTGTGGACATCGACGACAACCAAAGGCCGTTGGGTGGCGGCGCTAAGGCTGTAGGTTTCCGGAAAAACGAGCAGAGGGAGGTGACGGGTTGCTGCGGTTAAAGCTCCCGTAGGATGATGGCGGACACGGCTGTCGATGGTGCTGGTAGCGGCGTCTCACGGTGACGACATCACGAGGAAGATGGAGGGTTGCGACGGTTGCAGGCGGAGGCCGCGGCGGAGAGAAGCTTGCAGATCGCGGTGGAGGTGGGCTGCCCGTCGCCGGCGGAAATTCGCGCAGGGGTCGCTGGCGGATCTGGTTCTTGGCGACAGAGATAGCGGAGGGTGATCGGAACTGAGGTGTGGATGGTGATGGTTTGGCGAAGACGATGATGACAGACAGATTTTTGGAGAGGAGACGAAGTCAAAGAAAAAAAAGAAGGCTGCGGTTTTCCATTGAATTTGAGGGAACGAATGAGTACAATATAAATCTTAGGGTTATTCTCTTGACCCACAAGACATATTCACACACTCACGGGCCAAATTGGTTGGGCTCGGGCTTGGGCCGAATTATCTGGCTCGCGATTTCGGTTCAATGAAACAAATCGGCTCTCGGGCCCGACTGCGTAGAAATAATACAGTTCTAACCCGTGCTCGATAAATTAAATCAGATCGGCTCGAAAATTAAATCGCACAATAAATAAATAAACTAAATATATAATATATATTGATAATACACACAATTCAAATTTTAAGAAAATAATAATATTAGTATTAATAAAAATACAATTACACATTTTAATTAAATAATAACATTTAGACAATTAGACATTTAATCGCAAATTGACATACATCATATTAGACATTTAATAATTTTTAACATTCAATTAATAATAATAATAATAATAATAACAACAACTAAATATAAATAATAATAATAATAACAATTAATAATTCCCAAAATTTCATAATCAAACGGGGCATTACAATCTATCCTCCTTAAAATATTTCCGTCCTCGGAAATGCAAAAGAAACACGCATCTAAAAGAAAACGATAGACTCGATCCGGAATTTCCAATCACGAGGTCCGGGCATCACCCTCCTGAACTCGTTTCTGTTCCCATGAGTCCTATCGCTCTTTACTCAGAAAGGCATGTACTCACTTACAGGAACCAATCCGACTCGTCCTATGCTCATATGTTTACCTTCTTGCTTGGGAGGGTGATCAGTCCTGCCCGAGCTCAGGTGTACATCTTCTTGCAAGGAAACCAGTTCGGTTTAGCCTATACTCATGAGTATCAACAACTTGATTCGTACCTAACAGCACACAAGACCCCAACAGGTCGTTCGGTGTATTGTCAGCGTACTCCGACTATCTCACCATCAAGGTGGTCACGTGAAGCCAAGTTTCAGTCTCGTGTCCGAGTCACACTGACAACTTGTTCACGATTTCATCACAAACCCGTGATGACGGCTGCAGTTCTCATGCGAGTAAACGGTCAGCCGCGCGCAAGCCTTACGTCTCTCAGCACGGTCGTGCGTGCTCGGCCACCACTCCGCGTGGTTACTCCAAGCCAGGGTCGGGGTTGGTCTAGGTTTCCAAAAGAACAAGATTTAGAAAAAAAGACGGGTCTGCACTACGCGATGTGCTTGACTGATTCGTCTATCCTCCTTAAAAGGCTTCTACTTACCCCTTTAAGGTGGAAAACACTCCATCCTCTTATCGAACCGAATTGTGCTGGCTTCAGCTCCTGAGCGTTTATCTCGATGCCGAGTGTGAATAATTATCGTCCCCCTCGAGGTTAGGTTATTCACAAAAGTGGCGATAGAATATTTTTTTTTTTTTTGCCCTCGAGTCTTCGTGATATTTTAGCGATGGCATTCGAACGAAACTCTCATACTTCGCAAAAGAAGTAGAAACAAAGGGATGCTTAATCTCACTTGAAATCAGGTTTTTCAAAACAAAGTCAATTCCCAACATAAGATAAACCAGAATTAGCTGAACTTCAAGAGAAGCAAATTTAAATTTGGGAAGCTTAAAATAGTTACACAGCGAATCAAGAGTAGAGGAAGATCAAGCGAAATCCTTAAAATATGAAAATGGGATAACAAAAGAAGCCTCAAGCACACTTCAAAATTGTTGCCATGTGAATGGGGAAAAGGTTTGCAAGAGTATACAAGAAAACAAGAATTTAAGAAAGGCAGCACGACTGCTTTGTCTTCACAAGTCCACGATTAACTGTTTTCATCATTGGTTCAAGCTGCTCCCTTCGCTTAAGCCTTCTCCTTCCGAGATGGCTCGCGAATGGTCCTCATCCGAGGACACCAAAAACACATCGAGAGGATTGTTATACACAGAACTCGGCTCGATAACATTATATCGAATTTCTAAACAAACGAAACCTCAAGTTAGAACTTAACCCTATAACGCTAGAGTTCAAGTTCATACTGCTAAGGTTCGCCACTCATCTAGAGTTCCAGAACGTTTAAAAGTAGGAGGATAAATTCCTAAGCCCCGATTTTCATATCATATCATTTCATTTCAATAATCAAGCAATCATAATCCATTCACACTCATTCATTAATCCCATACCTGAGCTGGCGAGGCACGACGGAAGCGAGTGGTCATAACTATAACATAGTACTCAATTATTCCTCAGAGTTCACATAATTCATAGATACCAGTCTACAGAAACGCAGACTGGCTCTGATACCAAACTGTAACGCCCCACTTTTTATTGCCGAAAATCAGAATAAATTTTCAAATTTATTTTCAAACACCTGAGGCGCTACTCATTTTCAAAAGTCAAACTTCAAGACTTATCAAATTTCTCAATACTAAATCAATTGTCAATATCAATATCAATCATTAATCATCAATCATCAATCATCAATAATTACTAACTCCCAAACGGGTTTTTCCAAAAGCACAAGTCATTACCCAAACTGGGTTTCAATAATATTCATAAGTTCTAAGGAGCATCTCCTTATCATTATTCAATCATAAAATCCAAAATTCATGACAGCAACATTATTCCAAATTCATAAATGCGGAAGCATAAACAATATTAGGACCAGTCTCATAGACCGACCACCACTCGCTTAACTCCGCCGTCGTACCTGCCTCGCTTAACCTGAAACGTGAATTTCAGGTGGGGATGAGCACAATTGGAAAAAGTAGTGCTCACCACTATGCAGTAAACATTATTCACAATAATGAAACAATAATCAATAATCAATAAGGTATGGTCTCAGCATGTATACGAATCAATTAATTATCCCAATCTCCTGTCATCATAATATCGTCATAAGATCGTCATAATATCGTCATAAGATCGTCATAAAATCAAGACTCGTGTGCACACCTATAGCAATAGACTACTGCCGACTATATATCGAATGCCCTCCGGCCTTACATCGAGTGTCCAGCCAGTAGGAGTATCCCCCGTCGGCCGAGCACCGCCCTGGTCACACAACGGGGAACCGACCGAGCACAGCCCTGGTCTCATACCTCCGACCGAGCACAGCCCTGGTCTTACAGGTGTAAAGAGGAGATTACCCCAACGGGTACGTTCTATAGCTACGGGGATAACCGTTCGACGGCCGGTACAGCTCACATCGAAGGCTACATGGTTCACATGCATACTTTGATCATACCACATTTAAAAACAGTAATAACATTTACAGCATAGAAAATTTTACATTAAACCCACCTGGATATTGCAAGAGGTATACCCAAAGACAGAGTTGAAGGAATTATGGCACAAGTTCAGCTCGAAGGACCTACAACAATTAATAATGACCTATCACTGACTGTCCAATACAAAACAACACGCAAGGCACATATACTTAGCCGAAAACATATCGACCAAGTGACTCGTGGATTCCTTGACCGAGTTAGGTACTATGGAGTTATTACCAGACCTGGACACAACTCAAATAGATCAAATAATACACATAAAACATGCTAAAATTAATAAAATCCAATCCTAATCTAAACGACCGATAACCGAACATTTAGACTCCAAAATATACTAAATTCAGAATTTGGAGTTAGGCTCAGCCAATCAATCTGAAACTTCACCACATTATAAAACATGCAAAAACACATAAACTCACCAAGTTTCAGCCCTAAATTCATCCGGGAACATTTTTAAATAATTTAAGCAAAAACAACGCCAAAATCAGTATTCAATAGTTCGCATAGCTACACTTCGAGTTTCAATCTGAAATTTTTACACCACCTAACACATCACAAAATAACATGTTCCTGAAAGTTTCAGCTCAAAACTCCAAGTGTACGATTTTTAATGAATTTTACAAGTTTCTGCTCAGAAACCGTTTTAACCATTTGAACACCAAAAACTCAGAGATAAAATCAGAGGCTTGGCACACATATTCCACATACACAGAGGAACAACATATCAAAAATTCAGCTCAAATGGATAACAACTCGATTTATGGTGAATTTATTACAGTTTAGCAGCATGCTCGGTTTAGAAAAATCATAACTCTCAAAATACAACTCGAAACGACTTCAAATCAAAACTAAACAATTAAGGACAACTCCAAGTACCTATAACTCCAGGATTTCCACGAAAAATACCACGTTACATTCAGCTCGACAATAATTCAAAGTGACGGCAATCACTTTGGTATCCATTTTGCAATTATTCATTATCATTCTCACATACACTTATCTAGTATTAATTCATCAACATATATTAACACATATGGTTCGAATAACACGTCAACCAAACACGTTCACAATCGAACACATATAATATCACATAAAATTTAACGAGACGGGTCAAGCCTTGTACCGTTCTCGGGAATAAACGTTCGAACGAAACGAAAAGGCGAGGGCGAGCTCGCGGTGGCTAGCGGCGGTGCTCGGCGGCTTCGCTCGACTCGCTTCTATACACACACGAACCCGGGGCTGCTTGCTAAAGACCCCCAGCTGCTTCTTGGAGTCGTCTAAAGGAAGTTCTTGGCCGAAAACCCACGAACCGAGGCTGTTCGCCGAAAAGCAAGCCGATTTACCGCCGCTTCGAGGTCTCCTGCTGCTCAATAAAAACCTCGAACGTCTTCCGTTATACTCGTACGGGCCCGAAAGGGCTCCCTCTGTTGTTCGGGCCACCAAACGAAGGACGACGGGGTGCCGCTGCTCGGAAAATAAGCCGACGGGTGTGCCGCCTGCTGCAACTCGCGATGAAAGTTTTGATAGAATCTGAAATTCGAACAGGGCTCGTTTACAAGAACTTCTCGACGTGTGCGGACTGAAAGAGGGTTGTTACTGTCACTCGAAGTTCATCGGCGATGGAGAGGAAGGAACGATTGCCGCTGCTGCTTGCAAGGGTCGTCGACGAGAAGTCATCTCGTCTTGTTCGTCGGCGGTATTGCTCGCAGGACGTGGTCGGGTCACAGCTACTGCTCCTTGTGGACATCGACGACAACCAAAGGCCGTTGGGTGGCGGCGCTAAGGCTGTAGGTTTCCGGAAAAACGAGCAGAGGGAGGTGACGGGTTGCTGCGGTTAAAGCTCCCGTAGGATGATGGCGGACACGGCTGTCGATGGTGCTGGTAGCGGCGTCTCACGGTGACGACATCACGAGGAAGATGGAGGGTTGCGACGGTTGCAGGCGGAGGCCGCGGCGGAGAGAAGCTTGCAGATCGCGGTGGAGGTGGGCTGCCCGTCGCCGGCGGAAATTCGCGCAGGGGTCGCTGGCGGATCTGGTTCTTGGCGACAGAGATAGCGGAGGGTGATCGGAACTGAGGTGTGGATGGTGATGGTTTGGCGAAGACGATGATGACAGACAGATTTTTGGAGAGGAGACGAAGTCAAAGAAAAAAAAGAAGGCTGCGGTTTTCCATTGAATTTGAGGGAACGAATGAGTACAATATAAATCTTAGGGTTATTCTCTTGACCCACAAGACATATTCACACACTCACGGGCCAAATTGGTTGGGCTCGGGCTTGGGCCGAATTATCTGGCTCGCGATTTCGGTTCAATGAAACAAATCGGCTCTCGGGCCCGACTGCGTAGAAATAATACAGTTCTAACCCGTGCTCGATAAATTAAATCAGATCGGCTCGAAAATTAAATCGCACAATAAATAAATAAACTAAATATATAATATATATTGATAATACACACAATTCAAATTTTAAGAAAATAATAATATTAGTATTAATAAAAATACAATTACACATTTTAATTAAATAATAACATTTAGACAATTAGACATTTAATCGCAAATTGACATACATCATATTAGACATTTAATAATTTTTAACATTCAATTAATAATAATAATAATAATAATAATAATAATAATAACAACAACTAAATATAAATAATAATAATAATAACAATTAATAATTCCCAAAATTTCATAATCAAACGGGGCATTACACCAGTATTGTTATTTATTGTCACTACCTCCCCGTGTCAGGATTGGGTAATTTGCACGCCTGCTGCCTTCCTTGGATGTGGTAGCCGTTTCTGAGGCTCCCTCTCTGGAATCGAACCCTAATTCTCCGTCACCCGTCACCACCATTGTAGGCCTCTATCCTACAATCGAGAGTTGATAGGGCAAAAATTTCAATGATGCGTCGCCGGCACGAAGGCCATGCGATCCGTCGAGTTATCATGAATCATCGCAGCAATGGGACGAGCCCGTGTTGACCTTTATCTAATAAATGCATCCCTTCCAGAGGTCGGGATTTGTTGCACGTATTAGCTCTAGAATTACTACGGTTATCCGAGTAGTAGGTACCATCAAACAAACTATAACTGATTTAATGAGCCATTCGCAGTTTCACCGCCTGAATTAGTTCATACTTAAACATGCATGGCTTAATCTTTGAGACAAGCATATGACTACTGGCAGGATCAACCAGGTAGCATTCCTCACCAACGCCGGCACCACATGAGCAAGGTCAGTGACCCGCACAAGACGGGCACGGCTGTCATTCGGGACGAGGGACGAGCATAAAACGCTTTACTTTGGGACAACCGAGGGTCGAACAACCTAGCCCAAAGAGCTTTCCGTACCCGAGAGAACGAGCAACGTGCCATGGGCCAACACTGCATGCTATTGCAACAATGTTGGCGCACAACATGTGCTTCGTCGTCCACCTCGTGCTGCACCCCCGAAGGGGTTGGCACAAGGCGGATACCGCAACCTATTAACCGACATTTGCCGTACCCTTGGGTATTCGGTACAACTTAACCCGCATCGCAACCAACAACCGTTCGGGACAAACGTTAGGGACAACCGTTTGGGACAACCGACCTAAGTTCGGGTGACAAGTCGTCGCTGCACAAGCAGGGAACCGACGAGCACGCACAAAACATATGCCACTCACGTGCCCCAACGTACGCTGTGCCCAAGTACGCAAGCATTAATCGCAGCATTGCAACGACCAACACCCGACGCACTCAAACACGCCCCGCTAGGCACGAAGAACATCCGTCAATTCATAAGGCCTTTCACCGCACGACGACCATCACCAAGCTCCCAACGTCGGGCGTGGGTCATACGGTCGATACATGCGTTGGATGGTGCCCTCGCCTTCTCATCGGGTCAGCAACAATCGGACAATTCACAGTATAGCCGTAGCAGCATCACTTTATCTCACCGGGCCGCAAGCGACCCGACAATTCCGAATATAGCTACTACGGCATCAGATTATCTCGCCACGGTTGCCGCTGGCATGGGAGAATGGCTGGTACTGGCACGCGTCATATATCAGTTCAGTGGTGAAAGGACGATTCACATTATAGCCGTAGCAGCATCACATTATCTCATCGAGCCTCAAGCGACCCGACAATTCCGAATATAGCTACTACGGCATCAGATTATCTTGCCTCAATCATCACTGAATCTGACAATGAATCGTGCCCAAAGCACGCGTTATCATGGGTCCCTAGCAACAACTGACAATTCACATTATAGCCGCAGCAGCGATTCATTATCTCACCGAGCATTTCGAATATAACTACTACGGCATCAGATTATCTCGCCGAATTGCACTAGAAACCCATGATCCCGCGCCCTAGAAGTGCAACTGGGGTCCTAGGCCGCTTGCGAGCAAGCGGCCGTTGCACCTTGAGTACCCTCACAGAACACCTTACCCCCTATAAAGGGGTTTTTGGCGGATTTACCAGTGGAGCCACTAGAGATTGAAAAACTGAGATTTACACAACCCTTTAAATGTAAATAAAATGAGGTGGAAAATATATAATTAGGTGGAAAATGATTATTTATGATGTGGAAATTATGTAAATATAAAAAAATATTTTTTTTAATTTTTAAATAATTTATATGATTAAAATATTATAAAATAAAGAAAAATTCAGAAAAATCATAAATAAATCTAAAGTTCCTAAAAAAATTATAAAAGTGAATATTATGGAAATATGAATATGAAATATTAATTTTGGTAATTGAATATTTAATTAATATTTATGATTAAAATACTTAAAAAATACAAAAAAATCATAAAAAAATACAAAAAAATTGTAAATTAAGGAAAAAAAACATGGAAACGAACACAACAATCCGTGGAACGATTTCTTGAGAACGAACATTTTCAACCAACCGACTCAATCGAGTTTAGTCCGACAGGTTGGTCATAATCCAACATCTAGTAATGTCCGATTCCCGGACATCGTTCCATACAAGTTAGGCCGTACGTTATTAACCGACAACATTTCCACACTGATTAGCCTCGATTCCTCACGTAGTTAGGCTCAACTTCGACCGGGATCTCGACAACGCCCATGCCGTCCGCGCGTCCCGCGTGCCAGCAAGCGCGCGCGCGCGCACCCGCCCGAAGAGACAGCGCGATGGAACCCGCGCGACCTCGAGCGCCCGTGCCGACCGCGCGACCCGCGTGCACGAAGAGACCGCGCGACCCGCGTGCACGAAGAGACCGCGCGACCCCGAGCGCCCGATAGACCGCGCGCCGCCCGTGCCGACCGCGCGTCCCGCGTGCCCGAGAGAGACCGCGCAAGCGACCCGACAATTCCGAATATAGCTACTACGACATCAGATTATCTCGCCACGGTTGCCGCTGGCACGGGAGAATGGCTGGTACTGGCACGCGTCATATATCGGTTCAGTGGTGAAAGGACGATTCACATTATAGCCGTAGCAGCATCACATTATCTCACCGAGCCGCAAGCGACCCGACAATTCCGAATATAGCTACTACGGCATCAGATTATCTCGCCACGGTTGCCGCTGGCACGGGAGGATGGCTGGTACTGGCACGCGTCATATATCGGTTCAGTGGTGAAAGGACGATTCACATTATAGCCGTAGCAGCATCACATTATCTCACCGAGCCGCAAGCGACCCGACAATTCCGAATATAGCTACTACGGCATCAGA
>BKCP01004850.1:695586-698086 GCA_008636005.1 Striga asiatica
GGTTCGATTGGAGTGGCCCGATTCGATGCAGGCGGCCATGGAGATCGCCCGACATCGCGACGATCATCTCGCCGCTACGCGAAGGGGACGGGCGGACGCACGCTTTCCCGAGCCACGGCGCACGACGAATATCGCGCCCAGCATACGGCCACCAAGTAACGCTCGACCACCTATCCCGGAAGTCAAGCGTCTGTCGCTCGAAGAGATGAGGCGCCGATGCGAGCAAGGCCTGTGCTTCAAATGCGAAGAGAAATTTACGCCGGGCCACCGATGCAAGCAGGCGTTCTTAATCGATGTTACGGACTCCGATAATGAGGAAGAACCCGAGGTTGAGGAGAGCGAGGTTCGAACTGAAGTACTCGAAGATAAAGTTGAAATTTCGATGCACGCCATGGCTGGTACCCGAGGGCCGAGGACGTTGCGGCTACCGGCGTGGGTCAAGGACCGCCGTGTGGTCGTACTCGTGGACAATGGGTCATCCCATAATTTCATCAACACCACGCTGTCCCAAAAGCTAAATTTGTCCACCACCATGATCGAGCCATTTGAAGTCCGAGTAGCTAATGGTGAACGGTTGAGGTGCACCGAGTCCTATCGCAAGGTGCCAATCCAGTTCCAAGGAGTCACCATCAAGGCCGATCTCTACGCATTACCCCTGGTTGGACCCGATGTGGTGTTAGGAGTCCAATGGCTCGAAGGTTTAGGAGAAGTGACCACCAACTACAAAACTGGTGTCATGAAGTTCAAGGCAGGAGAACAGCAAGTCACCTTAAAGGCTAGTGAAGTTAGTGGGACCAAGGAGGTTGGTCTCAAGAGCATAGAGAGGGTTTGGCGCGGGGATGGTTAAATCTTCGCCGTCGTGGTCGAAGACGCGAGCACGACCACAACCGAACCCGACATACATCAAAGCGAGGTGCGCACATTACTCGAAGAGTTTGAGCAAGTTCAAGGGGAGCCTAATGGTTTGCCGCCGCACCGGGAGTTTGACCACTGAATACCCTTGGTCAATGAGCAGCATGCGGTACACGTCCATCCATACCGGTATGCGCACTTTCGGAAGACCGAAATAGAGAGGCAAGTTGGTGAGATGCTTGAGTCCGGGCTCATTCAACACAGCTCAAGCCCATTCTCGTCACCGGTGCTACTAGCCAAGAAAAAAGACGGCACGTGGAGGTTTTGCACCGACTACCGCGCACTGAATGCCGCAACCATTAAAGATCGATTTCCTATACCAAGTGTCGACGACATGCTCGACGAGCTAGGTGGATCCCGTTATTTCTCTAAGCTCGACCTAAGGGCCGGGTACCATCAGATCCGGCTACACAAGGCTGATATCCCAAAGATGGCCTTTCGTACGCACCAAGGACACTACGAGTATTTGGTGATGCCATTTGGGCTATGCAACGCCCCTTCCACCTTCCAGTTTGCTATGAATTCCATCTTCAAAGACCATCTGCACAAATTCGTCTTGGTATTCTTCGACGACATTCTAGTCTACTCAAAGACGTGGGACGAGCACGTAGGGCACTTACATGTGGTGCTTGAAATCTTGGAGGCTAACTCGTTCTACATCAAACCGTCCAAGTGCTCGTTTGGACAAGAGATGGTCGAATACCTTGGTCACTTTATTTCACATGACGGTGTGAAGGTCGATCCAAGGAAAATTGAGGCTATGGTCGACTGGCCGAAACCAACCAGCCTGACGCAGTTAAGGGGTTTCCTAGGGCTCACAGGTTATTACCGGAAGTTCGTGAAGGACTATGGGTCCATTGCCAAACCACTAACCGAGATGACCAAGAAGGGCGGATTCAAGTGGACCGAAGCAAGTTAAGCTGCATTCGAGAAACTTAAGGGTGCAATGACATCAACGCCTGTTCTAGCCATGCCAAGGTTCGAGGTGTTGTTTGAAGTGCACACGGACGCGAGTGATGTGGGCATTGGTGCGGTGCTAGTCCAGGAAGGACGTCCCTTGGCCTTCCTTAGCAAGGCCCTTGGCACGACCCGACTAGGATTGTCCGTGTATGTGAAGGAGATGCTCGCAGTCGTAAAGGCGATACGATGCTGGAGGCCCTACCTCTTAGGGCGACGCTTTCGGATCGTGACCGATCAACAACCGCTCAAACACTTACTCGAGCAGAGGATCGTAACGCCCGAACAACAAAAGTTTGTCTCAAAGCTTATGGGCTCCGACTTCGAGATAGTGTACAGGCCGGGTCGACAAAACGCTGTGGCCGACGCCCTGTCGAGACGGACGGACGTCGCTGAGCTCGAAGCCATAACCGGGCCAACATGGGCGATATGGGAGGAAATAAGGAGGGCGCAAGAAGGCGACACCCAATGTCAAGACTTACTGCGAGCTATAGAGGCAGGAGATGCGGCCGCTGCCGATTACGAGCTGCATAATGGTCTCGTGCCACATCGAGGCCGAGTGTTTGTCCCGGATAATGGGCAACTCCGCGAGCAAATTTTGCAACACTTCCACGACTCTAAGATCGGCGGG
>BKCP01004850.1:703086-705586 GCA_008636005.1 Striga asiatica
CGCCCTAGAAGTGCAACAGGGGTCCTAGGCCGCTTGCGAGCAAGCGGCCGTTGCACCTTGAGTACCCTCACAGAACACCTTACCCCCTATAAAGGGGTTTTTGGCGGGTTTATGCAGTGCCCCGTTAATTTGTGGATTATTTGAGAATATTAATATAATTTTTATTATTATTATTATTATTATTATTGTTATAATTATTTTGTGATAATATTTATATTTATTTTTCTTGAATGCCATAATATTATTTATTGCCTAATTGTGATTAAATGCTAATTGTCCAAATGTCTAAATGATTTATAATGTGTAAATATGTATTAATATATATATATATATATATATTTATTATTCGACTTATTTTTATCGTGTGTTTGATTTAATACCGAGCCCGAGAATATTCGCGCGAATCGAGCCATTTTATTTTGGCAAAATAAATCGACACTTGAGCCCGAGAGAACCGTATGTATTGAACCGGTGCCCCGGCCCACATTAGCCCGCGACCCGAGTTGGGCCTGGCCCGACAGATTTTTCCTCCCTCTTTATTTTCACGCGTGAAGTCTGTGGCTTGAAGAAGAAGAAAAATTAACCCTAGGCTTAATAGATCTTGCGCTCCTCTCCCTCTCAACAGATAAATCCCGCAGCTTCGTCCCTTCTCCTCTCTTTCTCTCGCTCTCGACCTCAATAGAAGAAATCGCGTCGCCACCATCGTCATTCACTTCTCCTCCTCGTTCGTTCTCATCAGAAAAGAGAGAAAATCTCTCAACCCGTCACCCTCACCATCTCCATCTCTCTCTTTTCTCGTGCTTCTGATCACCATACCTTCTCCGGCGAGCCCTGTCCACGAGAAACCCCTGGCCGCTCGCGACCCCGCCTGCAACTCGTCCTCGCCGTGAACCATCCTCCATTCAAGAACTGCAGCTGCTCTTTCCCCGGTAATTAGTAATGTTGCGATCATCCACATTATGTTATTCATTAATGTTGCTAGAAAATAATGTTGATGGGATAATTTGTATCATGTTTTTGATGATTGATGGGAATATAGCAATCACGGCCTTTTAGTGAATTAGATTTGTGTAAATTTGATTTTCTTTTAAACCTTACTAGCTAAAGAAGCTGCATACATTGTTAAGATGCTGACGGTATTGCTGAACAACCAATTGCTATTTGATTTACATTGTAACTGAACTTTACTTAGGGAATGTGAGTGCAACCATGTAAAAAGATGAAACTGGTTGGCGTGGGCTTTGGAAACCAAACTATTTTTTTTCGTGAGCGAGTTTGATTTCTGCTTTTGATTTTCCCCACTTTTACCAAAACCTAAACTTAAACCGGAAAGAGCCATATTTTAGATTCTGCTTGTGTTTTTATTTCGAAATATGTAGAATTTTTCTAAAGCTAATTAATTGAACATGTCTATGAATTTTGTATGCCTAAGATTTCAAGTGTATGTATATTTATATTGTTGACGTTATTTATTAATGTCGTGTGTATACGTGAACTGCGTCGATTCGTGTGAATCGAACGAGCACACGTTGAGAAGTGTTAAGTTGCTGTGGATATTGGAACGTGATGTGTCCTTTGTCTTATAGTGAAGGACTCGAACAATTTCGAGTCTTGTTGAGTCATTCGTGAATTAATGAACTCGTGAAATTGCTGATATGGTAATTAATTCGTTAAAAATTGTATACTGCTTGTATTGCCTTGGAATTTTGAGGGTTATGTCTTCTGAGGAATATAAGACTGCTGTAAAATTTTCGTGATTGTGAAAGGTGTTTAGCTATTTTTAAAAATTAAATTGTTTTCTGTTCAGTTTCTTGAAAAATGTATACAAAATTCATGCCTGACTGAAATGAGCTGAAATTCGAATATGTCGTGCCTCTATGACATATATGTGTTGTGTTAAATTTTTAGAATTTTTGGAGTTGATTTGATGTGGTAAATATTTTATTTATCGTATCTGCAGAAACGTTATTTGAATTTTTATAAATTGGTTACTGCATGAAAAATTCTGAAATTTTATTGAGAGGCCTATTTTGTGTGTTTAATCAGGTTTGTAAAATATGGGAATTTTTGGAGTCCGTTTTGATTCAGTTTGGGTTTAAATTCGATAAACTGCTGTTGCTCGTTTGAATTTTTAAAAATAGCAGCAGTTATCATTTAAGGCTGAGATTTTTACAAGTGGACTTTGGCATACTGTATGTTCTTGTGTAAAAGTTTCAAGATCAGATTCATTCATTAAGTCTGAGTATGAATTAATGTGCCTATTTTGTTGATATCTTGTTCGAATTTTATAAAATAGGGTGTTTCGAGTTTAAAGCTGAAACTTTGTAGTTTTACATGTTTCTAGGAGATGAAATTTTTTGTAAATTTTCAGAGCTTAATTCGTAGGGTAGCTTGACCTTCTATTTTCATGCGATTAAATGATTTCTATTTTCGAACATGATTTTTATATGAAATTTGGAAATCGCTTTGCTTTTTGGTTTTTATGTGTGTTTGACTTGGT